>RHGK01000013.1:0-400559 GCA_005281515.1 Taphrina wiesneri
AACCCTAACCCTAACCCTAACCCTAACCCTAACCCTAACCCTAACCCCGTAAATGCCAAGTTTGTGCACTGCTTGCTATCGAAATTATGCAAAAATCATACTACGGATGTCCTACATCCCTTAATTGGCGATGACGTTGTCGGTTCCTGCAGTGATGAAAGTGTAGAGTCAATGTCATTATCGAGTATTGAAGATTCCAATGGAGTCCCAAACAGTGATGGCCGAACCTTGCGATAGATCCTGCGGACATTTGTGCCAATGGCTGGCACCAGCTTTCCTTCCAGGTAGAAAGATGTGGAACATCCAGTGACATTCCGAAGTCTGTAAGCTGTTGAAGCCACTCGTAAATCGAGTAGAGCGCACAGAATTTGACGTTGTCTTTCACCCTCAACTTGCTCGATCAGGAAATTGTAACGATTAGTCAAGTCATTGATATCTTGGATCAATGCCCTGTCCTTTAGATAGTCCTCTGGAATCGCATACTGTCCATCCACTATGAAAGATGTGGTGGCGTAAGGAACCAACGAAAAGGTTTTGCATTTTTCACTGCTGTTACAGTCGTACTCGTCGTCACTCATATCGTCAGTACTTTCATCGCTGTCAGTACTTGAGGGTAGCTCCCGAGCCAACAATTCGAGTACGGACTTATCGGATACTGGATGGGCTGTTGACAGAAATCCGTTCTGAGCTACCCGAATGCATGTTGCAAACAACTTGTTTGTAGTCCGTGTTGCGTATAACACCATACTGCCGTGTTGATATCGAAGTGAGTTCTCTAGCATCTCGTTCAGATGGTTGAAGACATGCGATACCTCGTTCTTGACAAAATGTTCCTCATGTTTGGCCAGAATGTGTATGTAACCGCATCCCGAATTCTTCTCGTCAAGAATTGGCTGACCTGTCTCCAGATTAATTTTTTGTCTGCCGAATTCCAGGAAGACGATATGGTTATCGACCCCTGGTATCTTCTGTAAGTCTTTCCAGAGCGCAATGACATCCTCTGGGGTTATTCTTGTTCCTTGCTCGATTGCTTCGTCCAGGAGAGATTGTAGCTCCAGACCGGTACAAATTTCAAGGTGAAGCACGGTCATTTGTGGGTTGAGTGTATGAGAAGTCTGATGTCCTTTGACGACGAGAATGATCCCCGGTACTCGTGGTATTTCAGGTAGTTGCTTCCAAAGGTAGGTTTATGAGAATAATGGTAAGTGGTTATGTTTCTGAATGACGAGGTCGAGTAATGTCCAGCTGGGGTGATCAGATTCAAACGGAATTAATGTCTCAGACTAATGCAACGCTGATCATGAGCACACTTCAGCTCCAGATCTGATCACGCTCATTGCACTCTACCGGGAGGACAAGCATTCACTAGATTGGGATCTCCCCCCGGCGAGCTCGTGTTCGTCGCTGCTGCAGGTTCACCTCCCGCATGGATAAAGCAAGGCCAGAAACATAAAAGTGTTGTGAGCAATAGCTTTCAATGAAGGATTCCTGAAGATCTAGAGTGCTAGCGCTATGAGCACTCTTACCTACAGTGGCTCGTGACAGTCTTGTGGCGTTTATCAGGAGCAGATTAACATGTGGCTGAATGCAGGGAAGAAGGCCTATGGCTGCGTCACTGTGTACGTCCGTGTCTGAGCGAGAGTGTGGTCCATTTTCCCTGCTTAGCGTAGAATTATGGTATCGTAGATCGATCACTTGACTGTCGCCGCGAGATGATGTTTTCTGAACTTGCGCTGACCCCATTTCGACGATGTTGGAATTTTGTGAGTTTCGAGCACTTCTCAAGAACAACGGCGTGTGATGAGTTTTCGGAATGGAGCAAATACGTTTAGTCTTGCCTTCCCAACCTGTAATGTTGCGCAAAACAATAAAATTGCTCTTGCTCGCGAACACTAGTCCGCATCCAAACTTTTTCAGGTCTCAGAAGTAAAGCTAGGTCTCAAATGAATTGTCTGATCACATCGAACAATGTAAAGGCAAGGTTGAAAAGGCTTCCAGCTGAAAAAGGTTTACAAGAAACAACCGTGGTACGAACTCCGTTCTCGCACGATATTGAGACTGACTCGCACGCTCTTTGCCAAGGTCTTCTTCACCGCATTTACTCTAGCTTACCATGACTGTGTTCGTGGCATCTACTGTTGATCTGAGCCTTGTCTCTTGAGACGGAGCCTACCATTTTGGCTGAAATCGCAAGGCGCTCAACTACGCATTCTCAAAGCACCGTCCCGAAACTCATTCCGAAGTAGGACTCCGTCGGTGATTTACAGGTCATAGACTGGAACTTCAAATGCTTGAATGTTCGTCAACAGAGGGCAAATCTCGACATTTACACCGAATGGGTGGATAGCCAAAGAGTAAAATACACCAATAAAGATGTGAAAGTATGGGTTCCAACCACGATAGGCCATCAAATAGTGGATCCGACTGTCTCTACAGCCATTTGTGGATTGACAGGAATGTGTGTCCCCAGATCATCAAGGTATTTCTGGCATCTGAAGTATCGTGCACAAATCGGTGTCAATGTTCCGCCTGATCGTATGGGTGCTTGGTCAGTAGAAGTCTCAGATGGGGCGGACCGCATTGCGCCTACAGTCACCGAAGTATGCTATAGAGGCCCAAGCTGTGCAGGATTCCTAGTTGCAAGAGCGGCATGCTAAGTCGAGAGAGCCTATCGCGTGACAAGCTGAGAACCAGATCTTTGAGCAATTAAACATGATTAAATCACAAAACCTGTCATTTGAGTCTGCCTTTTGGAACATCTTCAAATGGTTGGACATTTTAAATGTATCGTTAGTATGGCAGTCAGCAGACGTGTGACTTACAGACGCGAACAGTGAATTCCAGTGATGTCTTAGAATACAGCTATTCACGGCGCTCCCCAGCTATCGAGTCAGGCGTCAAAGAACGGTCGCTTCAAGTTTCAAATACACTTCTTCAGAGGCACGAGCTGGTTGTCGAACGACTACCGACGGTCAAACCAACCAGGAGCCACCCTCGATAGAGATTTAAACATGGACTCTTTACCGAATAAACTGGAGGATGAGATTGACTCCGAATACGTAATTTCCCAGCGCTCCACCTGTGCCTAGCTGAGACGGAGAGCTCCAAGGCTCTAGTCGGATATTTCTTGGCTTGCTTGAAAGTCCCCGACATTCAGAGGATCTTTACCAAAGTAGTGTATCGCAAAACTCACAATGAAGTCTCAAATGATACTATAACTCTATAAAGCAATGCCATCTGACAGTTCACAGTGATAGAGCCTTGGAAAACTATGAGTGTTCACTATCTCCGTTGAAGCATTTGCGAGCCTGCCTATCAGGACCCGCAGGCAATAGTCCTTCCTTATATTAATCTGATACATCCAAGAAGTCTCACAAAGTATCTCGGAGTCCAGAGGAAATCCATGTTCTGAGTCAAACCTCGGTGTGTGTCGAGATGACTTGAAGCTCGATGTCGAACAACGCACAATGCTCTGAGCCAGGATCCATTGCAGGGCAGAATTTTGACTTTTGCTGACCAGTCATCGCGCAGGCTTGCACTACTTGATTTGCTGTAATGCCTTTTTTAGGTGTTTTATATGTTTGCAAAACGAACATGCTGTTGACGTAGATCTTGATTGCCCCAGTAAAGAAATAAGTACAGGTCACTCCCCCAACTGGAGGGCCACAAAAAGTTCCACTGAAGCCAACATGTGCCTCAACAGGGTTTTCAGCCGTCTGAACGGGGTCTATAAGATGCTCAACATTGTCACCTTTGTCAAAATGAATTCTTGTCCCGAAGAATTCCGTTTTGATATCAAACGACCGGACCTGAACAGGCTGTTTCCTACACTGAAAATGATAAATCACTCGTGCAACATAGATAGTCAGATCGATCAAGCTGCTCGAATCGTCATGTGTCACCGCTTCACAAGTCGGTACACTGTGGATTTGATCACTGTTGTCGACTAATTGCTGTGTTAAAGGTAGTGACACAGCTGCGTCTAAATGAGCACTTGAAGGGATATGTAGTGCGTGAGCCAGGCATAACATTTGCATCAAAACTTGCAAAACGTCCTGAATGAATTAAATCTGTTTTGATGGGATCTGATGATTCGCGACTTACGTTCATGCTTGGAAGGCGGAATATTGGATGGAGTAAATTGCCTTCGTTTGAGTCTTACGAGTTGAACAATCCGGAAAGGCATTCTTTTGAACCACGGTCACTACGATTACGTTTTCGCTACACGCCCGGTGTAATTGTTTGTATCTTCGTCTGTGGCGCTATCTCTTTGTCACGTAATTCACACTTGACAGGACTAAAGCTTCTTGATCTGCATGTGGGTTGCCCTATGCGTCCGAAAATGGTTGATTACGATGTCGAGGATCAACACTAGCAAATTGATTGCATTTGTCAGCGTGCTCGATACATACGTTCATCTAAAGCGTTCATCTTCGGGTAATCGTCCTTGCAAGCCATGCAGTCGTTTACAGGCTTCTGTCCTAAGACGCATAATTTCTGTTCGGTCTCGGCTTAGATTACAATGACGGCCTACGACAATATTTGTGGCTCGCGTTGTGCGAGCACTTTGGGTGATATATAACGTCGCTTCTTCTATTCGAGATATGAAGTGCGAGGTGCATGACCAAACGCCACGTAACTTGCGGTCGTGGAACTTTCCATGTATACACCCACATCTATAGGTACAGCACAAGTGTCAGTGATGAGTGAGTGAGCACCATCAATGAAATGGCACAACAAAGAAATGGATTTTCAGTGGCCGAAGTGACATCCATTTCTTGAAATCCCGTCCTCAGGGGGTGGCTTCAGTGGCTTTATAATCGTCGCTAAATTCTCCCGCGATCGATCGTGATTCGTACGCGTCCTTCGATATTCGAGAAATAAGAGCTCGGAGCATTCTGTGTTGCTGATGTCCACTTCCACAGTATCGTCGTAACAGCGCAACACGGCAACAGCGCAACACGGCACAGCACTTGTCATGTCAGAAATTGAGCACATTTCTGTCAAGACCGAGCTCTCGCGGCGCCATGGAGCTCATTCTCAATACACGGGAAGTTTCACAAGCTCTGCCACAGGCTAAGAACGCATCTCCAGCATGGGCTACATCATGTGTGTTAATTCCTTACGTGCTGATTTTTCCTGGTTCGACATCTTTTCTGATCATTTCGCTGTGCTATTTGGCACTAAGAGAAGAGTGCCTTCAGGACATTCGTTTCAGATGCATTCATCGAGCATTAGCAATTCTGAAATGCGCAAGAGTCCTAGCACAGGTGGAAACGAGCGGGCAGACGAGCTTCAACATCAAGCAGATTTCAAGGATGCAAGCACGCTTGCAGTAGTCATGGAAATTGACACTGTTTGTCACAAGAGAACGATCCTGAGTATACTGACTATTTGCTCTTGTACAGAAGCTGACTGGAACCTAGTACGATTGAAATCAGTCACTCGTAATCCTTTAACATTTGGAATCATACTGTTCTTGGTGGCAGTATGTATCCTTATCGTGACCTTTCTTCTATCCCACCAGGCAGTTCACGCACAGGACTCGAAGCTTCACCGCTGGAGTTGGAGCCAAGTTTCACTACCTGTCTACGAAGAATCTTGTGATACGGTAGAGAATCGTCTTCGTATGAGCTCTCTAGGTATCAACAGTATGTCATGGATCTGTTGGGGAACGTTCACTGATTATCTAGTTTTCGGAACGATCGTTATGGTTTTGTCAGCCAGGCTGCAACAAAGTTGTACGAGTCCCACAATGACAGATATGTCTCGCGCACTTCGACTACACGGAGACTTTGCGTTTGGTGGTAATCAACCCTTGTCCATGTTCAAACGTAGGAGAGCGAGCAACATCAGTCTGTGGATCACTCTTGTCCTGACCAGTGTTCCACTACATTTATTACTGAATGCAATGATTGGACAAAGTTACGAGTTTGACTCTTTGCAAGATCTTGAGGATCAGAGTGCAAACGGTTTGTGTCAGATTGTCATGCGACCATGGATATCTTTAATTGTAGGAGTAATGGTTTTGATAAAAGCATGTACTATCATTGGATTTGTAACCTCTAATCAGTACTGGACCGAGCTACGATGCAACAGCCTGGGAGATTTGATCGCAAGTTCTGTCAACAGTTCTGAATTGGCTATTGAGAACGGAGCGCTTTTGAACAAGACTACTCATAAACGTCGAATCTTCCCTGAAATGTCGATTTTCGAACACATGACCATATCAGATTTTGGGCCACTTCTTGTCGGATCTTTGGCCCTGTTCGGAATGCTAACAGATGTCGCCGCACAATATGATAGTCCTCAAGGACAATCTTTGAGTGCTGCTATCAAGGTCATACTCGCAGCAAACGTATAAAAAGCCTTAACAACTAGAGGCAAACACTGATGACTATAGTTTCCGCAGGTTGCGTTCTCAATCTTCTTTGCCTGCGCGATGCAAGTCATTGGACAACTGTTCATGGAGCTGGAATGGCGAGAATTCGAGTATGTCAAGAAGCTGCCAAGAGTCAGTCATTCTCGACCACATTGCATCGACAACCGTCTTCTTGTTCTCCCATATTGGGCAAGTGGTTGTCTCATCGTCTTTTCCAGCTTGTTACACTTTTCGATCTCGCAAGTTCAGGATGTGACACAGATATACGTCAGTCCTGATACTGTCATTGTGGGTTTCACATATAGCAAGCAGCACATGGCATGGGGTGTTGTAATCTATGTGGCTCCTGCTTTATTGTGGGCATACATACTCGTTCAGCATGTCTGGCCATTGAAAGGCGGTATGCCTATCATGTATGGCAGCGGCAGAGTAGTGCTTGCGTCATGCTATAACCTGACAAATGCAGAGGCACTTCCTGAAGAGGGTCTACAGTGGGGAGACCTTGAAGGTGTGGACGAATATGACCGGAGAGTTGGGTTTGGAGCTCATGTTAGTCGTGATGTTCGAACAAGCTCAGCTAGATGAATCAAATTCGCTTCTCTCGGTTCAATGCTCAGAATATCGGACCATGTAGCGTACAAATCATAGTTCAGGTCAATTCTACCAATTTTCGCCCAAATTTTGAATACATTTCGTGTCGATTTTAATGATTTCGTTCGATATGTTCATCTATGCTTAGAATGAGGAATGGTTGTCTATTTCAACATACACTACCTTATTCACAATGTCAGAAGCCCTATGAAAATGCCAGCAAGAAATATCTTGCCAATTGATGCTAACGATTCTGCAGCGCTACCCATGTGAACTGCCGAGGTAGAATTTGCTGATAAAATTGTACTAGAGCTAGAGCCAGTGACTGTGCTACTCGACGCGCCGAACTGCTGCAACACGCTTGAAATAGCAGCTTCGGCAGACTGAACCTGTGATAAAGCGGTGCCTGTCGCACTGCCTGCGACTTGAGTGAGTTCAGCACTCAGAGCTTGTAACACCTGCACGGCATCAGCAAAAAGCACTTTAGCACCGCTCAATTGTGACACTGCAGCTTGTGCTCTGGCAGCGGCATCTGATGCCGCTGCCAGCGACGAACTTGAGGCTATCGTAGGAGTGGTAGCAATTGTGGTGGCAATAACGTGATCTGCTGGTGATACTGGAGAAGCTGCTGGTGCTAGAATCGTCGTATCTGCTGCCACAGTATCTGCAGCATGTGCAGCCTCGGGTGTAGCTGTGGGAGCAAGCATCGTACTGATTGGTTTTGTTTGGTCTCGTATCTTTAATCGTGCGGGGTCTAACAATGGGTTGGACGCACCGACCGTGATCGGACTTAGACACGACCCACTTGTGGTGAAGTCGCCCACATAGGTTACAGTTGTGTTGCAAGATGCGAAGGACTGCAAGTATCTGTCTCTTTTGGTCTCGTAGCTAACAGTGTTTTTCGTGTGATCATAGTAAGCAGTAATCGTTGCCAACTCGATACATGTTCTGCTGTCCAGAAACGCCTCTGTAGGATAAGGCCGTAGAGATGGAATGGTTATTGTAGACTCAAAACACCTGACATATTGTAGTGAAGCTAGCATTGCTGGCGTAATGTACGTCATGTCCACATTATCGGTAGATGCGTAACCATAGCCACAGTTACGCCGTTCTGTTATGCATGGTAAACAAGTTGTACTTTGCATCTCTGGCAATAAGGTCGGGCTGAAGTACGTTTTATTAGCTGCGATAGTCAGTGGAAGATAAAAGTGACGTCGCAACCATCATACCTGAGACGTATGGTACCTCAAACAGCGTGGGGAGTGCGGTCAACACACTTGTGGTAAGAGTGTACCAGTAAGTATTATTGTCACTGGCAATGGTTGTGCCGGTGCCATAGCATCTCCCAGCAGAAGTTGTACTATCTACTGCTGGTCTATCGCTTGATAACGTCGAGAGCATCGAAGAGCTGGATTTTGCTAACAGCACTGCGTCAGTTGTGGAAAGTTCGACCGAAAAAGTGCTTGAACTGCTTGATGCTGCGGGACTCGAGATCTGCAGCGTCAAGTTGCTGTTCAGTGGTAGAGTATTGAGCTCATCCAGAGTCACTCCCATAACGTTCACGTTCTGGGAGAGTGACAGGATCGATGTCACAGACGTTGCTCCTAATGCCGAGTAAAGTTTCATATTCAGAGAACTATTTCAAAGCACCTTTCTTGTCTATCTCGGACGTCAAATCGTAGTGAAACTTTGTCGAACAAAGTAACGGTCGAGCTGTAGCAATGGGTCCCGACGCGTTCATCCCGGCCGCAGACGATGAGGTAGGATGATACAGTATCGATCGCGACAGCGCGACTGCTGGATATGTTCGTCATTCTTGAAAGACACGATATCCTGAATCGATCACATTCTTGTCTCACTGTCGACATATGATTCGCTACGTATGAATGGATCGAGCACTTGACATCGAAGTGAGCCGTCCACATGCATTCTCAATACAACGATGAACACCCGTGGACGGAACGAAGTGGCGTCCACAAATTGCGGGACAAATTTTAGGTTTATTTTGCCGAGCCGGTCCAGACATCTGCCAAGTACTCGGGTCGAAAGAGCCTCTGCATTGACAATTATTCTTCATTCAGCGCTCTGCGAATGCACATTTCTTGGCTGAGTCAGAATGAAGCACCGTGCATGCTATGTTATATGCTATTGCGAATTTTCTCGTCTCGATCTTTAGACATTACGAATTGTTCAGCAGGTCAAGCTTCACTGCTATGCAAGTCCCTCGAGTCAGAGAGAATGTGCCTAAGTCTCCTATGCTTGGTCTAGAACATTGGCTGTGCTAGTTGTCAACATTTCCACAATGTAAACGGCTGAAATGGAAAATTGAATCTTCGCAAAGAGATCACATACAGCAGCAGAACAATTTTGAATTAAGTATTGTGATTCATCTTCCAAACTCCTGTAAACACGCTCTCTGACTCAGGTTGTTACCAAATCACTTGTTGCACTCTAGAATTTAAGGCCACAACGTTGGACACATTCGTCTAGTCCGATGGCAACGTTGGCAGGAATCATGGACTTAAGAGTCGTGATTTGGTCAGAAGTCAGATCGTTACCGAGCACAGCTCCGATCACTTGAGTTGGTAATCCAAACAATCCTTGGGCAATCTGCAAAACACCTGGATCTGAGTCGCCGAAAGCAGCCACGAAGACCGCAGGTTCGCATTCCAGATTGGCTACGGTGATCATTAGTATCAAAGAAGACCACACTGGAAATAAAGTCACCTTCGAAATGAATCGATCCTCTTGGAAACAGTGAAGCTTGTCCCGCGGTCACATTACCGAGGACTATTCTAGCACCATTTTCCTGGAACATACCAGTAGTGAATGAACCATTCACGACATAGTTGAACTCTGTAGCTCGTGGGTGAGTATGAGGAGTGTTCTTCTTGGTCAGTACTGCACGGTGATCAAGGCAGAGTCCTTACCATCCCACACGGCCCAATGAAACCAAGAGTCATACTGACACCTTCGCCAATCAATGCAGGCATCTGGAACATCAGCTTTGCTCAAATGGTGTTGAAGAAGCCTACGGTAGCCGCGCTCGCTCCCACGGTGTGTCCATCTTTCCCTGTGCTGACGCCAACTGAAGAGTTGTAAAAGTCAAAGATGAAATCGTTGTCAGACAGTAATGCAATTCTCTGAGCCTGTGTGGAAGCACCAGTCAAATTGCGAACAAGTGCTGGATCAGTGTTTGGTGCTGCCGTGGTCTCTTGTACCAAGAGCAATCCAACAGTAAAGAGGGCTGAGAGAGCAAACATGTCCAATTAATAAGTTGTTGAGGTTGTTGAGGTTGTTGCTGCTTGTGTCTGAAGTTGCGAAAGCCGTGACAGGAGAAGCTCCTTTTGTAGCCTTCAGAGCTACAAGTACCCGTCACTTCTCGATTTGAGATCAAAATTCTTCATGTACGTATTTGCTGTGCTCTAGCCGTGTCTACACATTGCAGTCGTGTAGTTTCAGTCTCAGGCCGTGCTACAAGAGTCAGCCAACATTTGTCAAACACGGCTTGTTGAAGCCACGATAAATGTGGCTGAGATAGCATTTCATGGCGATTTCCTGTCCCGTCAAATTCGCGATCGATCGAATGGGATTGTCTTGAATGGATGATTGAAGCTGCGGAATTTACCTCCAGGTGTCATGTCATCCACAAACGTCCCCTCGCTTCTTAGTTCCCCCAATTATGGCGCAGACAATCTCATCCAAGATGAACGAGATGGGAGAAGCTGAGTTGTAGCAACCGACTCTTGTTTACACCCATCCCTGGCATATATCAGCTCTCTTGTGCGGCATCGTCCAATTCCTGAAATTTTGTCAAGAGCCCTGTAGCATTGAAAGAAAAATGTTGTTCCTACAAGCCTGTGCATTGTTGCAAGCTTTGCATGGTACTGTTTCTGCCACGACAGCTTCATCTCAACTTGCAGCGAGTCTCAATGGTGCGGCATCGCAGGCTCAGCGAATAAGTCTACTGAAGGACTCGGACTTCATCTTTGACTTCCTTGCATCAAGTGCTCGGATGGCAAATGGTCCGGACGGCCATACGTCAGGAGTCTCTACCAACAATATGCCCGCACTGTTGTCGGAGGACGTTTCCATCACTATTGGAACCATAGGCCCGTGCGGAATGGTAGGCATGTCCAAATTTGCAGACTGCCCTCGACTAATCGAGTTCTAGAATACGCCGCACACTCATCCTCGTGCGACCGAATTCAATTACGTTGTGAATGGCTCTTTCACTACCGGCATGATACAAGAGAATGGTGCTCGTACTATTCTCGGTATCGTCAAAGCAGGACAGGCCTCTCTGTTTCGTAAGTCTTGCCCCATTGATATACCTTTCCTACTCATATTGACAATTCAGCTCGAGGATCCATACATTTTGAAGCCAATCTTGAGTGTGAACCTGCAACATTCATCGCAGCATTTTCGAATCCTGATCCAGGAGTGCTGCAAGTGGCCCAAGGTCTTTTCGGTCTGCCGGCCAAGGTCGTTGGAGCCACTCTTGGTGGCCACCTCAATACGAATCAGATGTCCATCTTACGTACGATGATTCCTCCCAACGTTGCATATGGGCTGGACACTTGTCTCAAAAGATGTGGGCTAGCGCCGGTGGTGGGCACGACCATTCTCCAATCGACGCTCAAGCACCTCCTACAGCACTCTCACATAACAGGATATGCCTACGGTATTTTCATCGGTTCTTTGGTCATCGTGTGGACTGCGGTTCACCAGCTCAGAAAGACGGCGATTGGTGACGCTTTCAGGTTATCGCCAAAGATGCGGCGTTATGTCATGTATGCACCAACAGTTACGCTGAGGAAGGCCGTGAAGGGTAAGCATGATGCTATGACGGTAGAATTCCCAAGTAATCTGCAATCCGGTATGTGCTTGGTCTTTTGGTTGGCCAACATTGGTCTTGCTTGTTGGGATCTTCCGGACGAGAAACCGAGAAGAGAGCTATTCCAGCGAGTCGGTTGGCTGGCAATCTGGAACATGATAGGCTTGGTGATCTTGGCAATGAAGACGAGTCCATTGCCAGCGCTATTGGGAAGATCACATGATGGACTTGTTCTGTATCACAAGATCATGGCTGTCACTGCATTTCTTGAGGTTTGGATTCACTCAATCTGGGGCATGTACGTCATCCCCGCAGCCAATCCTCAACGTCACTTTTACTGGCACAAAGCACAAACAGGAGCATGGATCTCTACACCAGCGTTCACCATCATCGTTCTCACCGCTTGGTCATCTTGGTTTGTGCGAACGCATTTCGAGACCTTCTTGGTTACACATGTTGTCGGGCTCGTCGTTCTACTGGTCGGTCTATGGTTACACAATCCACTTCTGAAATGGTATGTTGTTGGTGTGATCGCGCTCTGGTCTTTCGACCGTATCGTACGGGTCCTTCGTGTGGCTTGGTTGAACAGGAATGCCCGCACTGAACTGGCTACTTTGACCGATGTAGATGGTGCTGTCAAGATCTGCTTCGATTCCAAGAGTAACTGGCGTCCAGGGTCCCACATCTATATCAACTTCCCTGGTTGTGATCCTCTGCAAAGTCATCCATATACGATCGCTTCTATATCTGGCAATCGTTCCAGATCACAAATCCAACTACTTGTTCAAGGCAGTGGAGGTCATGGTTTCAGTGAGAAGATTCGAGCCCGCGTTATGGCGAATGGTGGTATCATGCACTCCAGATTCATTTTCCACGGCCCATATGGTGCTGCTCCAGACATGAAGCATTACAATCGTGTACTCTGTATTGGTGGAGGTTCGGGCATCACATTGCCTATTGCAATGATTCAAGCATTTCTTGCTGTGAAAGGTGTGGATAACAGAGGCAAGGCTGACCTTTTGTGGTGCGCTCGCGCATTCTCTGACTTCAAGCGATTCGACCTCTTGGCTATGAAAGCCGCGGGTGCAAACATCTACCTGTACGAGACAAGGCCTCCAAAGTCTACTGGAGTGATGCCGACTCTCCTTCGAGCGACTACAGCCTTGATACATGGCAAGGACAACGCAAACCCTGAGATTGGCGTCGTCAGTGACAGCGCAGAGTTGGAGTCTACGAAGGATGGGACTGTTATTCAAGAGAAATCACTCCCTTCGCCGATCTTCATATCATCAGAGCACACGAGACCATCACTGACTGTCCTCACTGGTTCATCTCAAATCAGTTGGCGAATGGCCAGCAATCAAAGTTCTTCATGCACCAGTGTTCAGAATACTTCATATGTCGGAACACGATTCTTGGAGAACATTGATGGTGCACTTGTGTCTCCGGCAACTACTATGCCCTCATTCATAGCGTCTACAGACAACAGGATGATGCACCAGCAAGCGACAATCTCGGAAATTTGCTCACCCACGAGACAAATGACCGAGGAGCAAGTTCAAAAAGCCGCGAACGATTTGGGAATGGACCTTTCGACAATCAGGAGTGGCACAAACAAACTCAATTTTCCCGGCCACATCAGTGAAGAACGCTTGAGGGATGTCTTTGCTCCGATCGGTTCTGGCCGACCAAACTATGAAGAAATCTTGTCCATGTTCGTGACACGCGCCAATCCTTCCGATCGCCTCTGTGTCGTTGTCTGTGGTAACAAAGGAATATGTCGAAGTGTGAGGAACGCGATTGCACTTTGTCAAGCAAGTCAGCGTATAGATCTTCATGTCGAAGAATTCTGATCATGTACATTTTATCTATGCCCTATACACTCTTAGATCTTTTGTCGAGTTTGGTCGCAACACTACTTGTACTTGTCGCAGTATCATGCCGCCATCTATAAGAGAATCATACTATACATAGCGATTCGCTTCTATTCACTATTGACGATGTTTCCCCGTGTTTGTCGTTCTGGACACAACGAAAGCCATTCTGAGCGATGAATGGTAATGAAACGGGTTTAATCAAGCATACGTACATAGACCGTACTGCATAGCTTGTAAAGGAAAAATCCAATCCTCACTACTGACAACAACTCAGATCCGTGGTGTGCAAGAAATGTGCGTTGCTGTGTCATGAAGAGAGCGAGACACCTGTACTTGTTAGAATTTGGCAAGAGTCAGTTGAAGATTTTGTATGATTTGAGTTGAAGTGGGGACTTCAGCCACTGACAAGGATCCTGTCAAAGCGGCTCCACTCTTTCCATTCCCTCGGAGCCGATGAGCGATCGTCCGATCGGCCACTGCCGCACTTTTGTACTTCCACAGTCTGTGATTGTGAGTGTGCAATCGATTTAATCCCATCTATTTACATCTATATATATACTGATTCTATTGACTCTGACTAAGTTTGCCAAACTCCACTGAATTATTGATATATATAGTCTCTAGCCGAGCTTGCTTCCTGCCGATCAAGTTTCCGCTTCTACAATAGATGATCTTCGTCCAGGGAATTTGTGCAGCACGCTCTTTGCTTATGAGCTGTAAGATCTGGCAGCATTTCTGAAGAATCGAACGAAACCCGGTATGTAACCTGCTTCGGAATACTCACGAAATTGCCGTACATTGAAGATCAGCTCGGTATGAGAGCAGTGACGGCCAGAGCCACGGAGACAATTCGAACATTTGCGTTTAGCATTTCGCCGTGGTAATTGTTCGTCGAATCAAACTTCGTCGAATCAAACAATGCATGGTCAAACATTGGGCTAAGAAGTCAGCAATTTTCCGCTTGGGGGATTCGGGGGTTATTACCAGACAAGAGGAGCATCCGTTGATTCTGATTCATT
This sequence comes from Taphrina wiesneri, assembly GCA_005281515.1. NCBI lineage: Eukaryota > Fungi > Ascomycota > Taphrinomycetes > Taphrinales > Taphrinaceae > Taphrina > Taphrina wiesneri. Next base: position 14,707 of record RHGK01000013.1, read on the forward strand.
CTAGGCGACAGTGTCGGATCTGGTGTCGTTCAGATACACCTCCCTATCTTTGTTGCGAACGCGTTCCTCCCGGTCGTCGGGGGTGGAGGGTGCTCGTTTTCGTCGAGTGAAACGAGTTTATACTTCATGGACCTAATGGTCGACATAGTGTGACAGGTTTTGCAGCCATCTGAACGTACCAGATGATGACATCCACTCGAAGTTGATCAAAAATTATTGAATGCTGGATCTTCACGCTCAATATAGCGACACTTGCTTCTGACCACGATAACTTGCAAACAAATTATGGGCGCAACAAGGCGATTTTCGAAAGTAGCTAGTGTCATCCCAACCGATCTGAATTGCTTGAGTGCATCCTTACAGAATGCTACCAGCAGAAAATTGATGATAATTGTAATTGATATTAAATTAGTCTACAAAGTAACTACGATTGTATAAGGTGATTTGTGTAGAGCATCATCGTGTGTGACAGTGATCAGTAAGTAACGTGGGAAAGGTAATCAGCTGTTCATCCTCATCACATTGCCGCTGCTACTGTAGCTACAGGACATGCAGAAAAGGAGGCAGTTGTTGAGGAGATTCAGGTGAGCTCTTTCATTCGGGATAAGGGCCGTCGTCCCTTTCGTCTGCTCAGCTGGAGATGTGAACAAATGAGCTTTTAAGTATCAACAGCCCGCCGGTGAATACAATAATGTCGAGATAAAGCACAAAATCTATCCTCTAGTCGCAACTGCTTTACTTACTTGATTTTTGAGCGCATCAGACATGTATCAATATTGTGTCCCCATGGAATTGTCTTGATGATCAGGTACTCACTGAATATATATACTTGCGTATGTACAGCTCTGGTATACATTCGACCATTGTATATTGCCAGGTAAACGTACACATACAAAAATCGATTGCAAGAGATCTGCTCGTGGTGGAAGTGGACAGCAGAAGCCACACCTACCTAACGCAACATAGGCAGGAGAAATTCGAACGTCTTTGTTATGTAATCTTTATTGATTGAAAAGGATATATATATAGAATAGGAGATTTCATGAAACATTCACAGCTTTCGATTTGGCAGGGCGACGCTGGCTGCGAGACTGATGATCCCACATGCCAGGTACATTGCTGTGCCATACTGCTGTGCCTTGACTGTATGTGCCCGTCCAATTTCCACGATAGGATCACCAGAACTTGCCGCATGTAAATAAGTCAGAAAATCGCTGAGGCTCATCTTTGATAGATCGACATTTGTGAAGATCTTCCCGATTTCCACAGTAGCTTGCTTCAATTGGTCACTGAAAATCGCCCCCTGAATGCCAATACCGATACTAGCGGAAAGACTTAGAATGAAATTGATCCAAGCCACTGATCGTGCAAAGTTTTGGGGTTCGACGTCGTGTAATGCAATAGTGTTTCCAATGGCCGTCAGACTACCGAATCCGAATCCTGTGAACGCACCATAGACGTAAACGATAGCCAAGGGGGTCTTGTCGGTGACTGACAGGAAGAGCCCTGCTCCAAGAATTTGTACCAGACTTCCAACGATACAGCAATGATAGTAGCTGCCGGTCAATTCGACAATCTTGCCAACCAAGACACAAGAAAATGTGCCGGAAGCAGCAAATGGCAGCAATTGCACAGCAGCTCGAAGTGGACTTGAACTTTTGACAATTTGAAAGTACTACCCGTGTTAGCCAATTCATTGTGTCTCTCACAACCATCTGTTCACTCACAATCGGTATGAAATAAGTTGCCGCAAAAGTGACGAGAATTGCACAGAATGTAATGATGCTGATACAGCACAGCCGTCGATCGGTCTTCAAGGCTACCAATGGCAGCAGCCTCTCATGGTCGGCAATTCTGTGTTCCCAGACCAGGAAGGCGACGAGTGATGGTAAGACTGTTGTATAGCATATAATCAGAAAAGGCGACTTCCAGCTAATGGTCGATCCACCCAACAAGCAAGGTACCAGCAAAGAGAGCACAAAGACACCTTGTAAAAGAGAACTCACTGCCGTTCTCCAACCGATGGTCTTAGTCGCTCCGGCGACGTTTGTAGCTTGCATCACAGTCTTGAACCGCGGGAATCCTATGAGCATCATAGTGGCTGTGATGAAAACAATGGGAAGTTCGATGTAGAAGCACCATCGCCAATCATCTTGCGAGTGTTTGAGGAATGCTCCAGCTATTAAAGGTCCGGCCTTGATCATGACTCCGTATAGTGCAGTGACAAGTGATAGGAATATTGCGCGTTCTCTGGTGTCCTTGCAGATCACGCCGACAAGTAAGAAAGATGCCACCGGCGTGCTCCCCAAAGAGATTCCAACAAGAACCCTACCAATGACTAAGACGTTGAAGGACTTAGCAGATCCGGCAATTGCCGCTCCAATAGCCAAGACCACGAGAGAGCCCAGGAGCAGGAACTTTGGCTCGAGGACCTTATACAAAGCACCGATAGGTAGATTGAGAGCGGCAGCCATCACAAGAGATATTGAAGCCAGCCATGAGACATGTTCTGTGTGTAGTACGACCGAGATACGCGGAGCGATGTCTCCAAGCACATTAGCGTCTATACCGCTGACTTAATTAGCAAAGACCCTGCACAGGTGGAGTATTACTAACTTGATGCATAAGACCAAACTGAGAGTTGCAAAGATCAGCCAGAATCTGGCCTTGGACAATGGACCTTGTGAAAGTTGTTTCTCCTCTTCAGACCTCGGAGTGTTCAGAACCTCGATAGTATGCAATGCAACCTCGTCTTTCGGGAGAAGAAACGTCGTCATCTCGGGCGAAGGTGTATGATGTATTCGTGATACTCAGGAAGTTGTCAAGAGGGATAAAGTTGTGGGCCAGCGAGTCACTTTGTAGCTCTCGCAAGAAGAATGGCGACTTCGTTCCCGGGCGCTGATCAGCTGGGGTAGTGCTCTGTGTTGCAGTTGAGGGGACGCTAAGTTGGGGAGACTCTGGAGTGCAGATGATGCGGCACTGCATGAGTCTTTATAGATCATCTCACCAGCTCCAGACGTGGACAGACTGAGACATGCATATTGGACGCTGTGTACTCACTCTAGGGTTACCGCGTTTCAGTAAACACAGCCCTGGAGGAAAGCGTCTATTTAAATTGGGCGTTTCAAGCCGCTGCCATCCAAACAAGAGGGCGCTCATCACCCGCGCTTGTCAACACAGAGACGGACGGGATAAGATGGACATTTACCCACTGGGTGAAGTCAGGTTGGCCAGAAGTGGAGGCAGCCTACAGTCTTCCTCTTGCGAGATTTCCTGGGTTCCGTCAGATCCATTCCTAAGATTGCCAGGTATGTAATCATCACCAAAAGTACAATACAGCTCAGGCACTCCAGTCTAATTTCCTGCCGACGTAATTCTCCGTAGCTCACGGAATCTCATTCTCCGCACTGCAGCAGACTCTTTCGTCAGCTCGACATTTGCCGTGGTCATACATCAAATACAGGCTGAAGCCGATTTGCCCATATTCAGGATGGTGAATCGAGTTGTCAGCGATAAGAAGGGAAATGCACCTGTTGACAGAACGGCTGACTCCAGCCCTGGAAGAGACGGGAGGTGCTGATTCATGCTGCAAATCCCGGGACTCGCTAGCGGTGGACGTCCAACCTCGGGATGGGATTCACGAGTTTCAGGGGTTTCAATTGATTGATTGGTGGTTGATTGGATGGCTTCCTGCCGCTGCCCACATCCGATCAAAGGATTCAGGAATCTCCTCGTCTGCAGCTGCCGTCTCCCTCCCATCCCCATCCACCCACACACGCAGTGAAAGAGACTCAGAGCGAGAGACCCTCTTAAGAGACAGATTGGATCGCTCCAAAGTCCGTCCAATCACAGGTCAGGACTGTCGGTCTGATTGTGGCACACGGCAAACAACAGTCTGGACTCCCCAGGGCTAGATGCAGGGACTCGATCAAATGCATTCACTGGATAAACTGGAGTGAGATTCTCTAGCAGCTGACATTCGTATCGACATTGACATCGGCAGCAGCAGCAGCAGCAGTCCTCTGACCACTATCGATTATATGATGACAGCACTTGGCACCCATCGATATTGTCCATTTGTTTATTGTGGAAGTTCTCACCCTTTGAACTATGTAGCGTCAGCGTATATTCCGCGTGTACAGTCTGACAGCAGTTGTAGAGGTCGAGATGAGACACGAAGCACGAAGGACTACTTAATGCAGCTATCGCTAGAACAACAGCAGATAATTGATCGCGTGATTGATCAGCTGGCAGAGACGCGTAAGCACTGATCTCCTTCTGACTGATCACGATCAACCACCGCACTTTTTCTCAAACGGTGACGTTCACAACGAAGAGACAGACTGATCAGCTGAACAGACGATCCATCGTTCACAGAGTATCCTCAATCGAAGCACGACTTATTGATGGTGTCTCTCGTCATACTGGCACGCAGATCTCTGAATCCTGCAATATCACGATGTGTCGGGGACTGTCCTGGCACGGATATATGAAGCTCTTCAGACCAGGCCTGAACCACAAAGGCTGGTCTTGCTGCTACGAACAATTTCTCCAGGAAAGGACAACATTGCAGTTTCGGACGATGCAATAAATGCATCACCAAGAGACTTACTACTCAACATTCATGTTCACTAACAAGATCTTGCTGCTCATCATGCTCTGTCATGTCAGTGACAACAGTGCAGCTCACACAAAGGATCTATACAAACGAGGGTTCTTCACGACTCGTGCATGTCCTCGAGACAAACCCCTGTTTGATATTGCACATTGCGTCAGCATCAAAGATTTTGTCGCATATTGTGCCGATCCTATTAATTCTGAAAGGGTCAGTAAGTTCTTTATGGAGATTTGCGTGTATTGGCTAAATTTATAAGTACGCCAACGTTCGAAAGGCATGTCCGCCCGGTACTTTTTGCTTCGACAAATTCGAGGTGGCAGACTCATACTGCGTTCGATCTGTGGCTCATTTCTATGATGCCTCTAGAGGAATCCCGACCTTGACTGGCGTCAGGACCACAAGGAAGGAGGTCAATATACAGCACACTTGTGCTCGGACAAAAGGAAATGCAGGCTACCACAAGGAACTATTATGGGGTGCAGAAGTGGACAAAAATGCCAACGTGATTGAATTGTTGCACAACGGCAAGGTTCAGTCATCGAGCACATCTGGCCATAACTACGCCTATCTTCAGACAGTCTTTCCTGAAGTCGCCGCTGGCACCTTGGTACAGTGTCGAATGACAGGAAGAGTTTCGGGTTGGGTCTGGTTATCCCAAGCGCCTGCTTGATTGACTTCATGCGAATTGGTAGTGCTCACAGCTCACTCGTTTCGGGAATGATTGCAACATATGTCGAATGATCTTGAGCTTGGCTCGAGTATCCGTGAGCCGGTATCTGAGTGAGCATACTCAAAGGTTTAAAGAAGATTCTTGCCAATGCTTACTGCACTTAAAGACGCTCTAAATCAAGGATGAAATTAACTGTCTACTTTGCAAAGGCACATCACGAGGAATTAATTGCACAGACTATCCTTGAAGATCATCGCCTTATGCGCTTATCTGAGACATGTAAACAAGCTTTCCTCATGAGCACAACGTGCGTCAAACAGCAGGTTTGCACATACTGGATCTCCCGGCTGACCGCACGTCTTCCGCATGTTACAAGATAAAGGAGAAGTCTGCAGCGAGACAGAGTCATGTGCGACTTGCCTTTGACGCCTCTTGACCAGTCCCTACCGTGGCACTTTGTTGTATTGGAGAATCGCAAACCTGTATCAACCTCAGAACCAATGGTAATGCCATTGCAAAGTCTTCGGGGCATGCTGTTGGCTTGCCAACATCGCGGCACACCAATAAAAGTGTTTCAGGTGTCCGTCGATGTTGTTCCAGGCCGTTCTCGAGAGTTGTTTGGACCCCTGCCACAATACACATATATGACAGCCTGTTCCAACACCAAGGATTCTCAAAGAACAACTTTACATAACACGCCACATCTATGAACATGTTTGGCAGCGTCTATCTTGTCTTACCTTTGGTTGTGACAGTTCTAGGGAACGTCATACCTGTGACATCGGAGGTGCAGACTTCTTCAAGCATCTCTTCAATGAAGTTCTATTCAAGGCACGCTTGTCCTAAGGAGAGTGTATTTTATTCGTCAGGGTGCCGAGACATCACACGATTTACCTCAAAGTGTAATCTTCGTGGTAATATTCATGAGGTAAGCTAGACGATAGCTTGACAACTGTGCAGTAGACAATCTAACTTCCACAGCAAATCTCAGGGCCAGGAATTTGTCCAAAAGGCACGTATTGCTTCGACAACAAGGATTTGACCGACATTGCCTGTCGACCTTCGGAAGGCCATCGCTACGAAGCAAGGACACGAATACCCGCCGTCACATCGAAACGAACCACACGTCCTGCGTATAATGTACAACACACCTGCGCACGCACCAACGACGTTGGGGATCATACATTCCCGATGTTTGGTCCCGCGGTCGGGGACGGAGGAAACATCATGGAATTGCGACACAACGACACGCCGGTACTGTGCACCAATAATAAAGGATCCTTTCACGGCGCGTACCTCACCGGCGTTTTTGAGTACGTACCTGCCGGAACAGTTGTCTCTTGCCACATGTACGGTGACATCTCTGGCTGGGTGTGGCTGGGTATTGTGGACTAGTTTCGCCCTCGTTGTGTTTTGTCAGATTGTGATTAGCAATTTGATAATGTTCCTTAGATAGTCTCTTAGAAAAGTCCAAGTATTCATTTCTGGTGCAGCAATGCAAACACCTTCTCCAGTGCATTCAGGATATCAATCGCCTCGCGTCACCCAATAGCGCTTGTCGTTATTGATCAACTCGATCTCGCCAGCGCTATTGAATCGAGTCGCCACTGATGATTCTGCTAGACCTAGAACACAGTCTTCACTTGCTAGACAGCTGTCGAATATTTTTCTATGCTAGATCTTTCGACAAATCATGCGGGAGTCGCATGCTACAAGAAAAGGAGAATTTAGGGGCAGCAACGACTTGTGTCCCACGCCTCTTGTCCAATATTTGGCGTGGTGTCCTACAGAAGATGACGTGTCATTCATCTATTCACCACAAGATCCACACGGTCAATACTCAGTCGTCACGAGAATGGAGAAAAATTGGAGTCTAATTATAAGTATACGAGAACCTTGGGACCCACGATCATGCCATAGCATGACCATCAATCGGTGCGTGACGCTATTATATCCGCAGAGTCGAGATTGGTGCACGCCGCTGTTATATTGGCAGATCCGACATTGTGGCACACTAATCAGGAAGCTCAGGTATGCCACGACGCTGTCTCATGATGTTCTCGAACCTTTTGGGTATAGTGTGACAGCAACCTGCCACAAAACATATATAGCAGCCCTTTGACAACAAAGATTCACAAGGACAACTTTACACAACACGCCACATCTGTCGACATGTTTGCCAACGTCTATCTTGTCTTGCATTTGATCGCGACAGTTCTGGGTAGCGCCGTACCTTTGATATCAGGGGGTCGATCCTCTTCAGGCATCGATTTCATGGATTACTATTCAAGTCACGCTTGTCCCCAGAGAACTGACTTTATCTCGGCAAAATGTATGAACATCAAGGATTTTGAATCCTATTGTAGTGTTGAGGGAATATATGACCTGGTAAGCGAGACGAAAAGTCGTCCCCTTTTTGCCAGAGACACTCTGACTTAATCAGCACGTTACGTTTGAAAAATCTTGCCCCAGGGGCACTTTCTGCTTCGACAACAAGGATTCGTCCAACATTGCCTGTCGACCGTCGACCGCCGTTCGTTACGACGCAACCACTCGGACCAGAAGACCCGCCGTGTCATCGACCCGCACCACGCGTCCTTCGTGGAACGTGCAACATACCTGCGCACGAACCATTGACGACGGGACGCATAAATACCTGATGGCCAGTCCCGCCGTCGAAAACGGTGCAAATATCATCGAATTGTGGCACGATAATACACCGGTCCTGACGACCTCTAAAGATGGATCCTTCCATGGTGCGTATCTTACCGATATCTACACGTACATACCTGCCGGAACCCTCGTGTCTTGCCACATGTCAGGTTCCATGTCTGGATGGGTGTGGCTGGGTATCGTGGAGTGAATAATTTTATCCTCGTGGTATTTGACAGATTGTGATCAGCAATTCGATTCCGACTTCGAGTCTACTTGAACAATATCAAGTAGTATAAGTATCATTTTCGTAGTATAGCAGTACAAATAGCATTCGAATGCAAATATGTCATGCCTGCTGAAATGGAATACCACTGCTTCGTCTGCTAGAATGCGGATTCTGTACTTGACGACATTTGTTAAAGCCCAAAGACTTGTTTACAGGCGCCACGCCTCAGCAGTTTCAAAACACGACTGAAATGGTGTCAATGTCATCTTCACTCTTGTTTATTGATTTCTATTTATGGATGAAGGCGATGCAGTTCAACATATGTATGTAGTAAGCTTGATTCAGAAGAAAGGTAGGTAGTCTAGCCAAAGGAGACTGCGATTATTCACATTCAATGGATTCCACTCATTCGCTCTCATCGTCCTCCATGAGCGTGTCCTGTTCAGATTCATTATCACTTGATCCTTCCGGTTCGTCTTCGGCGCCGACTACGCGCAAGTCAGGATTTCCCCCAGGAGCCATCCGGTCTAGTTCCGTTTTGAGTATTTTCTCGAGGGCTGCAACATCGTCCCACACAAATGAGCCTTCTTCATTGTACTTTCTAGCGTTGGCAAACATGAGTTCAAAGTCGCCCCTGAATTCGTGAATGGTGGAGTATTCATTTGTCTTGATTCGAATCTTGATTTCCTTGATGGAAATTGGTCGCCGGATGGTCTTGTAATAGTCAGGGTAGACTTTACGTGCCGGTAAGACCAGGAACACATCAGTTCTGCCACGTTCAGGACCGTCCTCGTCCGTCGTTACTGCTTCGTCCATTCTTTGTAAAATTGTGTTGAAGATTTTGGTCATTGCCTTTCTGGCAGTCGAGGTCAAGGTGTCTCGTTTACCGAGGTGTGATGGTCCTGCTCCAGTTCTGACACGCTTGCGGGGAGTTGTGCCAGAGTCTATGCTTGGTGCTCTAGAATGGCGACTGCGTTTACCTGTCGACGACGGTGCCGGGGATGGCGCTTGGCTTATTTCGTTGGACTTCTTATTTCGAGCTCCACGACCTTTTCTGCTGCTGATTTCAGCTGGATCTTCTCCTTCGTCAACAGCGCGCAACCATTCTTCTTCGGTGAGACCGTCATCATATGTAGTTTCTTTGCGTTCTCGTTTGCCGATGCCAGCTGTGGAGAAAAAATCGTTAACAAGGACATCTCTATCTTTGTGGTAGGCAGCTGGTAGTTCCTTCTCAGACATTAGACGCGGCAGCTCGTGAGTCGGTCCATACGGCACCAACATATCTCTGTCAATATCCATCTCTCGGAAGAGTTTCAATTCTTCTTCATCTCGAGCAATAATTTCATTGATGTCATCATCGTCTTCGTACTCGTCACCCTTCTCAGAGTCTTTGTCATCCTCGGCGCCAGCTGGATCAGCGTCCAGCAGAGCTCGTAAAAATGCCTCACGTTCCTCCGCTGTAGATTTGTTGTCAAACTTTCCAGCTTGAATGACCTTCCCGTCCATGTCCAGCTTGTACTGGGCTCTGGCAAGGATTGACTCCTCAATAGATTTCTCCGTGATGAGTCGCAAAATCCTGACCTCCTTGGTCTGACCAATTCGATGTGCTCGATCCTGTGCCTGCAAATCTTGGTGAGGATTCCAATCAGAGTCAAAGATGATGACTGTATCTGCAGTCTGCAAATTCAGACCAAGACCACCCGCACGAGTGGACAGCAAGAAGACGAAGTACTCTGAATCTGGCGCGTTGAAGTCCTTTAAGAGCAATGAACGATCATCAGACTTAGTGCCTCCGTCGAGGCGCATGTATTTGAGTCCTCGATAGTGCAAGAAGTCCTCCATGATGTTCATAATTTGCGTCATTTGAAAGAACATTAGCACTCTGTGGCCGGTACGCTTGAACTTCGGCAAGATACGATCGAGCAATTCAAACTTTCCACAAGATCGCCAAAGGTAATCGTTTACCAAGGTAGCATCCGGACAAATTGACTTTTCCACTTCCTCAAAAACGAAAGGATGATTACAGATCTTTCGCAATTGCATGAGTGTGTTGTTGAGACCTTTGATGCCCTGTTTGCTCTTCCCCTCATCGCTTACAAAGAGCATGCCATGCTTCTTCATCTGTTCATATAGCTTCTTTTGGAGACCAGATTGTTGACATTTAATCACGTTCTCGACCTTATCTGGTAGGTCTTTCTCCACATCTTTCTTCAATCGTCTCAACAGGAATGGACGAAGGACTTTGTGTAACCGACGAATGACGAGAAGGGATTCTTCTTCCGATAGTTCTATCTTTTCTGCTCCCCCAGTATTTGCGAACGGGGTGTTGAACCACTCATCGAAAGATTTCACAGAATTGAAGATCTTTGGCAGAACGAAATTGAGCAGCGCCCAAAGCTCAGGCAGGTTATTTTGTAAAGGAGTACCAGTAAGAATAAGACGATGACGAGTGTTGTAATATTGCACCAGCGTATTACTCAGCTTGGAATTAGCATTCTTCATACGATGACCTTCATCGATGATCATGTGAACCCATTTTATCCTTGAGAGAATCGCACGATCTTTGATGATGTATTCGTATGTCGTAAGCAAAACTTGGAAAGCACCTTGTCGCACGGAATACCCCAAGGTCTTTCTGACAGCTGGGCTACCTTTGAAAACAATCTTGTGAACTGCTGGAGCCCACTTTTCGAATTCCAGTGTCCAATTTGTCAATGTAGAAAGTGGTACAATGACTAAGAACGGTCCATTTTGTTTCTTCTTCTCGATCAAGAAGGTGATCAGGGAAATCGTCTGTATGGTTTTTCCAAGACCCATCTCGTCAGCGAGAATCCCATTAAGCCTGTTATTGTAAAGTGACACCATCCATTGTAGACCTTGGATCTGATATGACTTCAAGTTGCCACCCACCAGGATTCTGGGTTGTTCGTGCACAACTTCTTGTATTTTGTGTGCAATACGATAGTAATCTTGCTCCTGTGCTTCCTCTGTTTTCTCACCTTCTGTCAAAGGTGCCGGTTCGTCTTCCTGTGGCACATCTGACGGTCCGAGAGTAGCACTGTGACCTTGCTGAGCTTTGATTTGTTCTGCAAGACTGTCGAGATATTGATTTGTCTGCGCAAGCAGATGGGCGATACGAGTATCTTTGGCAGTATCAACCAGGGCCAAGTATGCTGTCTCGTCGTTTGCTTTTAGAGCAGCTATACGCTGCTTAGACAAGCGTTCATATCTGCGCTGCTCCTCTTTCTCGATATATGTGTGGTAAGACAAGACAGCTTTCCCGAGCTTCTGTGCCTTGGCTCTGGTAGCATTAGACTGTTCAACCACTTTGTCGAGATGTGCTGTTATGCCCGCCAAGTAATCAAAGTGCTTCTGTTTTTCTCTCCTTTCCCGCTCGGTCTTTTGTTGCCGCTCGAATTCAGTTGTCGCCCGTGATTCACGGAGACTCTGGGACTTTAGCCTCCTGTACTGAGCGCGATCGTGTGTCGCAGCGAGAGAAGTGAATACGGGAATGCTATGCAGCATCTTTTCTCGAATAGCTCGTTGTCGGTCAAGTAATCGTAAGCCTTTGTATTCTATAAGCAGTCTAGTCTTGAGGTCGCGCTTGTCCTGTGACTCTTGATCGAATGTGAATCCTTTGATGTTGCTGGGCATCTGCTCGAGCTCAATCATGCGACTGACGATTCTGTTCGTGATGGCTTTTTCTCGGTCCTGTGCGATTTGATCAAAGTCGACTCCAGCGGGCATAAGACTCGGTATAATCGGTCTATTCTCGCGCTTCGAATGTTCTGCATATGAAATTAATTTTTGCAAGTATGTTTCCGGGTCAAGTACGCCATCGAATTCCTTTGGGGTGTCTGGCACTTCTGATTTTATCGGTTTGAGATCGCCTGTTATCGCTTGCATGACGTGAGGAGCTACAACTTGTCAGACTGGCATATATGGGACTACAAAGACCTCACGTATGGGAAGGTTCTTGTTGAGCAACTTGAACGCCATAATTTGGTGCTTGAGCATCGCGATTTGAGCTTCTGTCATGGAGTTGACGACGGGCGCAGGTGTAATTGATCGTCGAGTGCCATTACTGTCGGCCGTTTTCTGAACTGGTGTATGGTGATTTTGCTGTCCTTGCTGTTGTAGATGCGTGTCCTCTGAAGCTTGTCGTTGTTGTTGCTGCTGCTGTTGCTGCTGCTGCTGCAACTGATGCTGTTGCTGCTGTCGTTGTTTTGCTCGCTCAGCCATTTGCTACGATCATTAATAAATTATCTTTGGACCATTTTGTACGTCGTATTTTCTTGACAACAGGTTATACGTACCTTGTACGAGGTCAAGAGCTGTGCGAGATGCGCTACCTCCGCATTAGTCTGCTCAGTTGCGCCCTGGCTCTTGAGCATATGATAGCGCTTCAGGTGGGCCTGTATGGTCTCCTTGGTCGGAGGGGTCATGCCGACCTGGGCGCCATTGAACGACATGACCGTAAAGAGAGCGAGGGATGCAACTGGGAAGCAGGTAAATGGTGTCTCTTTGGCGCGTCGAAAGTCTGATTAAGAAATTGGAGGAAGCGAGAGTAAGACGCGGGTGATGAAATTGCAGTTTGAGTATGAATCTCACTTTAGAGCAACTCAATCACTCACTCGCTCACTTCACTCAATCACGCTCTTGTTGAGCTCTCCTCATCTGTGCTCGTTCCTCTCGTTTAGATTCGGCTACAACTTTGTTCTTATCAATCGTACGAGTCGTTCATTTCTGAGACAATACGATATCTCCAATCACTCCATGGGTCATATTGATGATCAAACTCTTTCAGAAGATCAGTTCTGAACAGTTTCTCTGATCATGAGCTTGTGACAGAATGAGGGTTTGCATATATATATATATTGAGGAGTCCTTATACATAACATCCCTCCTTCTTATGGATGTTATAGCTGTGGGAGCATGCCACAAGATCTACAGGCGTGTTTGTGAAATCCGACCTCTGCGCACAGGAATTTTGTTTCCAAAGCAGATAGAAGCAAACTATGTGTCCAATTACAATAACGCCAGTCTCATAGAACTACAAAGTGCAATCAAATATTCAGTAAAAGAGTTGTACAGCGAGGTGTTGCCATACTGTTGGCGACGTCGATTACTAAATCCATAATCTGGTCCTTCTGCACGCAGTCGTGCCAGTACTTCCCGTGTAGGTTTGCACCATCTAAGCACACCCCATCCCTCGTCTGAACTCGATCTCTGTAGCCGACCACGCTGTGAAAATTGATTGGTAACACGCATGACAGAGTGTAGAGTATGGCTCCGATCACGACGATGCCGATGTAATCCACGCATAGCCCTAGGCGTGATGAGCCAGACGAATATCTCATTGTCAGCGTTACTGATCTTGATCATTGACCGGTAGTGAGGAAACCAAGATATAGCAGGGCAGAGCTCGTTCAAGTCCTCGACGTTCTGCCAGTATAGACCCAGTGACTCATCATCTAGAGCATGGTTCATGGACTCGTCAGTTTGTGGTCTTTCGAGGACAGCACGTAGGCCAGGATCAGCACTTGATGGGAAGGATAGCAATCCATTCGTGAGTCGCAAAAATTCGAGATAGTCTATTGGCAGCTTAGTGTCTAGGACGATCTGAATACCTTGTATCTCTGCTTCCGTGGCGGATGGACGTAAAATCAAATTCTCGAAATCCATAGACTCTGTACAGGGCGCACTAGGTGACTCGTGCATCGAGCATCTGGCGATTTCAGAGGTCTCACTGCTGGTATCTGTGTCGTAGGAAGAGCCACTGTCTTGGGAATCAATCGAGCTGCGATCTGCTTGATCTCGGAATGGACTGCTGGTATTGTTTGATCGCGTACGAGAATGTACACATGTCGAACGCTCCTCCCTTAATCTCATTTGATTCACAGAAGCATTCTCTAGTTCGTTCAAGTCAAGCAGTATCTCGTGGAGTTTATGTCGCATTGCAGCAATAGTCTGTAGTTGGTTCTCTTCGTCATAGTTCACATGTGTATTGCACATCATACAATGACGCTAGTTGCAGATCCAATACAATCTCCAGCTTTCAATTGCCAGGCAGCCCAGATCAAGGGCGATTGCAGAGGTCGTATGATAGGATGATCTTGTCAAGCCATAGGATGACATAGCTTGCTTGGAGCAGAAATGTATAGGAGTTGTTTGGTCAAGAGAGGTCCACGAGATGTTTCGCACAAATTGTTCATGATCTGGTAATTGACGCTGTTGGTGCTGGGAACGATCAGAAACGTCTCACAGCATCTGTGCGCCCTGTTCAAGCATACATGTACACTCTCCAGTGACCTCGATATCATGCTCAAGCAAGCAAGTGCTCACTTGAGCCATGTCTATCAGCTAGCAATGACCTCACATGATTTGTGGATCAGGAGCAAGATTTTGAACTCGTGCACATCACGAAATGACAGGAGTTCATGTGATATTGTTTGTTTGCCATAGGCTCGAGAGTAGAGACTATCACAAGAGTATTGATTTTATCTGAGGAGCTTTCAATAGCACAATGATTAGTACCAGAAGACGTACCATAGGTGCACTTCAAGTAGAGTCATTCTGCAACTTGACGCCCCCACTTTTTCGGAAATTCTGGCGCTTCTCTCTCGAGTACTGTGACAGCTTGAACGAAATATATTTATCGCCACGGAGTAATACCTGAACAAGGACAATCAATGCATCCTCCATTGACGCAGCACAAGCATCCTGGCTGCTATGATCTGATTGTTCTCCTTGAAGAATGTCATAAAGCAGGCTTGTGGAGTCGGTTCAGTGGACAGTGCAACGATTACAAAAAACAACTGACCTTATGTCTCAGAGCAGAGGTACGTCTTGCATTTCGTCAGTATATGGCAGCTGGCTAATCTTTCGTACAGAGACTGGACAATCAACGACAAAATCAAGCCAAAGCACGGGCGAGAAACGAAAAAGCTGCAGAGGCATGGCGAACGATTGATGAAGATTCCTGATGGAATGTAATTCTCGATGCCTGAGCTCAGTTATCTCGAGGAAGCAGGTCGTGTCGTTGCAACAATCAAAAATCGTTGGCATGAGCAGCTGCTTGCTGAGCGACTATGACGAGGACTACTGTTGTACAAATGTCATTATACCACTAAGCAACTCATCGTGTCCTACAAATGGCCTACTGCTAAGATAAAGAGCCATGTGACTTTCCGAATGGAGGGATACTCCATTGTGTCAAGTGGCATCAGGGCATACGGCATTTGGAATCCCTCAAGCCGAGAAGTTGTAGGTCCATACCAAGCGGTTCAAAGACAATCCCATATCGTTTCGATGACGAGGCGGCAGGCAACCTGCATCTGACGACAAAGTCGTGATTCTGAACAGAATGTGCTCGATGAGGACTAGCCGTAGACGTCGAATAAGTATCAATACGAGAAGAATGCCTGGATTCAATTGCAACGTCTTGTCCAATACTCTTCTCAGTGTCAGTCATGCTGCTGTCGTTCTTGCTCATTCTCAAAGGCAATACTTCGTTGCCAGTACTGGTAGGATGTAGGACCGACAGAGATGAGTTCTTTTGAGTTACTTCTTGCGCAAGCGAAAGAGATGCCAGCCGGTCTATCTTCGCATTGGATGTACGATCTGTTTTGTCTTTGTTCCGGCATACCTTGAGGTGCAGAACTGACGGACCTCTAGATGTAGGCAACCTATGTTTTTGATGTGACCAGTAAGTCCTGGCATTTCGATAGGTTCTTGTGGTTGGGCAAGGGGTATCCAACATATCGCTTGAGGTCACGCTTCCTAGAGTCTCGGAGTATAGCCGCATGACCTCTTGTCTGAAAATAATATTGTCTAGAGGAATCATGGCATCCTCGATTGTTGTCGGCTTGAAAGGATCGCACTTGCTCAATTTAATGAGCTGAGCCACCACATCGGGTAGTTCACGATCTTCCTTGTTACGACCGGAATCATTGAGTGACAATCGCAAGCACCTTTTCATCGCAGGCAACAATACCTGACCCTTTGTGTCTGATCTGTTGTGAGATCTCCTCTTGTTGAGGGCTTTTGACTCTTTCTGTCGTTCTTGCATTAAGTGCACCGTCTCGTGCAAAATCGGACCACAACCGTGACCTCTTTTGTCCGTGCTGGGCACCATGGTGCGCAGCCAGACTACGTCCTTGTGCTTATCGAATTCTTCAGCTGTCAAGCGACTTTTGATCAGCGATGGGGTCTTAGCATCAAAGGTTGATTTCTGTCGCCGTTAGATCCTAAGGCATTCGTGCTAGAAAGTCCTTACAGATTGTGGCACGTCTGTCGCTTGGCAATCAGGTTGTACGCCTGCCGGAGCTTCTCCTTGTGACAAGTCTTGGCAATTTAGTTCCATGTTGGCATATGAGCCCGAGCGAAGGTGCGACAACCTGTTTGGCGCTGCGTCGAGCTCGTCCTGAATCGGAAAGCGAACATGCTCTGCAGCTTTGGTTTTCAATTCGGTGCGTGTCATCAGAGCGTACTCGCTGTCCTGCGAGACTTCATTGCCAAAGATTTCGCTGCTTGCACTTTGCAGTTCTCGTATTTGTTGAGAAAGTCGGGCGATTGCTTCCCGATATTCTGTATCACCAAGACTCGTCCACCTTGTCGAATCCGCTCTTGATCGACGTCTTCGTCCGTTCTTCATTGCACCTTTGTTCGTGGCTCGGGTGCTAGGAATTGGCATCATGCGAGACGATTCTCGTGCGATGCGTGGACTGAACCATGTACCCAGAGAACTGATTGTCTCGGGCTTACTTGACAATCTCCGAGTTTCTGCTCCGCGAGACCATCTAACATAGGAAGTACGTCGCAATGCACGAGCGATCGACATCCAGGAAGATCCGCTTGTACTCATAGGTATGGGTCGCGATATCGTGAGAGTGGCCATCGACTCATGTTTCTGACCTTTTCTGAATTTGTGCAATCTGAACCCTAAGGAAGCTTTCGTGGTTCTGGCTGAGGCCCAGCGCTTTGCTTTAGTCGACCGCTGCATATTTGCACGTTTCTCAAATCTATCATCGTGGATCTTAGAACTTTTTGAAGTCATAGCGAGACAGGAGAAAAAGGGGCTTTGTGAATTAGTGGTGTACTGCCAGTACGGCAGTCGCATAAAATAGAATACTGATAGACCAAAATGCCACTATGCGGAACAATAGGGGTTGAAGCTCATATATAGAGCAGAAGCTGGACGGATGACCAAGTGTGTGCCAGAGAGTTGTACGGCAGGACGATTGTTTGTTGGGTAAGGACTTGATTTGTCACCACAACTGATCACGAACACATTCTACGCATTCTGAATCCTGCAGTCCATTACGATTGTTATGCATTTGATGGGAAGCTTGTCAAACTCAAAGAATTCATTCATCAATCCATCTAGTGCCAACAAGTCTCTGAGTGATCTTTACTGGAGGTAATGTCCATGGTTGTCTGCCACTGCCGTTGAGCTGGAGACTTGGTATGACAGGAACTTCCCGTCTCTGGCCTCCGTCTATAGTTCTGATGTGTGCCAGACTGCTCAGCATCGGTTTACCATGCTTGAGTAAAGGTGTATCCTTAGCAATTTCGGCGATCCAAGCTGGCTCAATTGGCGCTATTACTTTGATTCGAACTGCATCAGGGTTGTTCGGTGAAGCAGATAAGGAAGAATAGATTAGATACGGAGGTGGTTCCGAAGGAGAGGCATTCTTGATGCTATAACAAGAAGGGTGCACAAAAGCATACTCCTGACCCACTGCGAGCGGTGCTAGAGGGACATATGGTATCCTTAGCAGATTCCCTTTCTGAAGTGGCTCTTTGCCGACCAAATCGGCCCGTACACAGATCTGATCGATGAAAGCTGCGCCCAAGATCTTGTGTAGCAAGACAATCTGTGCTTTATCGGGCAGATCAAGCTTCAAAGACATCGGTAAGTCGATACTTGTGAGAGTCCGGATGACTCCAGAAATCTGCAAACGTAATTTTCGAACCTCCTCCATAGCTTTGTGGCGAAGGAAGTGTTCTTTGCAGAATTCCGACAAGTTTTTTGCGTAGTCAGAAGCGCATACTGCCATGAGAAGTCTCATTGCATCACTAGTCGCGTCGAGAGCCGAAAATTTGCTCACTGTACGGAAGTAAGCCTGTTTCTTTCGTTTTCTGTCTTCGGACACGTATTCGTCTGCTTCGTCGTCCATATCATCATCGTGTATGCCTTCAGCTCGAACAAAAATGTCATCAACGCTCATTGCAGCCACTAATGCTACAACGTAGGGCAATAATCCCTGCTGGTCTGCAATGACCACCATCTTGGCAAACCTCGGAGTGAGAGGGAAGAGAGCCATCTGTCGACCGAGATCAGTGATGTTACCATCCTTGTCCAAAGCTCCAAGTGTGAGTAACAACTTTTCAGCATCTGCCAGTGCTGTTCGATCTGGAGGAGTAGGAAATGGAAAGTTGACTACAGTGTGAATGTTCATGCTTTTCATCTGGAGCACTATCCCATCTATTGGCGTGTTCAAGATTTCTGCGTCAGCGTAGATTGGAAATGATGAATCATAGACGGCGGACGAGAAAAGTCTATAGGTATGACCCGGGCCCGTTCGACCAGCACGACCAGATCTTTGATCTGCTGAGGCTTTGCTGATCCAGTCGATCTCGAAGCTCTGGATGCGACCGTCATATTTGCGGGATTTTGCTCGACCACTATCAACTACATAACGGATACCAGGAATTGTCAAAGATGTCTCTGCGACATTAGTGGCCAGAATGATTTGACGGCATTGATCAGGTGGAGCTTGGAAAACTTTCAGCTGTTCTGTCGTTGGTAGTAGAGAATAGAGTGGGAGAATCTGGACAAACTTTTGTTCTTTCTGTGCTTTTGTAGCGGCTTTGTCAGCTTCAGTTTCCTCAATGTCTGAGACATCCGACTCAGACGCGTAATCGTAATCATCCTTCTCAATAATCGGTCCTTTCGTCACTTTTGTCGCATCGTTAGACGTGCTATAATCTTCAGTCTCCAGTATCTGCTCATTCGCATGCAACCTGACAGGCAGAACTTCGCCGTGCTTGATTGCCTTCTTCCCAAAGTACTCATATAAAAGCTTTGAACACTGCTGGATTTCTTGTTGGCCCGTGAGGAATACAAGAACCCCGCCGGGCGGTAATTTCTGATGTATCTTGCAGACTTTCCTGAAGGCCTCCTCTACATACGAGGACATTTCCGTACGTCTAGAGAAGTGAACAGTCACAGGATATTGTCGTGATTCTATTGACATGATAGGAGGCGGAACACTGAAAAGTTTCTTGTTCTCCGAAAAGTCAGACACGCGTAGTGTTGCGGACATGATGACAAGCCGCAGTGGTTTGTCGGTATTTTTGCGCAATCGAGCAACTCTAGAGAGTACACCAATGAGAATGTCAGTGTTGATAGATCGCTCGTGAGCTTCATCGATTATCAGAACTTCGTACTGAGACAACATGAAATCCATGGAGAGTTCTCTAAGCAACACACCATCAGTCATGAATTTGACTGCAGTATTTGCCTTAACATTGGACTCGAATCGAATTTGGTACCCTACTACGGCACTTTGCGACCCCATTTCTGTGGCAACTCTGCGAGCCATAGATACAGCAGCCACACGACGAGGTTGTGTGATACCAATCCCCTTGAAGCCAGCTTCGAACAAGAATTGTGGAATTTGAGTGGTCTTCCCTGAGCCAGTAGCGCCGGAAATGATCACAGTCGAGTATGATTTGATCTTTTCGACTATCTCTTGCTCATGAGCGTATGCTGGTAAATTGGCTCGCGCTTCGTTAATGTCCGTTGGTCGCTCAATAAGGACTGGCGTCAACGTCGGTGGCTTCAAATCGGAAGTGTCTATTAGGTCTGGAGACTTTGATCGAGGTCTCGGAACGTATGTCTCCATAGCTGAATCAGTGTGACCCTGCAACGCAGGCAGATCCTGAACTTGAGATCCAGTTTGTTCGGCGGCCCAATCCTTGAACGCTAAACGTTTCTCATTCACTTTTGCTTCGTGGTCTTCGTCCGTCTCAGATGACTCATTATTTTCATGAATAATTTCTTCATGCTCATCGCTACCTTCGCTTTCGCTGTCACTATCACTGTCGCTCTCAGAAACAACTCCAAGTTTTCGCTTCCTGTCCTCTTCCAATTTTGCACGCCAATTATATTTCAGAGCAGCCTTTCTCGACTTTTTCCGTAAAGGCTCTTGAATACTTGAAAATCCGAAAGAAGTGCTTGACCTCTTACTTCCCAGTGCTTCAGGTTCTGAATGATATGTACTGGGAGCTTGAACAATATCGTAGTTGATCCCATGGTCGCCGTCACTCTGTCTCAAGTACGATTCGCTGTCATCTGAGTGAGCTCCAGAGTCGGCATCAGAGTTCTCGTTATCAAAACCGTTGAAGGTGTCATGGTTTTCTTTCTTCTCCTGACCTTTCGTACGCTTCATTACTTTAGTGCTCTTAAGGCCTGTCGTTTTGGGCTGCGCACTGAGTTTTTCGATCAACCTGACTTTTTCATCTGTCCTCAGCTTCCCATCAATGTACTTTTCCAATCTCTTCTGCTTTTTAGACTTTGGTTGCTCTCCTTGGGGCAACTTTCGTCCATGCTTTCGAGCCTCACGAATCGCTTGTGCCTTGGCAAGACCACCCGACCTGGCCTTGTCATTGTACCTCGCTTTCGGCGGCATTTATCGAAGTTTCAGCAGCATTCTTACGACTCGAGGTTTCGAAAATGTCTGATAAACGTTTCTACACTTCGAACGATTGGGATACAATATCATGTTCCGAATAATTAGACAGATTCAGCGTGAGAAATTAATTTGAGTTGCCGGGGATAAGCCGAGATAACTCTGCCTTATCTCATTTCTCCGTCCTCTCAAACTTGTTCCCCTCTAATGAACGAATGTAAGTGACGTCAAAATCAAAATCTTGCTCACAACTGTGTACAAGCTTTCCTCAAAGATCTCAAAGGGTCCTGAAAATTCTCTGTTCCAAAGACCTCAGGTTGAATGCGCTAGATTTCAACAAAGGCAAGAACGATGGCAAAGGAAAACAAGAAGGCAACTGTGACAAACAAAGATCTTCTCTCGCGCATCAATTTCCTGCATCAAGCTAGTGTGCTACTTGCGAATTCTGCACCGGTTTTATCACAGAACTATGGGAGTGATCTGAAAATTGTTGCTCAAAAATCTCAACTTTCGGTCGATCGGAGCATAAAACGACAACTGTGTAAGCGCTGTCACGCAATTCTGCTTGAGGGAATCACATCGTCTCGAAGCATGGTAAACCGGAGTAGAACGCAGCTTGCTAGCGAAGATGTTCTGGTCATTGAGTGTCGCAATTGTGGCACGATGAAGCGCTTTCCCATGAGAAGCCGTTCTGAGACGGTGAAGTGATTAATGTATTCGGAACAACAGCACAATCCTTCAATCTATATCTATTTGTGGCAAGCGGGTAAATGCAATGAGCTGAGGCGAGATCACCTGAAATTACGTTTGTCTGTCTCTTTCCAGATATAGCAACTGCGTCTGAGTCGTAGAGTCATGTATAAAGCAGGTCACCCACGATGCCAAATCAAGCTTTTATCCCTTCATCCTGACCACATCTATTGTTAGGATGCTCAAAATGCTTAATGAGCAAACACTGAAGCTTCTTCTCATCTTGTTCACATCGGCGGTACGGGGAGATTGCACAAGCTACGGCAAGATTGCGTCCGAAGGACAAGAGCCACGATCTGCGGGACGACTGGGTCTTGCCCATGCTCGACCACTGAAGGAGTGCAGAACCTTCACGTCTGATGTAGTGGAACAGCATATACAAGACATTGCGAATAAAATCGGTAATCCGGACCTCCGTCGTCTCTGGGAGAATTGCTATGCAAACACTCTGGACACCACCGTCAGCTACAATCGCCGTGGTGATCATGGAAAAGAACAAACATTCGTGATCAGTGGTGATATAGATGCCATGTGGATTCGAGACTCGGCACAGCAACTACACCCTTACCGCCGTCTCATTACAAAGGACGATTCTATCGCAGCTCTGTTCCGTGGTGTCATCAACACTCAGGTTGAATATCTAGTGAAACACCCGTACTGTAACGCTTTTCAAGCTCCATTAGCCGCTCAGAAAGCTGGCATTCGTGTCAAAAACAATCCTGATGCGAAGGACGATATCGTCAATCCAAAATACGATGAGCAGAATGTCTATGAGTGCAGATTCCAGCTCGACTACGTGGCGAACTTTCTACAAGTCTCCGTAGATTACTTTCAAGCTTCACAAGATCCTCTATTCTTCGACAATGGCTGGTTGGACGCAGTCAAAACCTTGTTGTCCACCATTGAACACGAGAGTATGCAGGCCCTTTCTTCAAACGGCACTGTAAACGAAGCAGTTTACAGATATCAACGACCATCAGCCTCAGCATCCGAGACACTCAATAACAACGGCTACGGCAACCCAGTCAAGAGCCTTGTGAAGGCTACTCTCGTCAGATCTGCGTTCCGACCTAGCAATGCTGCGACAACTCTGCAATATCTGATCCCATCGAACGCATACTTGGCTGTCATGCTTGAGGAAGCTTCAGATATTGCTTCATCCTTGATTGTAGGGCACGAAACACTGCAGCGTATGCTGAAGCTGGCAGGAGACATTTCTATCGGGATCGAGCAATATGGAATTGTGCAACACCCTACCTTTGGACGGGTCTATGCTTATGAGGTTGACGGGTATGGTGGAAGTGTCATCATGGATGATGCTAGCTTCCCAAACCTGCTCGGGCTGCCATTGATGCGCTTCGTCTCCATAAACGATGCAGTCTACCAAAACACAAGGAAATTGGCTCTCTCGCTAGAAGGAAATCCATACTACTTTGAAAATGAACACATCAAGGGAATCGGGTCGCCAGCTACAGGACTTGGCCGAATTTGGCCTCTATCACTTCTCGTCGCCATACAGACATCTTCGTCAAAGTCAGAAGCGACTGAGTACTTGTCCATCGTGCTCAACAGCACGGCAGGCATGGGACTCATTCACGAAAGTGTCAACGTCAGCGACAGCTCGGACTATACACGAGCATGGTTCGGTATGGCCAACAGTATGCTAGGCTCGACCGTCGAAGATGTGCTTACCAGATTTCCTGGTGCCATCACTGCATAGGGGTGTGAAATGCTAAGCGTCAGAGACTAGCTCGTTGAGCGAATGGGAGGACTTCATTTCAAGTGCAGATGGACTATAGTGTTCAACTACTATCAACAGTATAATCTAGTTCTCAACAAGAAAGACCAAGTTACTACAACGGCTGTACTGAATTCAAGCTTCAAGGAGAACTTTTGTTGAGTTTGAATTGATGAATTGATTGTCAGGAAGGGGAATTTGTGGATGACGATGTGGCTTTCGTGCCAAGGACGCATCTTCCATCTTCTCATTTCATGACTCTACCTCCCATTAACGTCCGCACGTCCTTCATTCCTGCTGTCCTTTTGTTCATCTGTGCGACAGGACGTTATTCGCAGTTCATTTGTGTCGCCATGTCGGAAGCTATCGTGTCCATTGAAGACTGTACCGCATCACAAATCGTTGGCCCAGAGACGTTCAAAATTGCTCATGGCACACTCTCATTAGAACATTTCAGCAGCGAGCCAACAGGTGCGCCCCTGCTGCTCAAGATTGATGACAAGTCCTTCGCATTGCCGATAGAGCGAGACGCGATTGTCGGCACGCGTGGCGACCGATCTTACCTCTTCTCGAAACGATTGAGTTCAGCGTCCACGCCGACCCCTGAATCGATATCAGCCAAGGTAGAGGGTGATCTGAAGGAAGTGCCACTCGAGTCACCTTCAGCGAGTAAGAAGGAGGAAAATGTTCTGTTGGTACAGATTGACATGCCCGCGACCGCCAGTGAAGCGTCCCTGACAAAGTTCGAAAAGTCCCTGGTAGACTACAAATTCCTTTTGGTCGGAGCGCAAGCAGATGCTGACAATTTGTCTCGAGCTTTCATGGAGTGGACTGGACTCAAGACCAAGGACCTCAAGTCTTATACAGCGCAACAAACCTCAGGCGAGTCAACGAAGAATCCTACACAGTTCAGTGAGACTACGCACTCAATCACTTCTGGTGCCGCGCAAGGAACCACGACATTCTCAGAAGCTGCGGCAAACGTTGGACAAACAATAAACGCAGGTATGGCAAGTCTCGGATCATTCCTTGGCTCCAAAATCGGCTCGAAGGGTATTTTTGCTGGTCCTGGCGATGTGGAACCAGGACTGAAGAGGGACGTCTCGGAAGCAGTGAGTGATGGAGTAGAGTCCATCGCTATAGCCGGCTCTGGTGTTGCACAAGGAGCGAAGCATGCCACAGGCGCGGTCTCAGACGCGTCCTCCAAGGTCGTGGAGCACAATTATGGTGCAGATGCAAAAGAAGTGAAAGAAGCAGTTGGCACTACAGCACAGAATGTAGGCAGCGTTGGCGTCACGGCTTTGCAGCAATCGAGTATGCTGG
Source organism: Taphrina wiesneri (assembly GCA_005281515.1). Classification (NCBI taxonomy): domain Eukaryota; kingdom Fungi; phylum Ascomycota; class Taphrinomycetes; order Taphrinales; family Taphrinaceae; genus Taphrina; species Taphrina wiesneri. The sequence goes on from RHGK01000013.1 coordinate 39,385, forward strand.
CCCATGGTGCGCACGTTGGCAAAGGCGCCGTCAGCGAAGAATAGACGATATTCCGCGCAGCAGAACGAGATGTATTTAGGAGTATGATGAATCATGAAATCCCATAGCTGCGCCAGCAAAATAGTGACGAGGCTATCTTCAATGAACTTTTGTTGCTGTATAAACACTGAAATGTTAGCATTATATCGCGTACATGAATTATCCCACGTTTTGGCGTTCCATCTCGTGATTTCGCTTTTCGTGGAGAGGTCGAGGGAATGAAGTTCGAGGACTTTTACCTCATAAATATCTTTCACGATACCTTCCTGAGTCCCATAACGCTAGCTGAAGTCTGAGTTCGATATGCCTGATGCTGGGACGAGCATGACCTTTCAAGACGCATTGGATCGATCTCCTGGTACCGTGGCATACCTGGGGCCAAAGGGCACTTTTACATATCAAGCTGCTCGCCAGATTTTTGGAGACGATGTAACGTATCAACCTGTACCGAATCTCTCCGACATCCTGGTGTCTGTAGCGACTCAGAAAACCGAGCACGGCGTTCTGCCCTTCGAAAACAGCTCCAATGGTCATGTTACACCTTCGCTGGACCTGTTGCGATCACTGGATACCAAAGTACTTCAGGTCGTAGGCGAAGTATACCTCGATGTGCACCAATGCCTTCTCTCGTCGACTTCGTTGAACAGAATCAAGCGCATTTATTCCCATCCTCAAGCTTTCGGACAGTGCGAGGAGTATCTCTCAGCAAACTTGTCAGGAACTGAAAGAATAAATGTCAGCTCGACTGGCAAGGCTGCGCAATCTGCGGCTGAGGATGGCGAGAGCGCCGCTATTGCTTCTTCGTCTTCTGCAGAAGCTGCAGGAATTGAAATACTGGCAACCGATATTGAAGACAATAAGAATAATACCACCAGATTTCTGATATTCTCGCACAAACCACTAAAATATGATGCGCAACAGATATATAAAACGCTCATTAGCTTTACGGTACCGCATTCGAAGCCTGGTAGTTTGGCTCAGACACTACAACGATTCGCTGAAGCATCGATCAATCTGACAAGTATCTCGTCAAGGCCCAACGTCACAAAAGAGGTCCTCGGATCTGGTCAAAAATGGGTATATGTGTTCTTCGTGGAATTCGAGGGGCATGCAGAGGATGAAAAAGTAGCCCATGCTTTGTGGCAGATTAGGAAGACTGAATCGGCCGAACAAGTCTCGATACTGGGAAGCTTTGTGGATGTTCGCCGGACAACTCCAGTTGCAAGGTTAAGAGGTGGCAGTATTCAGCAGTTGAGCAGTGAGTCAAATGATACAACGAAAGAGAATGGTACAGCAAATAAGGAGGCTGATGATGACTCTGAAGAGGAAGCAGATGATGCGGATGAAGGGCGTCCGACTGAAATCATAGAAGGAGAACAAATCAGTGCTGATGAGGACATCTTGGACGACTACCCGGAAGACACGGACGATATTGCCTGTCTACATTCACGCATCAGGTCGATAGTCAACCTGCATCTCGAAAGATTCCCGAAACTCAAGACTCTTTGCCTGCGACAGAACGAGATTACAAAATTACAAGGACTACCCAGTAGTCTGACAGAACTCGATCTCTATGATAATCTGATAGGGCACATGGATGGATTAGATACTTTCCACGATCTGACAAGTCTGGATCTAAGTTTCAACAAGATCAAGCACATCAAGCACGTCAACCACATGAAGCACCTGACCACTTTATATCTCGTACAAAACAAGATTTCACGCATCGAGAATCTAGAAGGCCTGTCTTGTCTGACGATGCTCGAATTAGGTGCCAACAGGATACGAGAGATCGAGAACTTGGAGACGCTGTCCAACTTGGAAGAGTTGTGGCTGGGAAAGAACAAGATCACTGAGCTAAAAAACTTGAATAGTCTGCCGAAACTTAGGATCCTGTCTATACAGTCTAATCGTCTGACCAGCATCACAAACCTCGAGGGACTGGCGGATTGCCTGGAAGAGCTGTATATATCACACAACGGACTGACTGAACTATCGGGACTAGCACCACTCAAAAAGTTACGAGTGCTCGACATTTCCAACAATAAAATCACGAATCTCACGCATATTTCGCATTTGATGGAATTGGAAGAATTATGGGCATCGAATAATTTGTTGGAGAGCTTTGATGAGATTCGTACTCAATGTAAAGATCTACTGAAACTGGATACGGTTTATTTTGAGGGAAACCCGATGCAGAGAAAGAACGCTACGACGTATCGCAATAAGGTGCGGTTGTCGGTTCATGCTGGGATCAAGCAGATTGATGCCAACATGCTGCGCTGAGTGTACTTATACCTCCGTAGCATTTATCCGAGATTATGTTCTTGACGAATGGCGCATGCTTGTGAACGTGCGCAATTGCGTGGCAACTTCAAAATTCTGTTTCCATGAGAGTGACGATCGAAGAAGACTCGAGCTATACTCCTGACATGCAGCCCACGCTAATGTTGGATTATTTGAGTAGACCAGGACTCGAGATGTAATGAAAACGTCTATGCCATCTTGACCGCCTGTTTCCCGCCGTTCACTGCGAGATAATGATAGACCACAATTAAAAGCATCATTGCTAATTCGTGTCAGTCGTGATAGGAGTCGCGTCAAACAAGTAGAGCGTACTCGTGCCAAAAAAGATGACATATGAGTTTAATTGGTCGCCTGTAATCATCCTTGAGTGATTCACTATCTTCAAGATGTTCAGAGTTATGCAGCTAGAACGATGATAAAGATAAGTTATGAGATTAGTTGTCAGGGATGAGTTGAGTTGTTTGCTGGTGATTTCAGAATTGCGGAGGTTGCGGCAGTAAATGAATGAACGCGAGAGTGAATCCAGTTTCAACGTCAATCGACTCCCGCAGCCTGTACTCGACATGCATGCATAACTTATTTGATTTGAAGGTGGTCGCCTTTGCTCTAGTGCATTGGAAGGCCATCGAAACAAGGATCTGAACAACGATCGGTATGATCCAGGTTCTCGACAACCTTGTCTCGGTACTTGCTGGGTATGCGGGACTGCCCAGTGATCCCCTCAAGATCATCGTCTGTCTCGTCCTCTCATATCCCCTGGCAGCTGTCTTGAAACGACTGCCAGACTCACAACCACAGGTGAAAAACGTCTATGTCATCTCTGTCGGTCTCTTCTTCCTCGTAGGCATATTCGACTTGTGGAGCGGTATAAGGACAATCTTCATCTCTTGTGCGGGCACATGGCTATTGAGCAAGTATATGCAAGGACCGCTCATGCCATGGGTCAACTTTGTCTTTATCATGGGTCACATGTCAATCAATCAGATTCATCGACAGAGATTCGGAGACGACAATATCGTGGACATTACAGGGTCACAGATGGTGTTGGTCATGAAGTTGACTGCCTTCGCGTGGAACGTCCATGATGGACGAGTCGCACGTCGTGCTCAAGGTGGAATGAGTAGTCTGGCACCGTTCCAGCAAGAGTCGGCCATCACAGAGATGCCTGATCTATTGAGCTATGTCGCATGGGCAATGTTCTTCCCATCCATGCTCATTGGTCCTGCTTTCGAATTTGCACAGTACAAGAGATGGCTCGACTGCTCTCTCTACGATGTTCAGGTGCAGCAAAACACGAAAGCAGCAAGAAAGATGGCCAATGGTAGGAAGATTCCACGATCAGGGACGGCGGCAGCCAAGAGGGCAGCTGAGGGTCTGTTCTGGCTCGTTTGTTATGCACTCCTGAGTCCTAAATTCACCGTCGATTATGTTCTATCTGACAAATTCACGGCACACTCGCTGCTATACAAGCTGTGGTACATCGTCCCTCTGGCATTCACGCACAGATCAAAGTACTACGGTATATGGAAATTGTCAGAAGGTGCTTGTGTCCTGGCAGGATTTGGTTTCAATGGCATCAAGAATGGCGCGATAGATTGGAGCAGCATAGAGAATATCTCCCCTTACGAGTTTGAGACGGCACAGAATACGAAAGCTCTTTTGGAAGCGTGGAATAAAAACACAAACAAGTGGTTGAAGAATTACGTATACTTGCGAGTGACCCCGAAAGGGAAGAAGCCAGGATTTGCCAGCACAATGGCTACCTTTGCAACCAGTGCTATTTGGCATGGATTCTATCCCGGATACTACTTTGCCTTTGCTACTGGTGCACTGGCTCAGACCATGGGCAAGTACTATCGTCGCAACCTTCGGCCATTCTTCGTCTCGCCCGCTACACTTGCAGCAAAAGGCGACTCAAAAGCACAGGTCAAACAAAGTGCTGCCTCATCATACAAATTGGGATACGACGTTGTATGCTGGATCGTGACTCAATATACGTGGGCATACATCGTACAACCTTTCGTTGTGTTGAGCTTCATGGGATCATTGAAGTTCTGGTCGCGATATTACTTTATCATACACGTAGGCATGGGAATCACGTTTGCATTCTTCAACTCTGCTGCCTCTGTGCCCCTCAAAAGAGTCCTCAAGCAGAGAGCCGCGCAGACAGAGGCAATCAGGGAGGAGAAGGAAGGCAAGAGTGAAGAACAAATCACCATGATTCCCACCCAGAATGCAGAGATGGAGCGTGAAGTGGCTGAAATGAAGGCACGAGCCATGGAACAAATAGATGCCAAACTTCAAGATTTAAAGTCCCGCTCAAAGCAATAAGCTAGTAAATACCCCTACAATCATGTACATCTACCCCTCTGAGATCGTCTGCTGCGGTGATAGTCCTGACTTAGAATCCATTATTGGCGCATGAAAAAGCAGATCCTACTGCGCCGGAAGCATAAGCTCTGACGATGGCCATGATTGAGGAATACCCTCCCACAAAGAAAAAGAGCAGACCGAAAACCATAATGCCAGCATTCAGTGCGCCGAGTGACCACCTGACACCTCGCGAGGCCGACGTCGATGGTGCGTAAAAGTACGTCCAACTCCATAACGTGAAGCCGAAGTACGAGCCAAAGACCGCAGCAATCAGCGAGACCAAGGTTCCAAAGAACGGAACGAGTTGCGCAACTAGAAAAGACACTGTCCAGAATGCGATTGTGGCAATGGCCCAGGTTCCTCTGATTTTCCGCGTCATTGTCGCCTGTTGTTCGGGGGTATACACTTCGTCGATGAGAAACTTGGTCGCGATGAAGCAGAATAGTGCACCGATGCAAATGTCTGCCGGGACAGTGAATCCAATCACTACTTTGGCATGTGCCGAGGTAAGTGCCGCCAGTACCGGTGTAGGCACGGCAGCCCCCAAGAGTCCGTAGATACTCAGTCCCACGGCACTGAAAAAGGCGAGCAAGGATATTTGGACCGTCCAGAGTGATTTTCCAAAATCTGAGGGGGTGTGCATTTCATCAATCAATGATGGCACGCAAATTTGTCCCACGAATGAAAATGAGATTGCGAGGATGGCGTTGAAGATGGTGACAAAGTCGGACGTGTTGGCGAGTACCGTGGTGCTTTCCACAGAAGCAGTCGCAGTGCCAGAAGTCTTGATGAATGCGATGGTGAGGACGAGAGCCGTGCCCATCATGAATGCTGAAAAAAGACCGAGGGCGCCGCACGTTGAAAAGCATCGAGACATGCTTAGTGCACAACTCACCAATGCGCCAAAGAATGCAAAGAGGACTGTACACATGGAGTGATTCGTCAACGTGTTGAGAATGACTGCTGAAATTTGCGTGTGAATTGCCCCCACTGAACAAGCATAACAGAGGAAAGCCACGATGGTCGCACGAACCACGAATGGATTCGAGTTGGACAGTTTTCGAGCAATATCGGCAACACTCTTGATCTTGCCGGGGTACCTGAGGCAGAACTTCCAGAGGACATGAGTGGTGTATGTACAGATTGACCAGTTCACGAGAATGGTCAGAATGCTACCGAGCCACCCGAGAGTAGCGATCGCTCCAGGCAGTGAGAGGCACGAAAGACCCACGAATTCGCAAAACATGATTCCAGCAATTGCAAGCCAACCTTTCTTTGCGTGCCCACTGGAAAGTGTTTGCTGCCCGACCTGACCTTTCTCGAGGCAAGACGATGTACTGCTTGAGCAAAGTGTCGAGGACAAGAGACTTGAGTGTGAAGCCGAGTCGATGGTGGAGCTTGGCAGCTCTGAAATGCATGGTAAGATTGGACCATGAGTTGTATGTTCTGATAGTTGAACGACTTGGATTTTGAGATACATTTTAGATCTGCGAATCTGCTGTTGTGGACTGTCGTGAGCAGAAAAGTGGACTGATGGGCCTCTTTATAACTTGTTCGCGAAACGAAATCGAGAGAAATGAAATCAAAAAAAAACGAAATCGTAAGCGAAACTTGAGCTTTACCGGGTAGAACAGAAATGCAATCGAACAGTTCCAGCATCCGTGGAAGTCATTGTATTTCCACGAGATAATGGTTTGACACAATTACATCAATTTCGGCACCACGACGGAGAGAGCATGTCGTCTGGTGGGAATGCCGATGGTCAAGATCCCCAACTATAAATTGTTTGTTGTTTGTCTCACTTCGGAAGAACTCCTTGGCAAATCACAGTGTCGGTTTTGATGTAGAAGCAATTTTAGCTTGCACAAATCGATAGTCGTCCTCGTTGACATATTTGAGACACAATCTTTCGATTCCGCTAAACTCTTTGTTAATGATCTCGATCGTTCGTTCCATAACGATCGCATCAGAGCTGATCATCAATGCAGTCAGTTTCTTGTCTTGTGTCGATGCTCCTGGCCCCAGACTCGCTATAATGCGGTCGTGCTGTGCAGCTAATCCTTGTGTAGTCAACGCGTACTCTTGTGCTACTTCGGCAGGTGTCAAGCCAGCAACAAGCAAAAGGCACGCGCACAATACTCCTGTCCGATCTTTGCCTGCTGAGCAGTGGATCAATATGCCACGTCTGGTATGGGTAGCATCAGTTGACAGAAGTCGACGCAATTCCGAAAAGATTGTTTGCAATGCAGGTCCCATGTGTGCCAGTATCCCACGATAGGCCTCCACAAATCCATCGTGTCCGGACTTGTACAGATTGTGTCGTGCTGAAATCTCTGCCGGACTGTAATCCTTCTCTAAGAAGATGGGACAATGCAGTCTTTTGATTGCAAGATTACTCAGAGATTTCTCCGTGCATGCTTTATCTGACGGACCAACAGTACCATTCCTCTTTATCTCCGGCATTGACCTGACATCGATGATTGTTTCTACATAGCCAGACAGAACTTGTATGCCAGTTTCAGTCAAGTGCGACAAATCTGCTGATCTATAAACTAAGTTTTCAGGAAACGAGCCTGTGGACAAGTCACGAAAATTGGAGACTCCTTCGACATTCTCGATCCACTTTGTCATTGCGTTGACTGGAATCTTGTCGGGTAATTGATTCTTTCATCTTGATCTCCAGCTAGAGAACTTGAAGCACAGCTACAGACTAAGAACACAAACGGTGCCTGTTCACAGGTGTTTTCTAAGTTAATGTGGAGCCGCCTACTGTGCGTCTCGTTTGCTTGGGTGCATCATGATCCACCATTCGGACAAACGCACAGTCAACCTGGAGAGGCCTCAGAGCTTTCACTTCACTCATCAACGTCAAATTGTGTAGAGAAAGGCAAATTGCTCACCTTGTTGCCACAACTTAGCACAGCTAGTGCTTAGAAGATCATTGACAAGAGCTGTTGAGCTCTCGTTCTTAATTTTGATATCTTGCTAGTCTACTATAGATGACATCTGCAGATTTCTGGACTCTTCCAGACATTAGATGATTACCTACCAATAATGGAAAGTGTGCATGCTTGTTAGTGCCGGCATCTTGGGCCAAGCACAAGTAAGCCTGTTGATCTTCAGCGATTCAGAATTTATGGAGGACCTGAACCAATGTCAATATTGATGTGTAGACCCATTGAGTCTCAAGCTACATCTTAGGGAGAAGAATTCCTGCTTGGACGCGCTTGTAGATGATCTTTGAAGCATTATTCCACGCCCAATTATGGCTTTTGCCTGCCACGCATGGACGGTTATGCGTATGATTCATCAGCACATCAGGTCTACGTGACAGCTCGTTCTCATATCGCGCGCTACCACGTCTGTCTAGGCAGAGCTTGCATCTGAGAAATTCTATCTGACTCTTACCTATTCTCTTAGTAGCTCAAGCCTTGGTCCCTCATAGGTATACCTAGGTAGCTCCCTTGCAAGGTCGACCGACACAATCCTGCCAGCTAGCCACGACTTCGATACGGCAATTCTCCACATCAAATCGAATCTCGAGCACTAGCATGGGACGAGCCGTGGTACCTTCTCCTCTGATATCCTCGACCATGGCGAGTCGTTTCCTTCGGCTCTTTGACAGGCTGGAACCTGAACCGAACAGGAAGCTTTCTTATGCATTGTCTTGCTGGGTACTAAGGATGATGATGGGGATCCAGGACACATGCAGGTACTGTATTTCACCGCCCTATTGGGAAGACTTGCCAGATGTCTCACAGCATCCCTCGTACACTAGAGCCACTCCAGAGGGACAGGAAGACTGGCGTAGAATGTATCCCGTGCTGCGGCGAATGCATCTTGTATTCAAGACTCTGGAAACATGGGGCTATTACGATTATGATCAACATTCGATAAATCAGGACGAAGCTATGGCTGCGTTCAAGATAGCCACGGCGTGGCGGCACTCGCCGAAGCACGCTCGTCCCTGGGCGGAATTTATGGTCGACTACAACGACGATCTGTACTTAGACGAGGAGGATGACCTGCCGGATGACCTGTTGAATGCCCTGTTGTCTAAATACAGACAAGTGTCTAAAGATAGCCACGGTGTCTGCAAGACTCATCTCGACTGAAAAGGAAACAACAACATTAAATCAAACGGTGGCGTACAAGCGTACGACATTGTGGAAAATCTGACAGAGTCGTCCTCGATAGCACAGTTACGATCAGAGTGAATGGATGCTAGCGAGGCAACTGAACATTACTCAAACATGTTGGTTGTGTACGACTACAGAGTCGTGCTGAGCTCACGTGATCCCAAATCGAGTTGCTTGGACAAAACTCCTACTTGTGGCAAGTGCAATGAGTCGTAAGTCGTAGATGCTTTCGATAACTTCAGGAAAATGATTGAGGATTCATCATTTAGTCACTACGTCCGTAAGATGTCCACAACCTGCTTGTATGATACATTCGCGAGCTACCGACAAGGACAGAACAGTGAAGGATTTCACAAAAGATTGTCGTCATGATTCAAGTACTGACATTTCTTCTGCTCCGGATGGCGTTTCAATGCGGCGAACAGCCAGGGACCTCGGAACTATCAGCGCAAATCGGCACGCCATGGAAGATCCTGCTGTCAGTGGCTCATCGACCATATAGAGCTTTCATTGAATGAGCCAAGCATTTTGCGCCACAGCGAGATGCACTTCAAGAAAATGGCTCGTTACAGTGACTTCTTCGTCAACTTGCGTCTAGCACTGACACGATATCGTGCACACTTGCGCAATCAACGCGTCGCTCGAATGGTGCTTGCAGCTTTTGTGATTAATTGCTCGAGCTCCGAATGTACCTCGTCCCGCCTCGTAATTGCCTGGGTCCTTCGCTGCTCGACTGAGGACAGCTGTGCTTGGAGTTCTGTAATTCGAGTCATCTGGTCCGTTTCCGTTCTTTGTAGTCCTGGCAACGTCATCACCAACTCATCGAACCTTTTGCAGTCGGCCACGATCAGGTTGGCCATTTTCGACTTGTTTGTGTCGAACATTGTGGGGTCGTCCGGTTGCAGTGTATCCTTGTCATTTGAGCTAAATAAATCAATGCGTCATTCACGTATCCGAAGATCGAAAACTGACCTGACCTTAGCTTGGTTCGGGAAAGGGAGGTAATCGTGCTTGTTGTTTATATATTCGAGGGTAGTGTACATGTCTTTGCCAGTCTACGGTTAAGGTCAACTTGATGGAAGCAGACGGGTGGGAAAAGTGACAGACCTGATCAATCTGCTCCTGCAGTTGAGAGCAGACATCCATGAGAAAATGACAATGCTATATTGAAGACAGGCAGAGACAGATTTGAGGCCTGTGATAGCCTCTAAGCTCGAACTTGTTCATGAGTAGTCGTTAAATTGTGTTGTGGGTCCATAGTGGAGAAGATGCTGCTGCATTGAACGGAGCTCATCAGTCAGAATTAGCAATTAGTGATTCCTGGATTCTGGATGATGTATGATGAAGACATTCGACCCCTGCCTTCATCCATGAGACTTTTTTCTCAAGTCTTTTGTCTATTCTTGCCAGGATCAGTCGTCGTCCATTCTCAGCATCCGAAAATTCACACGCGCTAGTAATATTTGTCCTCGGCGATCGCGCTCGGGGTGTATCTACCACTCCTGAGGTAGCTACGATTACTAGCTGGCCCACAATCGCGATTGTCCCTGTCGATAACCCGACATTGTCGTTTCCATAGCGCAAGTACATCATTGTGACCATGCGGAACACTAAACGGCCTCGAAGCTTGTCGACGATATGGTCTCGCACAACTGAAACGTAGTGCACTCCACAGCACACTGTCTTCAACTTAGCTCTAATTGTAACTTCCTGTCCGTACCAAGATCAGCGGCTTTCACGACCGGTTTGCTAGCATGTCGAGTGCATTCCAGGAGGACTATCCTGGCCCCTCCTATCAACAAGAACCGATAGCTCAACTACTGCAGCGAGGAAATCACTTACGACAATTGACTTCTCCTATGCCCTTCAAATCACCCGAGAGACATCACAGACGTGCTCTATCAGCTCCAAGATCCACAAAAGTCAAGGAGACCTTGGATGCTCGGGTTACGAAGCGGGAAGATGGAGTCAGGATGCTCAATCAATACATCCTCAAGGAAGAGCTCGGGCGTGGTTCGTACGGTACTGTGTTGCTTGCCGAAGACACTACGACCGGGAAAGAATATGCTGTGAAAGAGTTTTCGAAAGCTCGTCTTCGTAAGCGCAATCATTCCGCTATTTTGAGAAGGCCAAGGACTGGACCTTTCGGTAGTGCAGCCAGAGGTGGTCAACGACCAGGCCTCATATCTCGAAAGTCAGTAAGTGATATACATAAGGAAGAGACCGCGGGAAATGCATTGGCTTTGGTTCGCTCAGAGATTGCAATCATGAAGAAACTTGATCACGAGAATTTGATTGACCTTCTGGAAGTATTGGACGATCCTGATGGTGACTCTCTTTATATGGTCCTTGAACTGTGTAAGAAGGGAGTCATCATGAATATCGGATTTGGAGCCAATGCTAGTGCCTACAGTGATGAAGAGTGTCGACACTTTTTCCGAGATTTGATCTTGGGAATAGAGTATCTGCACGCTCAAGGCATCGCACATCGAGACATAAAGCCAGACAATCTTCTACTTTCATCTGATCTCGTGTTGAAAATCGTCGATTTTGGAGTCAGTGAGATGTTTGAAGTTGTGGAGGATCAGAAAATTGCTCAGTCAGGCAGTCCTGCATTCATGTCTCCCGAATTATGTCGTGGCCAGCGAGATACTAAATACCTTAAACCATCAGATATATGGTCAATGGGTGTCACATTATTCTGCCTCAAATTTGGGACACTTCCATATGGGGAAACGAACATCATCGAGCTGTGTGCCCAGATCATCAATGAGGTCCCAGATATCTTGAATCCAGAATTTGAGTACAATAAGCGACATCTGTGTGACGAGAATCTTTTGGATTTATTCTCTCGAATCTTTGAGAAAGATCCGGAGAAGAGGATCACAATGAACGAATTGCGAGAGCATCCTTGGGTAACACTTGATGGGGAGGATGAACTGCTCAGCTACGAGGAGAATACTGCTCAAATGATTGATGAAATTACTGAGGATGATTTGCGCACTGCTATCAAAGGTATCCGTGGTGTCGTTACGGTCGTCAAGGCCGTAAATAAGCTCAAACAAATGCGTGCATCTCGCGCAGCTTCCAGGGACCCTTCACCGGTGAGAGCGACAGAGCCACAGTTGATGTCGAGCTCTCGAGCCCTACAGCCAGATGAAGAATATTTGCGCGATGTCGCTGGGGATACCAAGGCATTACGCAAAGCACTCTCGCCATTACAAATTTCCTTTGATCCGGTCGACACTCCCGAGTCAGGTCAACAGCCGCGCAAGGAAAACATCATAGAAGAGACGGAATCGCAATCTCGAGGTCGAAGTCTCGTGCCAAGTCCTACGATCGATAAGAGATCATCGTCTGCGGATGAAGCACAATGGCGGAGCAATACAACAGAGGACCGAATATTGACACATGCTCGAGATGGCATGGACCCCGGACGGGAATTTGACACCCACCCGAGGGACTACTATCAGCGACACCACTCGGACCAGCTGAATTTGTCACCGAACCTGTCACGGATAGACATGGATCAATTCGAGGAACTCGGGATGGTGGAGAAACACAGCACTTGGGGAGAAGTGGTGCCCAGCATCATCTCGGGGCTGATTACGCTGGACGGCGACAGTCCCGTGGAGAGCCCGCACAACGATGCCTTGATTCCCACGAGGCCGGCCGCCCGTGCAGCAGACATTTATGACTATCACTGATGCTTCCGGCCGTCGGACTCTCTCGCTGATTCACTCGAAGAGGAGGAGGAGGTGGTGGAGGAGGTGGGGGAGGAACAAGATGGACAGTCCAGTGGAGAGAGTGACTGATCTGTAAAACAATTCAATTCAATGTAGATATGGACCTCTAGAGAGATATATAAAGATGGTGGTGGTGGTGGTGGTGGTGGTGGTGACAACAAAAGGAAGAATGGTTCAAACGATTGATCTGATCGATCCAATCAGTAACCGCAAGAGGCAAGATGAGCCGAACATTCAAGTGCAGATCAAAAGTGCCAACAACCCTAACCTGTGACCCTGAAGTGGTTGTGCCGATTGTCTAGAAGTGATTGTGATTGTGATTGGGTGATTGGGTGATTGGTTGATTTGGTTGATTTGGATGGAAACCAGGAAACAAAAGACTCCTCCTCCTCCTCCTCCCTCTCCTCCCTTCAATCAAAGTGTGACTCCTCCAACCGTTCGTCCAGAGTCCAAGTGAGTGAGTGAGTGAGTGAGTGAGTGAGTGAGTGATTGTGCGTGATTTGTCTGTCTGATCCAATCATCACCTGCTCCACCCATCGCGTCGGTTCCCCCCTGTCACCATCCAATCCATCCAATCCATTCGATCCTATCCATCCCATCTCATCCACTCAGCGTCCTCCTTCGTCCTCCATCCATCTCTCCGTCCATCTCCAGAGTCACTCACACTCTACTCTAACCTCCCGGCCTCGCTCCCTCTCGCGCGCGCGTGAGTGCATAGTCTACCCATCCAGTCAGTGTCGACCGTCGCCCGGATCGTCCCGCGCTCTTCCCTTGGCAAGAGTCACACCTGGCCGACGCGTCGCCCCTCAACATCATCAAAACAAAGGCTTTTCTTCTCGGTCTAGTACCTACCAAAGCCCAGGGACCGAGTCTTCTGGCAAAAGCAAGGCAAAGGAGATCTTAGATAAGCGAAAATTTAAAAAACAATAAAAAAGGCGCAAATGGAGCACAACCCAGGCGACATGCCTCCCCATGGCTACTACCAGCATCATGTGGACGTTCCCCCATCCATGCAACACGACAGGCTGAATCAGGTGCAGGACGATGGTCCGCGCAAGCAGGATCACGCTCTCGTGCCAAACTTCAATCCGCGCCGACCCGGGGGCGATTCGATGGGGTCCGTCTTTGCCAACGCTTCCCACGGACTGACTGGCGACAACCAGAGGAAACTGGCTGGCTACTGGCAAAAGACCATTACGGAGACGGAGAATTCTGAACATGATTTCAAGAGCCATGCGCTGCCACTGGCGCGGATCAAAAAGGTCATGAAGGCGGACGAGGATGTCAAGATGATTTCCGCCGAGGCACCGATAATCTTTGCCAAGGGTTGCGAAATCTTCATCACGGAACTGACCATGCGAGCCTGGATCCACGCAGAGGAAAACAAGCGACGAACGCTACAGAGGTCCGACATTGCGAATGCCATCTCACGTTCAGACATGTTTGACTTTTTGATTGATATCGTCCCCCGAGAGGAGTTTGTGGCCGGCTCACATGGAGTCTCAGAGTCGAACTCGAATGCTCAACCCGTTGCCGGCGCTGCTGGAGGGTTCATGGGAATGACGCTCGGTCATGCTGCCGTGCAACCACACCCTGCAGCTCAACAAGTGCCGCAACATGTTCTTCAGGATCACTCGCGTGGCCCCGTCGGCAGTTCATTCTATTCACATGGACCATTGAAGCCGGAAGAGCCGCCGATCAATGGACACTACCAGCATCATTCGCATCCACAACAGCAGCAGCAGCAGCAGCAACAACAACAACAACAACCGCTCCCTCCACAGCAGCAGCAACGCCATCAGTCACAACATCCTCAGCATCAGCAACAACACCATCAACCTCAGCAGCATCAACCGCCGCAGCACATGTATGATCACAACCGGTTCATGCCGCCAGTGCAAAACATGCCGTCAATGGGCCAACAGCACCCGGGCTACCTGGACCAGATGGGCTATCACCAAGGGTTCAACCAGCACAATAGCGCACCACAATACAACAATCCGTACGGCAACCCGTACGTGAATCAGCAACAACCGCCACAGCAACAACAATCCCATCATATCCCGCTACTGCACCATCATCAACAGCACCAACAACAACAACATCACGGTCGTGATGGAGAGATGGAAGATCCGAATGCGCGATACGGACATCGATAATCCCATGCAAGGTAGTGAGTGACCAACGATGATATGTAGCACGCCATTTCTGCAAGCGATGCAGGGAAAGTGGGCAGGGTTTTTTCCAGGCAGGCCGTTGTAGATAGTGTCGACATGGTAGTCAGACAGGACATGTATCACTACAAAGGAGAATGTCGAAAAGTATATGGTATGCAATAGCAAAAGTCTACAATTCTAAATTTGTGCGCACAGTCTTGTAATGTGGATTTCATTGACTTGCGGCCGAACAAATTGCAAGCCCACCTCCACTTTCGTCCCGGACTCTCGAGTACAACAAGCATTCCATATTCAAGTACAGTCGAAAGAGACAAGAGCCAGCCAACCTAAACGATATCATGCTTGATGCCGCTGATGTTGACGTCTAGAGAGTAGCGTAGTCATCGAACATGGGAGACATTGGTTTCTCACTCTCGACTCAGGTCGAGCAAGTAAGTAATCGTTGCATCGAGAACGACAAGACTAATCACTTAGATTATCGGCAACTCTCGCTCAGACATTGAGAACCTCGAACAATTGGCACCACTCATCCGCAATGTCTGTGTGGACGCAAACGAGGGCGACTTGGTCAATGAACTGGAATCCTTCTCCATCGCAAAGGAGCGCGAAATCGAACGCATGTGTAGCGAAAACCACACGGAATTCGTCGGCTCGGTGGATAAATTACTCAAGGTCCGCCGGGGCACCGTCGATCTGAAGCGACAAGTCACGGAATTGAATGAGGAGGTACAAGACAGCGGACTCGAATTGGCGGAGAAGAAGAAGGGACTGATTGAGGCTCGTGCGATGTGTAGCAACATTGGGGAAGCCGTCGCCACCCTGGAGAATTGTCTCAAGATACTAAACATGACGAACCGCATTCGGGAGTATGTCGACATTAAGAACTTTTACGCGGCACTCAGGGCGTTGTCGGAGCTGCAGAATATTCATCTACCAGAGATTACGCAGCACGAGTTTGTGGTCATGATTAAGGGATCCATACCGTCCATCAAACAAATGATACAGGATGCCGTCATGACTGATCTCAAGGCCTGGCTGTTTGATATTCGCGAAAAGAGCAGGGCGGTCGGGAAAAGTGCTTTCGACGACACCATGCGTCGAAAAGACCGTTGGCGAAGTCAAATTGAGCGCAACCCGACTCTGCAATTCGCCAAATTGAATTCCTCCATCGAACTTGTCCTGAATGAAGACAATGATTTCGAAGCACTCGACAACGATGATGTCTCCATCGATTTTACGACATTATTTGAGTGCATGCACATCTTTGAAGAGCTCGGCGGCTCTCGAGAGTTCAAGATGAGATATGCAAACGACAGACGGACACAAAAGGACTTGTTGTTGGCACCTAGCATTACCATCACTGCAGACGGTGACACAACGTCCCTCGAGCATTTACTTTGGGACATTACTGGGTTTGCCATCATCGAACACTTTACCCTGCACAAAGCCGGACAATTTCGGACAAAGGAAGAAGTCGATGCTATTTGGGAATCCATGACTTCTTCCCTCATGGACGCAATCTCGACCACGTTTGCCACGCTGGATGACCCGAGCATCATTCTCTCGATGAGGAACCAGATGATTGTATTCATCCAAACCCTGGAAGGCTATGACTTTGAGATGCGGAAATTGAATGGATTCATGCTGAGTCTGTTTGAAGGTTACGCAGAGGCTCTAAAGCGTCGCTTTGCAAGCAATTTTCAGAGCATTGCGGATGAGGACGTGTACCTCCCTATGTCTGTCGACAGCGCGGAAGACTGGGACAAGATCAAGGCTTACTGTTGGTACCGTTCATCAGTGGACTCCTCGACGCTCACTTACCCCGCCATCTTCCCATTCAGTCAGATTTACCCACTTTGTTGCATCGAGATTCGAAATTTCATCAACGAGTTTTATCTGTACGCGGACGAACTGACGCGTTCCGATGAGGTGGAGGACTTGCTCCGTCGCTCACTCGACGACATTCTGGTAAAGTGCGTCAACAGGACATTATCTTCGCGATTGCCGCGTCAGAGACTGGAACAGGTCGTGCAAATGATCATCAACCTGGAAAACTTTGAGGGCGCGTGCGTGGAGCTGAATAAAATACTCAATGAAAGCAGAGCCTCGACGCGATCACGCCTACTCGCGAGCGAGGAATTTAGCGTGACGAGTAAAGCGGCCGAGAAACGGATTTTCGAGTTGGTGGACGCCAAAATTGACGAGTTTCTGGAGTTTTCAGAGTACGACTGGACAACGATTCAAGCACGTCACGAACCGGCATCCTATGTGCAAGAAATGGTGGCATTCCTGCGCACGACAATCGATTCCAAATTAGCCAATCTACCGCTACAAATCAAGGGATTCGTGTACTTTGACGCCCTCGACCATTTGGCGGACCAATTGAGGAGTATCATCCAATCGCCTCAAGTGAGAAAGATTACAGATACGGCGGTGTACAACTTTAACCACGACATTTCCTTCCTGGAACGATTCATCTTGTCATTGAATGATCCCGTGCTGGAAGGGTCCGACACTCTGGGCGAGATCAGACAGTCCATCAACCTGTTGCAATCCCAGGACGTGGCAGAGTACCTCGACGGCAACGTCAGGAATCGCAAGTACCCCCGCGTCAAGCCGGCCCAGGCGATCCAGTTGTTGGAGAAGATGCTGGCTGCGCAGAGCTACATGGCTCTCGACCCAGTCAAGAGACAGAGGCGGAATGGGATCGAACAGACGTTGACGTATCTGAAGACGGGAGGCCGTAATGCTTCCCTCTACTAGACTAGTCCGAGACTGTCCTCGCCTTGAATATACTTTTGCCCGACCCGGTCACATTGTCATCATCCATCTACGAGTCCTTGCGACGTGCGTGTATGGGACATCACTCGTAACCAGGCAATTGTCGCACAAACTGCTCCAACGCAAGAACAAACAACTCGCACCCCATCACCATAGCCACGTCCTTACCCACACCAAGACCGGCCTGTCCACCATCCCCTTCCCGTTCCCTCCTCAAAATCTCCTCCCGCCTCTTTTTCTCCGCCTTACTAGCGCCCTGTAGGCTGCCGAACCTCTCGCACTGAACTTGAGCCACGCGACTGGGCGTGTACAAGAGTTCCAGGGAAAGTGGATTCTTGACTACATACTCCACGTACAACGAGGCGTAAATTTGTCTGAGGACGTGGTGGGCGACGTGAGCCCTGACGTCGACGCTCGTCAAGATGACGAAGCGCAGGAGTGAGGGGGATTCTAGTGTGTGAAGCGCGTATCCTGAAGTCGTGTACGAAAATGCGGCACCGTCGGCGTCTTGGTCGGGAGTACTTGGGTAGTGTCCTGCTACAGGAGCCGGCGACGGCGTGAGTTGTTTGATTGTGTGACGCAGCGAGTGGATCGTTCCGAATAGAAGTTTCGAGAGGTCTAGTGCGGCAAGATCGTGACTTGGTTCGTGAAAGTGGTGCGTTATTTGTGGGTCGCAGTTGCGGTCGAATAAGTGGAAGGAGTAGATTGTCATCGGAGAGTGACAGTGTGTCCTCGACAAAGCTTCTACGGACACTGTTCGACGGGATGTGAGACACCTTGAAGGAATCAATGGACAAGGGTATATGTAAGGGCCGTGATGGCATGGACGATGTGGTGGGTAAAAGTGTGGAGGTGACAAGTGAGTCGACTGATCACTGATCATCTCTACATCGCGGTACGGTATCATCTACAAGACAATGGTACAGTAGAGTATAGGTCGTAGCTACAAGCCAAACGGCCACGTCTTGTAGCCGTCTCGTCCATCGGCTTCCCAGTCCCATGCGGTAAACGAGTCCTTGAACTTTCTCCCTGCTCCGGCCGTCACGGCCCACATTGCACGTTTGGCGAGCTCTCTATTACTTGGATTGTTCATCATCAGATTGGATGTAATCACCTGCGTCAACGACTCAAACTTGAGATGTAGTTTACCCATCTCGTAGGCGTGGGAGTGCTGAAACTGTTTGATGGTGTCGAGGAGCTGTAATTGTGCTTTCCCAAACAAGAGTAAATCGTCCAATGCGGGTCTTTTCAAGACCAATTTGGTAGCTTCCACGATACGCACCAGTCGTTTCAGGATCTTGCCGTCCCTGTCCTTGTCCGGAATCCGAGCGTTGATGATTTGTCTGTAGATTGTACATGCAGTCATCCACTCTACCGTGTCAGAGTACGGTATCCCCATCACCTCTGCTATGCCATCAACGTCTCCCATGACCACCGCAATGAACAAGTCTACTATCTGGTTCCTCTGTGGCTTGCTGATGGTGCAGATGCTCGCGGTATCAATGATGGTCAAGTTGACTTCTCCAGAGACTTGATTGACGTCAATCATTTGGTTCGCGCCATGAGGATCAGCTGGAGAGTAGCCAAATTGGTTGCACCCCTCTATTGTCTGACCATCAGCATCTACTTCGCCGTCCACATCGTAGAAGAGTGTGTTGGCGTAGAACTGTCGAATGAATGCATTGAGGACCTCCACGGCGTTCTCTAGACCGATGGGAAATCTGATGGACGCCCTACCAATAGTCGTGCCGGGAGCAATCTTCATGATGAGAATGGTCGGGTCATTTGTGGGATGATGCGAAACAATATCTACGACATGTATATTCCGGTCCAGCGTCCACTGAGACTTGAGTGCCTGTTGATTCTGGACCTCTAAGGCGAATGATGTCTCTTTGATGAGCTTTGTAGCTAATTGTGACCAAGGGCTAGTCTTCAACTTTGACGACAAATCAGTCGGTGCATTGAAAATTCTCGCCTCTTCCTCCATCAGTTCTGCGATTTCGTAGCGCTTGACTTTGACAAACACGTCCGTGCCATCAACCAGTTTTGCAAAGTGACCTTGACCAATACTTCCCGCGGCTTCTGAAGTAGTGTTGAAGGACTCAAACATGTCAGAGACGTCGGCATCGTCCAGCACAAGAGCAAGTTCTCGATCAGTCATCGGTTCGATCCTATCTTTCACGACTTGGAGTTCTTTGACCGCGGCAGATGCATCGCCAATCATTTGTATAAGTTTCTGTAGTAGTGGTGCATTGCTTTGGCAGATACATTCCGCCAATAGTGTCTCTATAGGCAGGTCGGGCTTTGCTTTGAGCCATGCCGTATAGATGCCGATACGAATGATCAATGGTGCATTGGCAAGGTACTGGGTCAATCGCAGAACCAAATCGTTTACGAGTAATTCTGAAATGATCGCTGTGTCCAGTCGACTGGCTGGACAATGCTTCAGAAGCCACACCGGCGAGATGAACACTGACGGCGCCAAATGTCGTGATTCAAGCGCGTCCATGAACGTCTCGGACGTTGACAGGATGTAGTCGACATTAAGATGCGGAAAGAATCCTTGTAACAAGTCTTTCTCCGCCTTTGTGATTTGGGGAATGGCTTCTTCTAATGTTGTCGGCTCATTGAATTGCAATTTCGTCTCAGCGGCATGGAGCAGGTAAATCAGCAATAGTCGCAACTCATCCGGTAGTTCAGTAAGATGTGGCATACACTGTACCCTTTCACATTGTCGTCTCTAACTGTACTATCGCCATGTCACACGCAGTGTACATTGTCTAAATTGCTTGTGGCCTCGAGTGGAAGCTGAAGAAGAGCCCGAAGAAGTGCAGATTATTGGGGAATCATGAAAGTGGAGAAAATAAGCAATTTTGTGGGGTAAATGATCATTTCTGCTCACAAGTTCTGCTTCGTGTATATAACTGTGTATTTATCTATTCACTCGATGGATCCATGGCCTGGATGCCGTTCACATATGCACAAGACGATATAACTGACTTGGATTTACTCGTCTAGACGCCTGATGCCCTCGCTCCTATATACATTCACTTCTCAACAGTCTCATCATGTAATATCCATGCTTCACCTTCACCTTATAATGATTTGATATGGAAACGACCTTGATTCGCTGTACGGTATGGGCGGAATGTACTCCTCGTTTCTCTTATTGACCAGCGTCAAGATCTTCATTATCGTGCTCTCCAGTTGTGCGACTAGCGCCTTTAAATTCCGTTTCCTGTCTAGCTCAGAGCGAGATGTCGGAATGAGTTCAAAATTGAGCGTCCAAGACTCCCAACAGACTTCCTCCTCACTGGTCGTGAACCATGCTTTCCGTGTCTTCTTCTCGTAGAATTCGATGATTAGAGGAGACGTGATGGTCGTCATTGTAGTCGTAGTGGTACCGATGCCGGAGTCATGCAGAGATTTGATGTATGCATTCGCGCGCTCCTCGACCATCGTCTCAATAGCACCATCATCGATCGAGGCGATGGTGAGGTCCAATAGTTCCTGAGTTTTGGGATTGATTTGGCCAAATTGTCTGTGGAAGAGGATGGTGTGGAGGAGTGCCTTGATCACTTCCCTGATATATGAATATTCACAATTTTGAATAGTCAACGATAGGCGTGAGGAGTCCATGTCGGGTATCCTCATCAGACAGAGGGACGCTGATGACTTACACTTGAGTTTGTCCAGTTGCTGATGCTGTGCTCATGAGTGTTGATTAGGTTGAGCGCATCTCATCTCCACACCATCTGCAGCGTCTGAGAACGTGACAGGAGCAGCGGAGTAGGTAGAAGTAAGAATTCCGCCGCGCAACTCCTGAATGCCAACTCTCCACCGTCCTCACGACTGGCATTCTTTAGGTTCAGCTATTGCAGGGCTTTTTCAGCGGTCTCGTAGGTAGTGAGAAAGGCGAGTCAACAAGAGTCCTGATCGGGCCTACAGCAGAACACCTTTGTTCGGCGTAAAAAGTCTCGGCCGAGGTCTGCAGTCACTGATATCTTCACAACATGCGGGACTTTCTACGAAGACATAAGCGCAAGCTCATCACAGCAAGTGTAGTCACCGCCGGAATCTACTACGCGTACAGCTACGCGACATCTCGTCTTCGAGAAATTAGCGATCGAGCCACGGATGAAAGGACAGCCAAGGACAACCTGAAACGTCGATTCAAGCAGAACCAACAAGATGCCACGTTCAACGTGATTGCATTCATGCCTGAATTGTCAGAAAAGATACTCGAGGCACTCAAGGTTGAATCAATCACGGCAGAATTGCAGGCTCAGAAGCAAGGACGTAGTACCACAACCGGAGGCTCGCTCGCGGAAGACGACACTGCCAGCATGAGGTCGGGGTACTCTGAAATCACGCACTCGACACTAGGTCGTCGATCAAAGTTGGACTTGTGGAACGACGTCAAGATCACTTCCATCACTCGCATATTCAGTCTGTACTACTGCATCGCATTGCTCGTCATCTTCACCAGAATTCAACTCAACTTGATCGGTCGAGGGAATTACGTAGCGAGCGTCATGAGCATCGTCAACGAGGAAGGGGAGGCAAAGATTACATTATCCGATGAAAGTCTGGATGGGTCGACCATCAATAGCCAGGTGACGCGGGAGTACATGACATTCATCTGGTTTCTCCTGAACCGTGGCTGGTCTGGTGTGGTTGAGCGCGTCAAGAGTGCTGTTGAAGAAGTCTTTAATCGTCTCGAAGTTCGCGAAGAGATCACACTCTCGCAGATCCGGTTATTGACGAGTCGTGTGCGCAGTGTCATTGAATTTAATGGAAGCGGAGACGACCACTACGATTGGTTAGCACACGTCCTGCCCTCAGGGGACAAAGAGTTGATGGTGCTGAAGGAGGGAGGATCGGACAGTCAGTCAGTCAGTCCAGAGTTGCGTGCCCTGCTGGACGAATCGGCGCGAGAGATGGGCTCGCAAGAATCTGCTCTATTAATCAGTAGATGTCTCGACCTCGGCTTGAGTCAATTGCTCGAGATCAAGCTCAAGAACGCGTTCAATGGTCGAGACAAGATGCGCGTGGCCAACGTACTGCCGGTCATGACGAGAGAAGCTCATGTCGTGGGAAATCAGCAGCCAAATGAGTACTTGCAGAGCATCAACGGTATCAGTGAGCTGGATGGATTCAGTGCTCGTCTCTTTACGAGCTTCGAGGTCAGTTCACCCATGGATGGTGCAGGATGTGTGTAAAATTGAAGGCAGGCGGGTCTCATGGGTGGTATATGAGAAGTTTCAGGCAATGGTGTTGAGAAGCGACGACACAGATGCAGGAAGGGACAGGGACGCTAGTTCTTTAAATCGTTCTATGATACATGACATCTTGTCAGATCCCACACATCGTACTCAGTATCTTCAGATCAACCTCATGAAAAGTATACCAAGAACCACCTGATCGAATTTCCCTCCATTCCGAAAATATTGGCATCACTTGTCCTCAATCATTACTCATGAAATCGTGTTGCGTGCATATCTCGTGTATTTTGAATTGGGACGATTTACATGCCGTGCGGCTTGAGCTCAGCTGGCACCTTGTTGGACTTGGTGTACTTGATTGTAGCTGGTCTCAGTACTTTGGCATAGATGACTTCGGCACCATTGAATTGTGGGAGAACAAGCCACATGAGGAAGACGGTCTTGAGCAAGTAGTAGAATGGCACCCAGTAGAGGATTGTGTTTGACCAGTACTCGATGACGGTAAGCACACCGTACACCGACCAGTAAGTAAGGAGTCTGGTGTCGTCTGATGTTCCTGTCGTCTCAATGGCAACCAAGGAAAAGTATGTCGGTAGGGCAACACCGGCGAGATTCGAGAGCAGAGAGCCTCCCCAGTTCATGAAAATGAAAAAGACATAAAGACCGGCCACACCAGCAATGGCGTAAACTTTTGGCACTCCAGATTGCTGCTCGAATCTGGCACAGTCAGCTTATCTATCATCTCGGCAACGACTGTAACTCACCTCTGCAATTGTGGGAATTTGGACAGCTCGGCATCAGCGGACTGCACCTGTTGAGTGAACTTTTGCTGGAAACTCATGATCGATCGGTGACTTGTGGAAATTATAAACTAGTAGCTTTGATAGAGCAGTGAAATGGGTTGGTATCTCATGTGCTTGGCGACAGGTAGAAATCGAAGGTCTGCTGTCGGCTGCATCACACGCGAGGTTTACGTGCTGCGGAACTTGGGGCAGAGCGTCATGCCACAGAACTTTCCCTGACGCACGCACGCACGCACGCACGCACCCACCCACACATGATACCATATACCCTATGCGCCGCTCCCATTACGGAGTCTGTCAGGCAACGAATCAGAAGTGATGTGTAGAATGCAGATCTACCAGGCGACACATCAGGGGCATGTATATGAGCATCTGCGGGATTGAAGATTCATCTGACTGCTGGACTATCCATTGTAGCTGTAGACTCCCTCATTCTCACTGGAGCACTGTGTGATGGCAGTCGTCTATCATACGACGATCGATGTCGTGTTCTGAATGCGACCGGTGACCTCACCCTGGAAAAAGGCATCATCACGTGCACAAAATACTGATCACTGATCGATCGGAGATTCTCCAGCTTCGAGACTTCACATCTACTCCGCAACTCACAGTTATGTCATCCACGCCCTTGGCAATGCACTTTCATCACCCTCCTTAATACGTTTCTGGCCCAAGCTGAAGAGCTCTTTACACGAATAAGACTGTTGAGAACTATCATGTCTCTCGTCTGTGTGCCAACTATCTACGCCAAGCCTGGCAAGGTAGTAGAGCTGGCCAAATTGATGCCAATACAGGACTCGCTGGAGAATCAGCCAAAGACGCTAGCTTACTACTTCTTCTCACTACAAAAGTCTCCAGAAACGATAGTCGGTTTTGAGCTCTATACAGACAAGTCTGGCCTCAAGGAACATGGTACATCGGCTTCGTTCAAGGAGTTTGGCCAGAACGCTGGCCCACTGTTCACCAAGCCCTTCACGCTGGACCAAGCCGGACCTGTCTGTGGCTTTCTGACAAAGTCGACTGAGAGTGCTTCGCAGATCATCTCTGAGCGATCGACCTTGGCAGTACTTGCGACGGTCTATTGCCACTCGGCGGAACACCGCACTCGATTTCTTGAAGAAGCCGCCAAGATCATCCCGACAGTAGAGGCAGAAGAAGGCACACTGAGCTACCACTGGTCCGCCGATTTCAAGGACCTCACCAAGATCCTGGTCTTCGAGCGCTACGCTTCCTCCGAGGCAGCCAAGAAACACCAGGCCAATGTCAGATCGTTCATGGGGGCGACCAAGGACCTCGTCAAGTCGGCCACGATCGATGTCGGTACCCCGATCGGCGGATTCCTAAAAAAGGGTCAAAGCTTAATGGAGAGCCAGAGTAGTAAGTTGTAGCGATATGTTTTGACACATAGTCAATGAAAACTGATTGTATCAAGACTCAAATGGTCACCTTGCACCACCTCTCGCCTCGTCGAGCAGTACCTTAATTGATCATGACCAAACAGTCCTCGCCTCACGCTCAAAGAAGGACAAATCCAGTCTGTCCGAGAGACAAATAAAGAGAGGCATCCCGTTCACAAGTGCACGAAACGGTGTTCCGCAATCGATTGCTCACCGGGGCTACAAATCCCTATTTCCGGAAAACACCATGATTGCATTAGAAGGAGCACTAAAGTCTGGCGCGGACGGCATCGAGACAGACGTTCACCTGAGTCGTGACGGTGTCGTAGTGATTGCTCACGACGCCTCGACGTTGCGATGTTATGGCAAACCAGGCAACGTATGGGACCAAGACTTTCACGGTCCATCGGGCATGAATCAGTTCACGACGGTGGATGAACCACATACCAAAATGCCTACGTTGCGACAAGTCCTCCAGCTCATTGCTCGAGACGAGTGGATGGGCAAGTGGTTGCTGCTGGACATTAAAGTTGACAATCAAGTCCAGATCATGCAAGCCATGTCAGACACCATCCGAGCCATCAACGCCGACATGTCCTTCTGGCAAGAGAAAGTCGTCCTCGGCGTATGGCACCACAAGTTTCTCCCTTTTTGTGAGCGGTACCTGCCAGACTTGCGAATCACTCACATTGGTCTGCATACTTCCTACGCAAGACGTTGCTTCTTGAGGAACCCCCAAGTGTCGTCATTTAATCTGCAACTCTTTGCCCTCGTCACTGCCTCGCAGCAGAATTTCATCAGGGAGGCCCATGCGCTGGGGAAACAGACGTACGTGTGGACCGTCAATGATGCCCAGGCCATGCGGTTCTGCATGAAGCTGAAAGTCGACGCCATTCTCTCCGATGATCCAAGCAAGACGAAAGTCGTGCAAGGTGAGGACTTGACTGCCTGGGACACGAAGCGAGACTTTTGGACCCCAAGGAGGGTGGTCAAGAGTTATTTGTGGAATGTCGTCCTCTTCCTCGTCATGCTGAAAAGAATACTGTGGACGTTTAGAGATTTGCGGGATCAGCCGTATATTCTGCAAGATCAAGTACATGAAGAATAAAAAGTTAGAGCCGTGGCAAGTTTGAATGATTTTGAATAGACAAATTACAGGAGTATGAAAAAAGTGCAGAGCGTAATTACAGATAGAGTGTCATCATATTCATCGTATAACTTTACAGGGCTCTTACGATTACTCTACTTGAAGACCTTTCCATCAGCGAACTCATAAGTCTTGCCGTCAACAACGACTGGCTTGTCCCAGGACCAAAGGTCCTCAATCAAAGCCTTGTCGTCATCCTTAGAGACATCGAGCTTGGTGAATTTGTATGACTCCCAGTCTGGGGCGACATCAAAGGCTGGCTCAGCCTCTTGACCCTTGACGAGGAAAGCTCCAGTGATGACACTGTTGTTCGATTCGCCGGCGACGACAGCACATCCGAACAAGAACTTTCGAGATGCCTCCAATCGAGAGAAGAATCCGGTGATCAGGTTCGAGGACATGAAGGTCAAGGTCAACTCATCGTTGTACTTGTAGTCGACTCGGTAGACTGAGTAGTGCTCAGCGTCAAAGTTCTTGAAGAACCAAGGTAGGGCAACCTCTCGTGTCTCCTCGTTAGAGTACTGTCGCTTCCACTCGTCCATGACGAGAGATCCGTTGGGAAGGGCAGCTAGAGGGTGTGCAGCCTTCTTCTCGACTGGCACAAGTGGCTCCTCCTCTTCATCATCTTCCTCCTTCTTGGCAGCCTTCTTTGGTGCTTTCTCGGCCTTTGGCTTGTCGGCCTTTGGCTTCTCCTCCTTCTTTGGTGGAGTGTACTTGACTGGCTCCTCGACGAGCTTGACGTCTCCAGCAACACCCTTGTAGATGTGCTGGTTGACAATGGTCTCGAAGTATCGAGTGATGTTTGGGTGCTGAGATCTCCACTCTGAACCGAGGACGAATTCGAATCCGCGACTGAGGTGAGCGGCGACAACTAGATCGGCCAAAGTGACTCTGTGTCCGACGAGGAATGTCTTGGTCTGAAGAACGGATTCAAGGTAAGGAGCAACTTTGGAGTTGAAAGTCTTCTCGGCGTCTTCAGAAGTCTTCTTGTTGTATGGCACTCGTCCGATTAAAGGTCCAAACCACTGGCCAAGGGTTGGCAATACTTCGGTGTTGGCAAAAGACAACCACTGCAGGATGGTAGCATAGTCAGCCTTGGTCTTTCCTAGGAGGGTCGTCTTCTCGTTCTGGCTAGCGACTAGACAGTTCAGTACTGTCCTCGCATCAACAACATGTACAATCCGACGAAGGCGTAAGCTCAGAATTATGTTCTCAACAGTGTACTTCAGTCAGGGATAACTGAACAATTGATATTGTCAGACATCATTGCGTCGCTCGTCCGGATTGTATTTGGTTTGAACTTACAGTAGATAGCGATGGCGTTGGTCTCGTGGAGCACGAAACCGTCTGAGCCAACAAAGCCTGGGATCTTACCCAACGGGAACTTCTCGACCAATTTGGCATCACCTGGCTTGACATCGACAATATCGACATCAAGGGCATTGGCCTTGGCCACTGCCAACAATGCAGTGGTTCGTGGATTACCAGCGTATGAGTAAAGTGATCCGCTGCAACTAATTAGCACAGACACACCTTGTCCACTTTGAGCTTACAATGACATGATTGACTCTTTATTCTTGCTAGCACGTATTATATTTTAACCACCAAAATTTTTGTCCGTACCGTAGCAGCTTGCAAAGGTGGAATTCCTTCACAAGATCGCGGTAAACCCCAACTGACCGATAGGGTTTGGATGTATGAATAAGATGTAAACGAGGGAAGTGGATCTGAGTGATATGCAATCGTCAGCTTCGTTTGCTTGTTTTGACTAAAGCCGGAGACGTACATGAACTGAGCCTCAGATGTGATACGGACTGTCGGGCCACAGAAGTCTCGAGGCTATCTTCGCAATGCTTCTTGTATAACACAATGATCGCTCGTGATGAATCAGATATCATCTTCTGTGGGAGGCTCACAGCTTAAGGACGATTTGATGTGAATATTCAAAGAATATTGGACAACGGGACACGCACGAGAACTCTCGACAGACTAGAACCACCAAAGAGATACATGGCTTCATCCAATGCCTTGGCTTATGCTTCGCCGCTGCCAGAGTCGGAACGAAGTGTCTCTTTAGCGACTCAAGGTGCGATTGAGACTTTCATTTCGCAAATCGCTTCAGGACAGAAGAACGTGCAGGACTTGCTGAACGACGAAGATGATGTCGAGCCCGACCATCCTTGCAACTACTGTCACAAGTACCATTTCTTTGCTGGTCCGAGGGCTACACCATGTCCCGAGGGTACAAAGCTACCCAGCAAAGCGCGACACTCACGCGGTCATAATCGCCGAGGAAGACGTGAACATCTGCCGAATGCCAGGTGTACAAAGTGCAATCATAGGCACTGGGTTTCAGGCTCAGAAGCTACGCCTTGTGTCTTGCTTTATTCTCTGAGTCGAGCATCATCACGCGTAGGCACTCCGGTAGTGAATGCACAACCAAAGACGCCGTGCAAGAAGTGTGGTCATCTGCACTGGTTCAGCGGTCCATATGCAAGCTCTTGTCGTCGTTCGGTACGCAGAGCTCAATCCGTCTTTGCAGGTGAAGAGATACCATCAGATCCTGCTTTACATGACCAGCTCGGGCATCAGTCAATCAAGCGCGAACCTTGTGATGAAGGCCTCTCCAGCGTAGAATTTGGCGCATTGCCAGATTCGGCAGCACTTCGGAGTATACTAGCTTCACCACGATATGCTGACCGTGCGGATCTTGACGAGGATCGATACGATCCGAATCCCCAAAGAGCCGACACCGCATTCTAAGATTACAGATAGCTTGAATACGATCATCACCTTGATGATTCGAGATACAGTCCTTGTTGCGGTACTACGTAACGTTGTGCATTGCCCAGTACTTCTTTTGAATCTGACGTACAAAATGAATACCCCACATGCAAACAAATCTCATGACGTTTCGGCCCCACCACAATTGGACCAAGAATCTCCGTGAACGCCCAGCTGCAGATGACCAACATGTACATGTACAGCATACATAGCAATTGTGTAAAGATCAATCGCCGGTCATCGAGCTGTCTGTATTGTGTTGAACACTGGGATCTGTGGTTGGTAGTGAAACGACACCTCGTCACGGCATGCCTGAGATCGCCGAAGTATATCGAGCGGCCCGCATATTGAGCAAGGCAGCTTTAGGCAAACGTATCATCAGGGTTGACACCATTGAGGACGACTTAGTCTTTGTCGGCGGAGCAGCCAATTTCCGACATCGTGTAGAGGGTAGCAATGTTGAGACTGTAGAGCGATACGGAAAGCACTTTTACATGACACTCTCGAATCAAACATCAGTCGTCTTCCATCTTGGCATGTCCGGTTATGTACACATCAAAGGTATAGTGGATATTTACTGCAGGTCACAACAACTGTCTAAGATTGCTTAGGGCAGCCACCGGTGGCATATCGTCGAAAGCCAAAAGATCCGAGCCTCTGGCCTCCCAAGTATTGGCGGTTTGTGCTTACCTTAGACGACGAACAGCAATTTGCGTTCATGGACTCACGTCGATTTGGCAGGATCAAAGTCCTCAACACAAGTACACCGAAGCTTGAAGCACCGCTGAAGTACCTTGGATATGATGCAATATGCAACATGGCCACATTAGAACAATTCACAGCAGTGGCCAGGAAGCGGAAATGTCCTGTAAAAGCTTTGCTACTCAACCAAAAGTTCCTTGCAGGTGTTGGCAACTGGTGAAGGAATCATTTTGAGAATTCGAATCAAAGCTGACAATGCGCAGGGTTGCGGACGAAATCCTATATCAGAGTAAAGTACATCCTGCACAAGTGGCAAACACGCTTTCGGATGACCAGATACAACGTCTCTACGACAACACGATTGAGGTTTGCGAATTTGCCGTTTCAGTCGACGCAGATCATAACAAATTTCCTGCTCATTGGCTCTTCAAGTATAGATGGGGCAAGAGCCATGCAGTACGCAAACGCAAAGAATTAGAGTCGGATGAAGAAGATAGCGATGATCTCGAGAAATCGGGGGAAGTCCAACCATTAGGAAAGACGATGATTCGAGCTGACGGAAAGGAGTTGAACATTCAGTGGATCACTTGTGGAGGACGTACATCGGCTTTTGTTGTTGACGAGCAGATACTTCCGGTGTCAACCGAAGCGATCGATGCTGAACCGTTAAAAGTGATCAAAGCTGAGCCAACCGAAGCAGTAACAAACAAAAAAGCCCCAGGAAGACCGCGAAAGCGAAATAAGGTAGCTGAAGAGACGACGGCTCCTGCGAAGACAATTACGAAGGTCAAAGAGGAAGCGGTCGAGGTTGCACGAGGTTCTGACGATACCAGAAGGACTTCCGCTCGCTTGAGAAAAGCTGCAGCAGCGTGACAAAGTCCTTCATAAAAACAGCTGTGCACTTGCACAAAGTCCGACAGCCAGTGGCCACGGCGCTACGCTTGACTATATCCGAGGGTTGTCAGGTGTCAAATTGGAGAAATGACATGTATTTGTGTAACGACAACAGTATAATTCTACTTGTAAAATAAGATCAGATGATCAGTCACTGCTGAAGTGATTCATGGGAGAAAAAGTGGGATTTGGTGAGAGGAGCATCGGGAGGGATTTCTCCTTCTGGACAAATAAGCACCGGCTGAATCTTCCCAATTGAGAAGCAGCGAGAGTCTCTCCACCCACGTTTCACCGCCTCTCGCTCCCTCTCGCTCTGTCCAGAGCCAGTCTGACAGGATCCCAAGTAAGTGCTTCTCCATGCTGCGTCTTCCCAATGCGTATTTCAATCGCTTCATCCATCAACTCGACCAAGTACATCTTTGACCTTCTGTGTCTCCTTCTCAATAGATTGTACACGCATCTGCGCATTCGGACAGCATATCGGGCGCTTTTCAGGACCTCGCGTGAATTGTCGCGAGCCACTCAATTATGAGTGATGCAGTCTCTCTGCCGCTCGAGGAGGATCCAAGGTGTGCTGAATGCACTCTCGTACGTCTCCTCGTACTGTATAATTATGCTTTTCTCACTGCAGTAGCCGATAGAGGAAGGATCAGTGGTCGCTTTTGGAAACAACATATGGCATGTCGAATGGTTTGGACCGCCTACTCGATGACCCGTGCAACACTGACCATGCTCAAGTTTCCGGTGTTGCAAATGTGGTACGCTGGTCGACCACGACTCGAATTTGCTTCTCCTGAATGATGGCATGCCCATCTGTGAGAATTGTAGTTATAATTGTCGCGTTTGCGACAAAAAGATTGATGATTTGGTACGAGCCACAACGATTTACGACTCTTGCAGGAACTAATTATGATAGGCAATCATGACAGGTACTGCAGAAGCTGTAGAAGCCCAGAGTCAGCACTAATCAATTCAGGCGACGAATCCTATCATTCGGAATGCTTTCGCTGTAGAATGTGTCAGAGGAAAATAGAGGATCTGGTCTTTGCCAAAACCTCGCAAGGGATTTATTGCATTGCCTGCCACAATGGGAGGATGGCCAAGAATCGGAAGTCGAAGAATACCCGTGTGGCAGCAGCATTGCCACAGTCGAATCCAATGGAGAAGACCTTGCCTTCAGTGCCCATATCGCAGCGACCACCTGAAGGCTCAATCACATTGCATGACGATGCTGTAGGGGATCTTCAGATTCACTGCTCACTGGACTAATAATTCAGGCTGCCTCTCTGTTACTCGGTCCTGGTCCGGCATCTGGAAAATCTACATCCACTCTACCATCTCCAGGTCGGCGACCTCCGGGACCACCAGCGAATTCTTACGAACAGCAAATGTCGGGCACAACTTTATCCACCAACGATCGCACCTTTGACTTTGAACTTAGCAATGGTCAAGATGGCGGGCAGAGTGCATCACTGTCGGTTCCGTTCATTCTTGAGGAGAGTTCTAGTCGATCAGGACAGGACGTGGACGTTCCCAGCACTACTACTGAACGGCGTGATCCAGCCATTCCAGCTCAACCTACATTTCGGCCCTCGAATGATAGAAAGCCATCCGTTCGTGAACGCCGTCGGCCAATCGATACCGAATTACGTCTACCGCTGGCACCCACAAAAGTGCCAATATCAGCTAATCCATCGAGTCAGAATGTTCGCCTTGAGGGCGAACAAGAGTCCACGGAGCAAGCTAGCTCTAGTGACAAATTTTCACTCTTTCCAGCCAAAAATGCCGAAACATTACGCTCCCCGATGATACCTCGCGGGCTAGTCACTCCGAACCTGGGTAGCGATGCTCATGGTTTCGCCGACAACCCAGCGACTCCTTCACGAAAGGCTGACCTCATGACACCGGCAGTACCCCCGCGCTCGGCAGACCGGACGATGATGCCAAGACCCAGTGCATTGTATACACCTCAATCAGCTCCAGCGACTAGTGGCAGTGCTGAAAAGCTTGAAACATCGCAAAACAGGAATGGTGACCCGGCCCTGAGGACTCCTTCTCGAAGTAGACCCAACAATGTGCAGGCAATACCTCCTTCTGTCGGTGTAGCCCTTGTAGACGAGCCCCAGGTTGAGCAAGGACGTACAGATTCGCGAAACGTTTCGTTCTCTGAAGCTGCACGGTTCCGAGATGCCAGTATCAGCTCTACGACAACAGATGGTCCTTTAGCAGACGAGAAACCTTCGGCTCGTCGACATGTCGCTTCCAAGTCACTTGAGAGTTCTCCAGCATACAAGTTTGTCCCTGGGTCTCCAGTGACTTTGTTCGAGAGCGACCTTACAAAAGCCTTCAACCTATCACCACAGGGAAAGCGAGCTTCGCCGCAATCCCTGCAGAACGGCGCTACTTTGGAGCGTAGCGGCACCATCAGCAGGCTTGCGAACAAAATGCTCAAGCACAGAAAGAGCGTTTCCGGTAGTGCGCTCACTCAAAAGTCACCACTTCCAGGCGAGCGCAAGAAGTCTATTGTAGATGACACTTCGGATCTCCCAGCACTGCAGGCAGCGCTGAAGATCAAGACAGAAAGAGTCGAATATCTGGAGCATTTTATTCGGGCAATTGATGATTCAAAATCCCTCGAGCAACAACTGGAAGAACGCAAATCATTGCTTGCCAACATTGAGAATCAACTTCTGCAGACAGATGCGGAGCATCAATCTTACTTGCACCATCGACACAGAATCTCGGATGTCAGTGTGCCACTTGGCGAATGGAAGGCGGGCGTTGTAGCTGATATGGATTCGAGCTTGAGAAAGGTGAAAGGTACAGTCTCGCAAGAGATCGAATGGCTGATCCGTCAACGAAACGATCTACGACTCGAAAATGAGAAGCTCGTACAGAATAAATCAAGTCTTGCACAAGAAGTTTCAATACTCGAACAACGACGCAACAACCTCTCCGAGCTACATGGATCAATGCTCCGACAAATCCAGCACAACATGGAGGCGAATAAGGAATCTAAAGCGTCCACATTGCGAGCAGAAGATGCTCTCCCTGCTCTGTCAGGCTCCCCGAGCTTTACCACGTCCGAGGTCGAGAAGAACACAAATGACACCATATCTGATACTGAGGTGCAGACACCAATCATCAGCACGTACCGGAATGGCCATATCGAAGAGGAAGAGGAACCTGTAGTCGAAGCAGCCACAAAGCGTATGTCTGGCGAACGTGTGCCCGATGTAGCCGCTCCGAAGAAATTTAATCTTGTCAAGAAGACCAAAAAGGCCTTCCGATGGGGCAGGGCACCATCCTCTCAAGATGTCTCGCTCGGTCAATATATCAGTGGCCCTACCCTTTCCAGTGGACACAGCATGTCGGACATGACCATGTCGTCCTCAAAATCTTCGGATAAGCTGGCTCCAAAGTCTGGTAATGGGGGCATGTTCAAGAGGACCTGGCAATCACAGCAAAACCTTTCAACCCAAATTGATTCTCGCAGCGACGAGGCAAGTACCACGACCCAACAGCCGCTCTTTGGCCACGACCTGATCAGCCAAAGCGCTTCTGAAGGACGACTTGTGCCACAAATCGTGACTGCGTGCAT
Organism: Taphrina wiesneri; assembly: GCA_005281515.1. Lineage (NCBI taxonomy): Eukaryota > Fungi > Ascomycota > Taphrinomycetes > Taphrinales > Taphrinaceae > Taphrina > Taphrina wiesneri. The sequence continues at coordinate 73,500 of RHGK01000013.1, forward strand.
CAAAGTGATTGAGGCTCGTGCCTTAGACTTTGAAGGACTCTATCGCAAATCTGGAGGTGCTGGAGAGATGAAATCGCTCATTGAATCGTTCGAACTAGCCAATGCCGAGGGAGACGCCATCAATGTGCCGACATTCATGGACATCTCGGCCATCACTTCTGTGCTCAAGCAATATCTCCGCAAGTTGCCCATACCGCTTATCACGTTTGATAACTACGAGCCATTCATCGGCACATCGGCCATTCCGAACCCTTCCATTCGCGTTCGAGCGGTCAAGGACGTGTTGCGCGACTTGCCTGAACCTCACTACGAAACACTCAAGGTGCTGTTCAAGCATCTGCAGGCCGTCTCGCGCCACAGTGACCAGAACTTGATGACGAGCAAAAACTTGGCGGTGGTGCTGGGTCCATCGATCATCTGGGACCCGGTGGGCGGCAAGGAAATTTTGGACATGCATGACAAGAACAGTTGTATTCAATTCTGCATCGATCATGCCGAGGACCTGTGATAGACCGGGCAAGATTGGAAACTATATATTGTATAATGATAATCAGGGCAGGCTCGTCTATATGTACGGATTATAATTAATGGTATGGTATTGTATGGTATGGCATGGTATGGTATGGTATGGTACGGTACGTCACGGTAGCCTAGGTTCTGCTCATCACAAGGCAACGCATCTCAATCTCTTTTTCGCTTTACATAGACCATTTCCCGACCGATCGAGCCACACCTTCTTTCCTTCTCCAAAACCATGCCGCCATCTTTCTTCTTTTTTGATTCAAGGTTCTTTAAGGTCTGGTTTCAGATACTCGGCGGCTCCGAATGCGCCAGACCAATCGGAGCATTTCATCCCAAACAGATGTCGCACATCATCAAATCTGATCCTGTTGGACCAGTGGTGGACAAATGAATCTTGTAGGTAGATGGATGGATGAATGCATGCATGAATGAATGAATGAACAGTCGACGAGACTACAGAATCCCACTATCCTTTAGCGCATTCTGCAGAATCGTCTCCTTGACGGCGGCAAAGACAAGTCTAATGTTGGAGGTATCCGTGGCCTGCGTCAAGTGTGGATAAATGTTGAGTTTGGCGCGATTGACCTGGGTGAAGCGGTAGAGAATGTACTTGGCGGCCTTGTTGGGGTCCGCTCCGCCCTGGTACTCTGGGAACCAATCCGATAGTGGCACGAGTGGGAGTTTGTCCTTGAACAAGTCAATCTTGTTGAGGAAGAGGATGATTGATGTCCGTACGAACCAGCGAGAGTTGATGACCGAGTCAAAGAGGACCAAGGACTCCGTCATCCGGTTCTGGCCCGATTCCTCCAGCAGTGCTTGGTCGTACTCGCTCAGTGCCACGCAAAAGATGATGGACGTGACGGCCTCGAAGCAGTGGATCCATTTCTTGCGTTCCGAGCGTTGACCGCCCACGTCAAACATGTGTATGCTCAGATTGCCCATCGTGAAGCGGGTCTCGAATATTCCGGTCGTCTTTGTCCGCGCTCGCAAGACGTCTGCCTCTGTCGGGATGTAGTCTGACTGTGCGATCCGGGAGAGTTCCCTGTAAAAGTATGGCGCGCTGTCCATCAGGTAAAACTCGCTCTGTCGGCCCATGAGTATCGTGACGGCCGGATCGGTCCATAGCTGGACAATGTCATTGCGCAGTTGTGAGTCGAAAGGCGCCATGGGATCGGCGGCGATGTGTGTCGAAAGTATCCTCTCTAGAGCAGCCTAGCCACATCGTTAGCAAATGTTCCTGTGGCAGCAGCAGCAGCAGAACTGGACAACACTTACCAAGGTCGCGTCGTGCTCAGGTTCAATCTCGAGCTTTTCGAGCGCTTCGCAGATGGCCTTGGACCCGTCGAGGATGTTTTTGTAGATGGTCGAGCGAAACATGAGCCTCTCGTCGTGCGAGTAACCTGTCTGGTGGATAATCTTCATCTGTTTGACAATGGTCGTCTTGCCCGACTCGCCAGACCCGAGCAGGAGGATCTTGCATTCCTTCTTCAGCCTGCGGGCGTCCTCCTCGAGCTGCCTGTCGATCGCCGCCGAGTTCTTCTCGTCCGTCGTGTCCCTTCCCGACCCTGACCCCGACGACAGACATGCCCCCATTTATTGCTGCAATTCAGAGACTAATCTGCAGATGGTTCTTGAAAGCCAAGTAGATTGCGCGCCAGTGCTGCTGCTGCTGCTGCTGTTTTTGCTGAAAATGTAGTCAGCAGACGAGACGCGTCGCAAACGCAGTCAGAGTCGAGACGATCCGACCGGTGTTGTTGGCGTGGTTGTGCAGAGGGAGAGGGGGGGGGGGAGGTCAGCCAGAGAGACTGGAGGTGGTGTGGGAGGGAGACTGGAGGCTGAAAGAGGTAGATTTGCGGGAGAGGATAACTTGGAGGTTGATGCGAAGAGGATGAAGCGAGGATGGAGGATGTCGTGGATGTCGTGGATGTGGTAGATGTGGGCAGTGGTGGGAGTGAAGGGAGGTAATGGTGGTAACAGTAGTGATGATGGGTAGGCTGGAGTAGCGCAGGTTCAAGGGAGAGGAGGACAAGGGCAGGTTGGTGGGTAGGTAGAGGGAGTAGAGGGAGGGAGGGAGGGAGGGCAGGAGAAGGAGAGAAAGGGCGAGGGACTGAAGAGACCGAGTGGGTGTGAGAGCGGGAAGGATTACCTTCTTTATTCCCCTGATCTCTTCTCCCTCTGCTGGCTTCAATCTGCAGCTGAAGTCATCATCCTTCTCCTGCTGTCCAAGCCTTTCCTATTCCAACCTCATGTGCATCAGTTCTGCAGTCCCATGCATGGCTCCTGTTGTCACTCTGCAAATTTGCATGTTACAATGCACCTTCGAAATCGTCCTTACCGAGACCTTTTTCCAGCTGCTTGTTTACCCGTCTACCGTATCTCTTACTCTGACTGGCACGACACAATTAGCGCGTACACTAGAAATTTATTGAAATGACAACGCTGCAAAACTAACAACCGCATGAAAAAGAAACGTGACGTCCAAAGATTCGCTACGAGAACGGAAATCTATATGCCAGAGACGCTCAACTCTGAAAAAACTCCCGCTTTGTACTACACAAACACTTGCTACTATAAATGATATGACCGATGCACACCCTCATATGTTTACGGCATATTTGAAAACAAGACCGAGACAGACTCGCCGTGATGAATCCGCCTGATACACTCACCCAACACCCCACTGACGTCGATCGTATCAATCTTGGCACACTGCAGCTTCTTTTCCGCATGTGGAATCGTGTTTGTCACGACCACCTTTTCCAGCTGCGAACCGTTGATCTTCTCAATTGCCGCACCAGAGAGGATGCCGTGCGTCACCTACAGCATTAGTCCGACAGCCCCACAAACGTACGACACCGGAGGGCTCACGATTGCGTAGACAGACAGGGCGCCGTTGTCGATGAGTGTTTTGGCCGCGAGAACGAGGGTTCCGCATGTATCCGCCATATCATCCACCAAAACACACACCTTTCCCACGACATCGCCAACGAGTACCATCCGACTCACTTCATTCGCCTTCTTCCGCTCCTTGTGAATCAGTGCAAAGTCCAGATCCAGACGGTCAGCTATCGCCGTCGCCCGCTTTGCGCCCCCTGCGTCCGGTGAAACGATGATGGCGTTCTTGTAGTCCAGGTTCTCCCTAATGTACTTCAACATTGACGGTTCCGCAAACAGATTATCCACCGGAATGTTGAAGAAGCCCTGTATCTGGGAAGCATGGAGGTCCATTGTGATGATGTGGTTGCAGCCCGCCGTTTGCAGCATATTCGCTACCAATTTTGCCGTGATGGGTGCTCGAGATTTATCCTTCTTGTCTTGCCTTGCATAGGGAAATGACGGAATCACCGCAGTGATCTTCCTCACCATCAGTATGCCATACAGAAAAAAGACCTTAGGATAGACTTACCCGTCTTGCGGAAGCCGTTTTACATGCGTTGATCATGATGAGCAGCTCCATGAGGTGGTCGTTTATCGATGCACAGCCAGTCTGTATGATGAAGACGTCCTCATCACGCACAGACTCGCCGATCGTGATGGCCGTCTCCTGATTCGAATACTTGAGCACGACAACCTTGCCTAGCTCGATGCCAATCCTGTGTAGAGTGAGTCAAGTCGTCACTAGAGGGAGGAGAGTTTCGTACTTTTCGGCAACGCGCTGTGCAAGCTCTGGATGACTGTTGCCAGCAAAGATCTTGATCGAGTTCATCTCTGGACACACCTGCAAGCTAGCTGACCCAACGACGGAACAACCTCAAGTCATCTAAAGAAGTCTGGAAAAGTTGACAAGTTTGTGGTAGTGGAGTCGGCTGGAATACGATGGCTGAAAATCAAATTGACCGCACAAAAGTCAACGCTCAGAAAGGGTCAACGAGAATCGGCTCGAGACTGTGCAGGTTTTGTGGTATGGATTGGATGGTATGATTTGTATTGATTTGAAAGACAGCAATGCAACGGAGGACTAAATATTTTATGCATGCTGCTGTGGCCTCCATCAAGCAGCACCCCTGATGACTGTTGCACTCACAGCATGACAGACGTGCCAATCACAAACAGGACAATTCTATGCTTCGTAGATTTTAAGCCTTGGCCTCGGTAGTTCGTCTCTTTCGCTCTGCAACGGCAGTCTTGGCCTCAGATACTCTCTTGGCCAAGAGGGCGGCGTACTCAGCAGCGTTCTCCTTCTGCTGCTCAGCATTCCTTCGCTTGATCGCGAGTCTGTGTCTCTTGTGCTGCAATCGTTGAGGAGTCACCAATCGCTGAATCTTTGGTGCCTTGGTGTATGCCTTCTTTCCGTCCTTTGCAACCTCACGTCGAATGACGAACTTTCGGACATCATCTTCCTTCGACAAGTTGAAGAAGGCTCTGATCTTTGTGGCTCGCTTTGGTCCCAGACGTTTTGGCTGTGAGACGTCGGTCAGACCTGGGATATCAGCCTCTCCCTGCTTGACGACAGCAAGAGACAGGACGGCAAGGTCGTTTCCAGTGATGCATCCTCGGACGGATTTTCTTTTTCGCTCTCCGGTCCTTCGTGGTCGGTAACATGAGTGTCCCTTGGACAACAGGAGCCTGACACGGGTTGGGTGCAGCACTCCCTGCTTCATTGGGAAACCTTGCTTGTCGTTACCTCCGGTGATCTTGAAGACGTATCCCTTGAACTCATCACCGACAGAGTCACCCGGAACCTCGTTTCCCATTCGCTTGTCCATGAAGACACGGACTTTTCGCTCATCGTCGATATCGATCAATTTGTTAGTCCCATTGGCTGGGTATGAGATGTTCACTACACATCGTCAGTCGAGATTCGAAAGAGTCGCCAAGCAAATCATGGGCATGTCGTCGGCATCTCGAGATCGAGCATCATCACTGACTCGAAAATGCAAAATAACCTTCCCATGATATTACTTTTAGCTCATTTGTACTCACACTTCATGCTGGGCGAGTGATAGGATATAGGAGTTTGTGCTTGAGAGCGATTTCACTTGTAGAGCATGTTTGCGTGCGCCTATCCACAGCGAATTTTTGGTAGCCGAGCGGGTTTGCCCCGTGAGTTGCGGGAGCGACTGGACTGTTTTGCGTGATCAGCAGTCAGTCAGGTCAATCAGGTGATCAGTTGATCAATCAATCGTTTGATCAATCAATCGTTTGATCAATGAATCAGTTGATGAATCTGTCGTATCAGGATAATCCTCGGTAATACTGCAGCTTTCAACCTCATCATCTTTCATCAGACACATTCGATACTAATTGCAAGTACACGGTCGTCATTTACCCTACTCATGCATAGATCTACACACAGTACCGCCAAGATAAGAATATAAGAATTGTGCATACGAGTCATGTTCTTCTGCTGAAAAGATGTGTGGAGACAACATGCCACTCGTAGACCCGATCGAAGTGACTATCATCAAGCTACAGACAAATGTAGCACACTGCTTGGTCGAGCTCCTGAGCTTCAAGGATTAGAGACGTTTCAGAAGTATGTATCCCACTTTGTTGTGTAAGCATAACCCTGGGAACAGCAATTTGTGTTACCAGGTTCAGCAGGAGCTGTCCGCTCCACAGCCTTAGCACCGCTCCCCACAGAGACAACAACGACACAGTAGAAGCACTACTTGTATTGTAGCAATCATCAGTTCGTCAGATTGTCCCTTGTGTTCTGACAGCTGCTGCGTCGTGTTTTTATGTTTTGATGCGGTGCGCGAGGTAGACGCGGGTTAATGCATTAAGCAGGCGCGTCACCAGCCACACCTAAACACGCGCCAAATCACGCGCATCGGTGGAGATCATCAATTTTGGACACTGTACCTAGCCCAGAGACAGAGCACTAGTGGTTTCGTTGTATTATGCTAGTTCACATGCTCGTGCAAGAAAATTACTAACCTGCAATTGTACAACAAGTATGACCGTCAAAATGAGCCTGGACTCTAAAACGTGCCAGAAGTCACTCACTTATATCGCGGGTCACATCCTCGACTCTAAGCAAATAGTCTTTGTGTCAGGAGCTGGGATATCATGCAGCGCAGGCATACCTGTAAGTTGGAGGTGTTTCTTTGAGTATGCTTGTCACTGACTTTTCAGGACTTTCGTAGCTTGAATGGGCTGTACTCGACTGCACAGGGCTCACAAGGCAACATCAAGGGCAAAGATCTGTTCGACGTCTCACTCTTTCAATCACCTGAGTCTACAGCACTCTTCTACCGATTCATGGCCGACCTCCGTACGAAAACGATAGCTGCTGAACCCACGGCGACCCATCGTCTCCTCAAGACACTTCGTGAACGAAAGAAGCTGTTGCGCTCATATACACAAAACATAGATGGCCTCGAAGCTCGAGCTGGACTATGCCTTGCACCACGACCACTGAGCCAAAATGACACTATACAACTACATGGCGACATACACACCTTGAAATGTTTTCTGTGTGCAGAAACATTTGACTATAATGACACCTTCCTAGCCAAATTCGAGGCAGGCTACGCACCAGACTGTCCAACCTGTGCAGACAAATGCGCCATGAGGGTCGCTTTGGGTCGACGATCAATGACAATCGGCACTCTGCGACCTGACATTGTTCTGTATGGAGAGCAGCATCCGGCAGGTGAGCAGATTGCTCAAGCTTGCTCCTCTGATCTGAAGAAGAAGCCAGACTGTCTACTCATCGCCGGAACTTCTCTGAAAGTGGCTGGTCTGAAAAGACTCGTCAAAGACTTTGCCAAGGCAGTACACGAGCAAGGAGGACTCGTCATCCTAGTCGACCTGAGTGAACCGGTAGGCAAAGAGTGGACCGAAGTAATTGACTATCACGTCCAAGGTCAATCTGACGACTTTGTCACACTGCTGAAGGAGACTCGACCTTCCTTCTTCATGCGGCAGACCACCCTTACTACCCTCAAGCAGTCGAAACGTCCCGTCAAGGCTACAGAGACGACAAAGGTCGTCAAGATAAAAATCAGCACGACGCCCTCAGACTGTAGAAAAGCGGCTCTATGCGAGACTGTCTTCCCACCAAACGCACAACGCAACAACAAGCACTCGACTAAACCAGGATTCGAGATCCACATCCCCGCAGCACTCGACGACAAGGAAAACATCCGTCCCCTCAAACGGAACCACTCGGACGCGTTTCCCAAACTCGAAGAGGGTGACATGCCCGTTACGAGAAATACGAGGAACGTGCGCCCAATCGTGCAAATCACGGCCATTTAGGATACATTGGAGTTGAGGAGGCACCACCGATCGACATGTCACTGCTGCAGATGGTCATGGTTCGACAGCTGCACGAGCAAAACAGCATAAGGATTCAGGAATGTAGTGTACATAGTAGCCTTGGGCGATGTTTGATTTACGTTCAATGTATGGATAGTTTGGACTGTACATGCAGACTGACAATAGAGAATCGGTAGTGCAAACAAGCTTTAATTTGATCGTTTATTCTTGCCTGATACGCCAAACTCAACGCCAAACTCGAGATGTTGCACTGAGATGCTGGTGGCGCGGAAAGGAAACAAGGGCACCGCACCTGCTCATTAGTCACCCGTACTCGTGCATTTCCCCAGGTTCACTATTATGGACTTTTTCACTCTTTCTTGTCCTTCTTCTTTCAACTGACAAACAGACTGATCTGACTCTTGACGGACGGAGCCTGGTACCGCATCACCCTGCCTTGCGAACCATGATTTCTCTGAGGGCACTGGCTCTGTTTTTATATACGCTCTCTTGCTACGTTCATGCGACGTTACCTGACAGGGTTTACTGTACACTCGCTCAGAATGCTCAAGAAGTATCGTTCCATTCAAATTGTACACTCTTCTCTTCGATCAACGACAACAGCAACAAGTATTCATGCATCGATGGCGAGGTGGTCTATGACTGGACTCATGGTGCAGATGCGACCCTGACTGTCAACGCCGTGTCTGCCATGATCCTGATTGTTGTCTGTCACAACCATGGCCACAACGTCAATCCGTTCTACGTCGGGACAAACAGTCTCGGTAATTTCGTACTGGACAAGGCAATCTTTGGCTTTACTGCCTGTCAAGAGGTCAATGTGTACCAGGGAGCACTCAACGATGCATTTAGTTGTAAGACCTGAGGACAGACTCGATAATGTTGCTGCATAGAAGGTCCAACAGATGCCGCGTTCCTGGACAGCATGGCATGCAAATTGGTCGACAAGCTCACGAACCAGTAGAAGAAATTGACAAGGTCGAGATGCTTGTACAGCTGCTGTGCACTTTCAAGCCAAGCAATTGTAGCTTGCAGGGTTAATTCACACGCCATCTCAGATTGACAGTCGATTCGATCGTTTTCTTGTGAGGTGTCAAGGTTAAGGATGATGACTTTTCTACACTCTTCCTCACCAATAATGGCTATTGCTTCAACAGTCTGCATAAGAGATGGCACGCACCATCGCCGGCACCTGTCGTGGAGCTTGTCTTTTTGGTGTAAGCTCTTTGTTCAACGAGTTGGCACGTCTTAGTTGTGGAAACCCTGCTGTAAGTGGGCACTTCTCAAGAGAATTCTGCGGAGGAAAGAGGCCAATTTGCTGAGCCGCCTGAGTGGAGCGAGCCTTCCGACTCAAATCATTGGGGCCAGGGAAAGGCTCGTTCTGACCCTTTTGTGGTCCACTGGAGTGATAAATGTGGGGGCGATATGCTTCCCTTTCGTCCATCACACATGAGTTTCGAAATTTCTCGACTAGTGCAGCTTTGCCTTGTAAATTGGCATAAGATACATCACAAACCTTCTCACTAGCGAAGATATTCCAGGTCGTTCCAACGCGAGCTTGACCGAAGGTTATTATGTCGATGGGATCCGTAAAGTTGATGAATGCATAACCGACATTGCATTTATTCTTGAAATCAATTCTGAGATACAGAAAATCATATGTGCCTTCGTTCCTATACAACTTAGAGAACGTAGCATCTCCTCTGAGTTGGGCTTACGTGGCATCGATCCATCTTTTAAGAACCTCTTGGTTGATTTTGTTTGGGATGTTCTTGATCATGATGGTCGTACGCATGTCAGTACTCCGCGCAATGGCCCCGAATTCAACCTTATTGAGGAGCTGGTTCTCGCATGGAGTCCCGGGTGCTATGGAAGATACTTCAAAGGACAATGATTGTGGTAGTTCAAGGCTATAGTTAGGCAGACCTTCGTAAATAGTACGAGGAAGTCCCATGAAATTGAGTCCACTTTTGTAGTTTTTGTGATCTATGTTGTATAAGTCTTTGGAGAGACTGGGCAAACCCACTCGTGATTCAAGCTTCTCCTCTGACGGTGGCGATGAAATGTCGAAGTAATGTTCGATGCTCGATGCTGTGTCCTGTATAGGCGTAGTCGTTGTGCTTGCTACGCTATGTTGTAGGTCGAAGTAGGAATCAATGACACGTACCGGCCTCGGCATGCCATAAGACAAACCTGAAGCTGGCATATTTACACTATGGCTTGACATTCGATGTGCTTGCGGGATTGTTGTGTGTTGAAATGAAGGCGTACTTGTCACTGATGATTCGTGAGCTGGTGGTGTCATGTAACTTACGAGCATTTCAGGCAAATATTCAGCAGTTTGACCATTCCGGCACACTGGACTCGGGCTGCTGTCTATCTGCTGCGATGGAGTCTGCCTTGATGCTGATACTCTCTCGAAGTCCTCAGCGGGTTCATCTTTCCCTCTCACTGCACTGTTACCATGAGTGTGCATATGTTGGCGGACGTATAGGAAGTGACCGAGCACAGATTGACCATCGAGACCGACGGCTTCGCGTACACTGTCGGATGTGCAGTACTCAATTATGAATGTATTGGAACATGGAACAGGACGTCTGTAACAGCTGATCTCCCCGAAGCATGAGAACGTAGACAGGACAAGGTCTTGCGAGATGCGCACACCTTCTGTACAAGTCACGATGATCTGATTGGACCCGGAGATCGCTGCAAGAGTAGGTGTCTCTGTCTCTCTCGTGTAGTCGTGGACTATGTAGTCTCTAGAGGACGACTCCAGTGCAGTGGTATTGACCAAAGCAGTACGTCTGCCGATGCAATATGCACGAGATCGTGGATGTACTGAAATTTGCGAGCGCTCCTCAGGATCTGGGGAGATCATTATCTCTTGCTTCCTCATCTTGTCTGCTATGAACAAAGTCTCTCCCGAATTACACAATGACGACAGAGCTTGCAACATTAGGCAATATCAACAAGTCTACACGACTTACGTGAATGGGAGTCGTGATTGAAGTCGAAATCGAAATCAAAGTCTGGAAATGATTGTCGTCTCGAGAGTGGTGAAGACAATTCTGTTCTGGCCCTACGCAGCAATCTTGGACGATTTATTGACTTGACTCTTGAGCCACGCTGGCCTTGTGTAGGTCTGAAAATGGACATATGCACAGGCCCAAGAGAGTCCGAAGACTGCTCTTGCAAGTGCTGCGATGGATCGATTTGGACCGCATTTGCTAGAGAGTGAGCTTGAAAACAGCGTTATCCTCGCTCGTATTCCTACCTCGACTATTCTCGTCCATGACGTTGCTACAAGACTTGCTCAGAAGCATCTCTGCTGCTTGACTTGTGTTCAATCAAGCTACCAGTGAGTCCGCCTCCATAGCTCCAAGAGCTGCCATCTTGATTTCAGCATAAAGCAATACTACTGTAATTGCAGGATTCTCAGGTTGATGACGACTTGCCATGATTGGTAAGGTCAAAACTGACAGACCATTGTGATGGTGAAATTGTCGTCACGATTGAATGGGGAGCTTGGCTTGAGCTTAAGCAGGCTCGCTCGGGGACTGTCACTGGTGTGTGATCATCTCGATTGAGCTCATCAGCCTCCCAGCGGTCCAATCCTGAATCATTGATCAAGTAGCTCCACGAAGAGCACCGGTAAATGACTGGCGAGCTCTGATCTGCTCAGCTCCTGAACATCTGCTTGTGCATTGTACGTAGCAGCGTTTGCTCAACAGATATGAGGTTAAGACAACTCAACTCCAGAGATAAGTCTTACTCACAACGCTTCGCGAATTGTGTTCTTCTGTAAAACCACTCCGATCCCTCAAGGGACAAGAGGCCTAATGACTTTTCGTGTCTGTCCTTGAGATGCCGTCAGTAGTCCGTTCACGCGAAGCAATTGGTATTGCTTCTTCTTCAATAACTTTTCAGTCACCAAGTAATCCTTTAAGAGCTTATGCCACGGCCATTCTGTGCCTGAAGTAATGTCGTGACCCGGTAGCCCTTCATGCGCCGCTGACATGTTTCGCATTAGTTTACGCATATCTGAAACGACACGTCTGGCAGGATCAAGCACCAAGAGCGCGGGGCCCTCTTGTGTCTTCACGAATCCTACAATCGTTCTTGAGTGTCCTTGATGCTGGAAGTACAGAGGTACAGTCGTGCTGCTCGTGACATCGTGGCCTGTAACGTTGTGCTTGGCATTGAAATATTGCTCACTGAACTGCATCAACTTCTTTACATGACTCGCTCCTTCGAATTGAATCACGGAGCAATCGAGACCGAGAGATGTCAAGAAAGCGTACACTTCTGTGGTGCCAATCCACTTCCTTGTACCGGAGAGTTTCCACTTCAGTTGAGCAGCTCCCTCGATATCGTAACCATGACTCCAAGCTTGTTCGATGCCAGCTTGGATCTCTGCTATGTTCAAAATTGCAGATTTGCCGAAAGCTCGATCGTAGAAACCATCGTATATTACCATCAAGCTTGAAAGTATAGTTTGTACATTGCGGTAGCCACAACCCCAGCCTGCATCAGACCAATCAGTCATGCAGAATGAGACATCGATATGGCATGTAGTGGCAAGAAGCACCGCCTGATCTCTCCCCAAGATAAATTGGAGTGTCTCAATGATGCTCCGTATGCCCTTGGTATAGCAGGAAACTGAATGATCCTGATCATTGGTTGCCACCCTTCTGACTTTCAGAATCTTTAACATCGCTCTAAGCCTTCTGACAACGATCAAGTCGCTGGAACCTTTGGTCTGTTGTGAACCTGTAGTTCAGACAGCAAGAACTGGTTTCTCTTCTGGGATTACTTGTCAGACTTGTGTCAAGTGCACGATCGAAGACCTATTATCAGAATTCCGAGCATGTAGTTCAAACAACAATTTGGATGGCCGGATTGCCACATTGTGTCAGATACATTAAACAAATGAAACTAGGTCTTTTGACTGCGACTCGGTTTGGTGGCTTAGACTAACGAAAAACCGAAAGGGTTCGACCGCTAGAAGCACGTCCATACGAGATCCTGCACATAGAATTGGTCTTTCAACAATGCTGTCACTTGAGTTATTACAATGCTGTAGGAATCTTTGGACCTTGTAGAACAGAATGATGTGGATCAATCCAAATTCTGACTGAACTTTATGGATAAACATCGGTAAATCCTTTGCCACCATCGCAGATGTGGAGAACCTTGCTTACCGTACTTGCCTGAGCAACAATTGCAAATATGGAGACTAGTTGTGGTTGCAAGTAGTATCATCTATCAGATGGCCGTTTCATTTTTTGTTCGGCGCTCACAGTATAATAAAAATCTCTTTCAGGTGCCGAGCTAATCATGCCGAAAGCTGAAAAGGGCACTCCAAAGGACTTGGCAAATCGCATGAAATCGCGTGGCTTGCAAAAGTTAGCTTTCTACTGTCAGGTTTGTGAGAAGCAGATGAGAGACCAAAACGGTTTCAAGCAGCATTGCGCCTCTGAACCTCATGTGCGAATGATGCTCCTGGTAGGTCAGAATCCGAGCCAGGCTATCAGTGACTATTCTCGACAATTCAAACACGACTTTCTGCAGCTGTTGCGCACGGCGCATGGAGAGAAAAGAATTCAAGCCAATCACTTCTATCAGGAATATATTCAGAACAAGTCTCATATTCACATGAATGGAACACACTGGAAAACGCTTTCTGAGTTCGTCAAGAGTCTTGGCCGTGAGGGCATCTGTCGAGTCGACGATGGCGAGAAAGGGTTGTTTATCTCATGGATCGACAACAGTCCGGAAGCTCTTAACCGCCAAGCTGCGATCAGGAAAAAGGACAAACAAGACAAGGGAGACGAAGAGCGTGCGAATCAGCTGATCGCAGAGCAGATCGAAAGAGCAAATCAAGAAGCGATTGAGCGTGAAAACAAATCAAAAGAGTCTGGTGATCACTTTGATCTTGTGGCCCGAGCTCCGGAGCAAAAGATCAAGATATCTTTCGGAAAGAAACCTCTATTGAGGTCAGGCATCGATCAAACTACTGAGCAAGTTTCAGCAGAGAACACTGGCACGGAAAGCGCACTGTCTTCTGTTGGCTCAAGTCCATCGACAGATCCATCTCTACTCGTATCCACAAAGCTTCCTATCAAGAAACCCAATGTCTTTGCTTCCCTGAAGAGTTCAAACTCTACACGAACTGCAAGTAGATCAACATTGCCCAACTCCTCGAAGCCTCTGTCGAATGCACAACAAATGATTATAGATGAACAGGCGAGGATTCAGCGTCAGAGGGCTAGAGGGCAAGTCAGCTGAGGCTTGAAGCACAACTAGTGAGCTTTCGGTCGAGTATCGCACATCTACGGTAACAGCACAAAGCGTTTGTTGATCTATCACCTTAAAGTCGGCCCTTGTAACACAAACAGGACGATTAGCGCTGGCATTGGCATTGAACAAATTTATAGAAGATAGAAAGTGCTAGGAAATGACTGATGAGTGTATCCTTTGCATGAGCTCTGATTGCATTCAATGCTAATCTGCGAACATTGCAAGGAGTGTCAGTAGCTATCGTTCCAGGACCGTGACAGACATAGCGGGGTCGCGAAACATCCATGGATTGCATGAATCCCGTAGCATTTGGAAGTGGGCCGTATGGTAGGTAGGATCAATCATGCACAAGGAAGACGATTGGTGGAAGCTTTCGCAGCAACAGGCATTTCCGGTAGAGAAGCAGAGCTCCCCCCTGCCCGTTCCCTTCCACAGGTTCCAGGTTGGTTTGGGTGTCTCAAGAGGTTGAGCCCATTGGCTGGCTCGGCTCTCGAATGCGGTCTGACTTGCCCACCTGGCAGATCCGTCTAGAGCGGAGAGAGGAACGAGCTCAAGACCAATTCATTGGAAAGTGCAGGGAGATGAGTCAGGCTGCTAACCCTCACCCGCCTGCCCCTACCCTGCCCGCCTGTCCAGGTGGTGAGCACTCACTCAGCCCAGCCGCTCACCCGATGTCCCTTAGTGAGGCGGTCAGCGACAGACCTGCCCAGGTGGACCGTTTCCACCCTCCTTGCCATACCCGAGCACACACACACACACACACACACACACCTCCAGGCCTACCTAGCTTAGAAAGATCTTCGTGCTGCCAAGTTTTCAGAAAAGCAAAGTTTACTTTCAGTCGTCCCTTCAGACAGCTTCATCGACCGGCCGAGTCTGCACGAGTTCGTGTCTTCGTGAGAGTGCAAGGATAGTATGGCGGAATGTATGTCAACCAAGAGATTGTCTCATACGAATGGACTTTGTACTAAGACAAGATGTAGTCGTCAGAGCACAGATCTTTGGTACTACCTTTGAGATAACTTCTCGCTATGTCGACCTCCAACCTGTGGGCATGGGCGCCTTTGGTCTTGTCTGGTACGTGTCGCTGCTTATCTTACGAGAGGCATCGGAGTGCTGACTCTTTCCCAGTTCGGCCAGAGACGAACTCACATCCCAATCAGTCGCTATCAAGAAAATTATGAAGCCGTTCAGCACACCCGTCTTGTCGAAGAGGACGTATCGAGAATTGAAATTGCTCAAACATCTGCGTCACGAAAACGTAAGCCCAGCGCGAGCCATAGTACTATTATAGTGCTAGAACTAATTCCTGCAGGTTATTTCATTGAGTGATATTTTCATTTCACCGCTTGAGGATATTTATTTCGTGACGGAGCTTCTCGGCACTGACTTGCATCGACTTTTGACTTCTCGTCCTCTGGAAAAACAGTTCATTCAATATTTCTTATATCAGATCCTGGTATGTCGTCTCCGGCATTCATCTTGCTGTCATGCCTCATATTTTCGGAGACTAACAAAGACAGCGAGGACTGAAATATGTTCACTCTGCCGGTGTCGTGCACCGTGATCTCAAACCTTCAAACATTCTTGTGAACGAAAATTGCGATTTGAAGATCTGCGACTTTGGCTTAGCAAGAATACAAGACCCACAGATGACCGGTTATGTTTCGACACGATATTACCGAGCTCCAGAGATTATGCTGACATGGCAAAAGTACGACATCGAAGTGGACGTCTGGTCTGCTGGATGTATCTTTGCTGAAATGCTGGAAGGCAAGCCACTGTTCCCTGGCAAAGATCACGTCAACCAATTCTCCATCATCACAGAGCTATTAGGAACTCCACCAGATGATGTAATTCACACTATATGCTCTGAGAACACTCTGCGATTCGTTCAGTCATTGCCCAAGCGTGAGCGAATTCCATTCTCACAGAAATTCCGCAATGCAGACCCGATGGCTATCGATCTGCTGGAGAAGATGCTGGTCTTCGACCCGAGAAAGCGTATTACCGCCGTACAGGCCCTGGAGCATGAATATCTGGCTCCGTACCACGATCCAACTGACGAACCTGCTGCTGACCAGTCCTTTGACTGGTCTTTCAACGATGCCGATTTACCTGTAGACACATGGAAGGTCATGATGTATAGCGAGATTTTGGACTTCCACAATGTTGATAGTGAGGATTCACAACAGGCTAGTTAGGCTTTTTCTTCATGAGGATTGCATTGGTCAAGCGCTCCGGACGCAGCACGAGTTTTATGTCATGTGGCAACATCAAAATCTATGCCAGACTACGATTAAAGTAAACGAGCATAGTCTAGAATTCCACGTCCTTTTGTCGTATGTTTAATAAATTTTGTACTAGCTTCTGGTTTATCTTCTCGTAATTTTGAACGACTGAACCGCCGAGCGCCGTGAACACAGAGACATGAGGTTCTACCAGAGAGATCGGATGGGATGAATCTTCCTAGCGCACCCACTAAGGAAGCTTGCAAGCAGGCTCAGAATTGCCAGGCGAGGCACTTTCCCACTCGCGAGCTATGAGCACCGAGTGGTCTTGCAAGGCATGTAGACATGTACCAAAGAGCAACTTGTCGAATAGTGCTCATAGAAAGTCGACTTCCAGGATTCCCTTCTATCCCTGCCTCTGCTTGTGCTTCTTGTTCTCCTTGCAAACGATATAAACCTAGCACTGATCAGCGGGATCAAATGCACCAACAGAGCAGAAGTATCACCTTCCCCTTGCGACGAACAGAAGCGCATCCACTACACAACTTCTTGACTGCTGAGCGCACCTTCATGCCCCGTACTTGCAGCGCCAACGGACTTGCAAGCAGCGACGGTCTTGTCGAGAGAAATGTTGATGCAGTGACTGAGACTCGGGCAAAGCCGTTGAACAACATGACTTTTGTATGGATCGCTTCTCGCTAAAGATGTAGGTCACTTGATCCAGATCACAAGCTTGTTGCAATTGTGTAGAATACCACAGCGTCTGAAAGTAGCTTTCCAGTTGCAACGTCCTGGAGCTCTTTCACCTCCCACAAAAGTTTACTGCGGGAAGTTTGTGGTGGAGTAACGCCCGCTTGACGTCCATACCGTATCATTCTCTAGTACAATCAATCGTGACATCGATCTCGAGGAGTGTTGAGCGACTCCCTCTTGAGCTCATAGCTGGATGAACATGGTCCTGGGAGGATGCCACCATATCATTGTCTACAGTAAGCTAGACGCAATCATGCAATAGTCACGTCAATTTCGCGACCTCCCACATTATCTGGAATGTCTTCACCCATCTTGAGTGTCTTGGTAGTGGATTTCAACCATGCTCGCGGACCAGAAATTGAGTATTGTTATCCTGACATTCCCGAAGAGGAGAGACCGGAGAGTTGGAACATACTGCCGTTCCAAGCACTGCCGGATGGTTCACATTTACACGACGAAGACTATTCATACTTCACAGTGATCACGGGGTCACCTCAATGTCCGACTGCCTTTGGTATATCCTGCAATCGACAACTCAAATCAGACACGCTGAGAAACAAACCGGAAGAGGTCACTCGTAGCACGATACAGAAAGCTGTCGTTGTGTTGACGTCTACCCCACATGTTTTTGCTCATGTCAAGGACAAGCTCGGGGCAGTCACTAGAGCTTACTTCTCTCAGCTCGACTTTACTGATCGAGAGATTCTGGAGAAATTCCATGAAGCGCTTATTTCACGTTTGGAAAGTACTCGAGGAGAGAATACATTGTTCACTGGTATGCCAATCAGGTCGTTGATACATGATTTCAAGTGGAAGGTTGTTGTTCTGCTCAAGGCATTGCTATTGGAAAAGAGAATACTGTACTTTGGTACAAATATTGAACAACTATGTACAGCACAATACTCCGTCCTTTCATTACTGCCAGGACTCTTGGAGCATCTCGAGTTCTGTGGCGATCCGAAATTGTCCAAGCCCGAAGACATAAACAGGCGGCAGGAGCATCTCAGATCAAGCGATCGGAATAGCATGATGAGATACATGGGCATGCCCCTGCAGCCCTTCAACAAAGGATCCTTCTTTGGGCCTTATACACCCTTACAACAAGTCGATCTGTTGGAGGACGAGGGAACGCGATCATATATGATTGGTACCTCAAATTCCTTGTTTTTGCACGCAAAGGAGAAGCATTGTGACATTCTGGTAAACGTGGACACTAAGACGATTGAAGTTCTCGCCCCCACTCTAAAACCAGCACTTGCTCTCTCGGCTGCCGACAGGAAATGGGCAGATTCAATCTCAAGTCTCGTAGAGGAAACTTGGGATTCCAGAAACCCAGACATGCCCAATACAAGAACATTCGCCGGTTCGGAAGAAGACATTCGCAATTCCTTCGAAAAGTACATTTTCTCACTTTGTGCTGTGGTCAAGTACGACCAGTACTTGGCACGCAGATCGGGTACTTCGAGACCTCCATCTCCTGAAGCGCTACTCGACATTGAGCATGACGTACAAAAGACTGACTTTGGCCTGGCATTCATCAGGTGCTGGAAGGAGACTGAGAACTTCAGACTCTTCAACAAATACTGCGATGACGAGTGCTTCGACATTACGGAACCACGACATCCTGTGCTGGACCGGAGCTTGACTGTAGCCGATGTCCAAGCACGTTTGAGCACGGCCGTGCAAGATCTCAAGATTGATGAAAGGACGGCTCAGACGAGGGCCGCCATAAAGAGCACATGGAACTCAGGAAGCAGCAGAGTCGGCAAATTCTTCAGTGAAGCGAGTGAGGCGTATCGAGAACAACGCAGACTCGCCGCCGCGGCAGAATCGAATGACGCAGACTCGTTGGCTACGAAAGACGCAAATAGTTCGGCGGACGACAAGAGCATCAAGTCCAGTGCTTCATTCGTAGACACCTCGCCCTTGTCGGCAGAACTCAACACTGCTCGATCATATCTGTCAGGCTTCAAGACGCGCTTCACAAAGGCATTTGCAGCACCCCCGTTGGCTTCTGAAGAGAAGCAGATATTGAGTCATCTCCCCCCACCACCGTCCGTTATCGATCAAGTAGATCCGCCTACTTTGTCACCTAATAAACCATCTACCCATAAAGTCGCCATCGAGAGTCCTGCGGTCGTGCATAAAGAGGACGCCTCGGTCGTGGTGTCAGCGCAAGAAGGGAACGCGGGTACCTTTGATACATAAAGTGAGAAGCCTCAGGAGCAGCAATAGTAGTAGTGGCAATAGTAGTCATATATCAATAGTACTAATGTCACTTCAAGTACCTACACTTCCATCTCATCATCTTCCCCAGCATCATCATGATGGTACTCTACCTGTCTTTGGCACCAATCATGACGAATCAATTTCGTGCGTTCGGCACGAGTGATGCCGTGTGACTGCGGATTGATTGACGGTAAGAGACCGAGGTATCGACGATGTTCCGTGTCGTGCAGAGAGTCTAGGAACGTGTCGTGGCGGTCGAGTATTGCTTCAATTTCTGCGTCTTGATCGTCGACTTCTTGACTACATTCACTCATCAAGTCGTCTTTGCCGTCATCGGATTCTTCCCCGTCGCCTTCGCCTTCGCCATCACGATCTCCATCGTCGTGATTGTCACCGTCGTTGTCGTCGAGTGTTCCTGTCTCGTGATTTAGGATGACATCTTCAAAGACGTCGGGCATCACTTGCTCGGTAGCGTACATGACATCAGGTACACCGACAACCCCACTCCTGAACCTTTCGGGTGCAAAGTACGAACCTCGTTCACTTTTGGCCCTGAGTTCCGCAGCCTGAATGGCTCTTCGAACGACTTGCCTCGTCTTTTGCACCATGATGCTGTACGCGTGCTCCATCGTGCTTTTATAGACTTCACTTGGTCCCTTACAGATACGTGACACGTCGAGCGTGACCAAGTCCGGCGCAGCACGACTCATAATGTCTATTCGTCGCTCCGTCATGAGTGACAAATCAGTCTGTATCTGCACCGCTGTCGTCGCGTCGATGCGTGACCACCCGATCCGAGCCTCGAGACGGTTCTCTTGCACACCCGTTTGCTGAGCGACGTATTTCGCAAAGACCGATTCCCTCGCCATCAGGGTGGGCGATACTTCGTGCGCAATAGGCAGTTGATCGTACGTCAGTAAGCCTGCTGCAGTGACGGTCGGGAATTTCCGTCGGGAAGCGAATTCGTAGCACCGATGTAGTTCCGTCTCGAGGGCGTGTAGGTACCCTGAGATCTCCAACACGCTTTTCCGGCCACTCAAGTCCTGAACCAACATTTCGACGTTGCGCTTTCCTCTCCTCGCCAGAGAGTGAAAGAGTTGCTCCTTTTCATCGCTGGTCCAATGAATGCCTGACACGATGGAGTCTTCTAATTTTAAGTTGGTCCTCCTGTGACCTGCAGGCAGGAAGTATTCAAGGGACTGTGAATCATGAACGTGTTTGTTGTACAGTCTCAAGTAATTTGCCGCCAACCTGCGAGAGACTCTGGACGTCGGCTTGTTTAGAGGTTTCCTTCGTCTCAGCCTCAGTCGAGTACGAACTTCTGTTTGCCTTTGCGGCACATCTACGGTAGCTTCTACCTCCGCTGAATAATCCGGCATACATCTACATTATTCTGTCCATGACTTGTATTGGTATGAGAAAGGAGTGTTGTCAAAAGAGTGTGCTGTGAGAAAGTGGAACTTGCGTTGTGGATGACGAAGAACACGAGACTGAGAGAATTTGGACTAAAGTGGATTTCACACGATTACGGAAGGGTCCTTCAACAGCATGGATGCATCAACTTTGGTAGACAACATCAAGAAGAGGAATGAAATGTACAACTACTGAGTACTCGCTACGGTAGATGGACTGATCACGAAGAGCTCAACACGTGAGATGTGATCAGCAATACTGATCATGATCAGTTGATGATGTTTTCTTCCCACAGTTCCAGTTCTCCTGCATTTATAGTCCATCACTTCTCTCGAAAGAAAGGAAGAGTGTGTGAAGATCAGTTAACAAGCTGTCAATGTGTGGCATCGAGAGATAGATCAGTCCTATCAAAGCACGCCGGCGCTATACAAGCGGCGAAGCCTGCGACCTCTGAGAATGGGCAGCACAGCAGCACAACTGTGTAAAGATGGAAGATAATAGGCATCAACGTAGCCGCAAGACCCTTCAAGCATATGCCAGGCTGGCTGAACCGCTTCGATGCACTCTCATCCCTACTATCTTTAACGGCAATGCCAGGGCAAGATGAGATAGACCGCTTGTGCTGAGTAACAAGTGAACAATTGCGACCGAGTACTCAGGAATTGAAGCTCTTTTTAAGGTTCTCCATCTTCTGCACAAGAGCATCGTGGCGTTCGTGTTCAGTCGCATACTTCATCTTCAGATCAATGTGTTCCTTTTCCATTTCACTCATTGCATCCTCCAATCGCTGATTCTCCAGCGACGTTGCCGTAGCTTTTTCAATCAGTAATGTCATCTCATCCTTGAGACGAGCCTCCACTTCAGCTGGCTGAGCGTCAACAATGTTCTTCAAGTCAGCTACGGTGCTCTGTAATGCCTCATTTTCGTCCTCTAGTCGTGCGAGGTTGATTTTGGAACTTATCAACTCATTAGCCAGCTCAATGTGTTCTTTGTTCAATTGAGCCAGATTTCCTTCCAGTCGTCTCACTGTCGCCTGCAACGTGATATTTGACTGCTTCATAGATTCCTGCTCCTCCATACGAATGCGTTGAAGATCAGCAGCCTCGAGATACTCGGCTTCGTATTGTTTCAACTGCGCCGAGTCCAGTTGTACATCAAGAGCATCGTTCACGAACTCGTCCACTCTATATGTTGGCTCAGGCCCAGAACTGAAAATGCCTGAGCCAGGACTCTTGACTGATTCGTTCTGATACACTGCACACAAGTTCTCTTGAAGGAGACTCAGCAAGTCTTCCAACTTTGTCTTTGCCAAAATTTGTTTCTCATTCTTCTGCATCAATGCAATGCCAAATCTCAAAACGTTGTCTATACCGTCCTTGGTCATAATGACGACGTCGAATATGCGAATGACGAGAGGGATGGGAAATTTGTTGGCAAAGAGTGTCAGAAACCATTGGCTTGCGTACATTGAGGAAGTGACGCCAGACCTGACAAGGTGCACATGGACCGCTGGCAAGAGTTCCTCCACCATACGATCGAATTGATACAGTCTGATGTGCAAGCCAGGCATATCGGGCAGGTACAGCGAGCGCAGGTTATAGTCCTTCATGAGCTTGACGAGTAATGAGAATGCTTCTTCGTCTTTGCAGTACAGAAGAAGAGTGGCAGCGACCATGTGCAGTCCTTGTACATAACCCACAGCAGGATCGTACAAGCTGTATGCCTTGAGCACACCAGCAAGCCTCTCCATGATTGCTCGTTCGTGTTGAGCCCAGCTTCGATTGTGTTTGTGTAGACTCTGGATACAGTCTCAAATGTTCTAGTACTGTGTTATGAGAGGTCCAAGCGATGCCGACCGTTATCGAAAGGACATTGCTGCACTTGTGATGGTCCCTGAGGGGGAGCGATTGTTGTTGTGACGACAGTGTCTGTGTGTGCACTAACACTTCAATTGACCTGCAGGAGCTTAAGACGTGGAAGCGACCAATTTCTCCACCAAATCCACAGAAACGCATCCTGCCCACTCTGCCACACGGAGCTCCCCTGCATTTTTCTGAGTCCACAAATTCTGTGCAATAACATTCACACATCAGACTCCAACCACTCAATAGAGACTACCACGAGCAGGGGTCTGCTGTTGTCAATCGCAAGTGTCCTGGCGACATGAGCAACTTTTACGATGAGGTGGAAATCGAAGACATGAGCTTCGATGAGAAGAAACAGCTCTACCACTTTCCCTGTCCATGTGGCGACCGCTTCGAAATCACTGTCGCACAACTCAAGGAAGGCGACGACGTGGCTCGTTGTCCTTCCTGCTCTCTCATCATCCTCGTCATTTACGATCAAGATGATTACCTGAGTGAGGAGGAGGAGGAGGAGGAGGAGGAGGAGGAAGAAGCAGGATCGGTGCCACTTAGTGCGCAACCTGCCGCCATCGCAGTGTGATTGATTCAGCAAAGCGGCTACTCAATCCTAGTGCACAACCAGGCACGAACTGCATCACGACGGACTCCATGTCCCGTTCGTGCATTGACTATAGCGCGGCGCATCAGCATGTTGTTTCTGCCCACATGCTCATGCATGAAGACGAATTCATCAGACGATTCGAATTTGTCCTACAGTAGATGCGCTTGCAATTGAGGACATCTAGCAAACTTGACGCAACATGTCTGCGCATATGGCAATCTCAATGTTTTCGCGGTTCACTGCCCCTTAGCTCATTAAGGGCCGCCAACACATGTTGGGTTAGGACGATGCATGCGAGCTCTGTATGAGCAAGGCGCTTCGAGTCAGTCTCACGTGTCATGGACAATCAAATTCGCTCGTCAAATGCCGTCAAATGCAGACAGCTTTATGAGTTGGCAGACCATCCGATGTGCACAAACACCGTGGAGTGCATACATATCCATGCATAGCACGACACACCCAATGTGGTCGCAATGTCTTCCTTCGCGGCCAGAACAAGCACGCGATAGTTCTATGGCGAAGTCAACAGTTCCGGAGGTAATGAAGTATGGTATTGTTTCAAGCTTGCTCAAGTATATATATGCCATACTCACCACCAAGCACAAGTGATTCGCTCGCAATTGCTAAATAATGATGACTACATCGCTTACAATGAGTGCCAAACTTGCAAAGGCTTTGCTCGTGCAGACTCTGACGACACTGCCCACGCGGTTTATGCCAAGTAAGAATATTCGTCCTTGTCTGAACGTTCGAGATATTCCTTTTCGATGAGGATGTCTATGCACTTCTTGATGTCCGGAATCTTTGGACTGAAGCGGTTCTTGACCTGCGATATTGTCTCCTGTACCAATAAGGTATGCTTGAGCACCTTTCGAGCCTTCATGATTCGTACAATGGCAGATTGAGTGAGCAGCTTCCTGTCCTCTTCCACCGTCTTGTGCGTGTCGTCCGACTCCGCTTTCTGATCAGATTTGATTGGCAGGTTGAGGTTCATCTTGAGCTTCTTGCCCTTGAAATTAGTGTTGAGCTCATATACCGAGGAAGGTTCAGTAGCTTGGCCTGAAGCTAGCAAGAGTACTTTGGCCTTGAGCAGTATGCCCAAAGCACCATCTAACTGTGTCTTGTCCGTTATTGCCGTGACCGCTTGCAGATCTTCGTAGGAGTTTTTTGAATTCTGATTGAAAGCCATCAGGATGGCCAACTGGTACATCGAAACACTGAACGTGAACTTTTGACCGAGATATGTTGTTCTCACATCAGCTTTACCAAGATGCCAGCACCATTGAAGTTTTCGACCAGAGTGCTTGCTATGGTAGAAAGTCGTAAAGCGTTCGAAACTCCTTTGCATTTCGACGGGTATCGAGTAGCCATGAGTAGATGCAGTCAGAGGCCAGAAGGCTCCTCCAAGCACAAGATAGTCACTGTCGAAAGGCTCGCTTACATCTGCACTTTCCTTATTATGCGCATAGGACGTGTTCAAGTCTTTCGAAGTCGCCATGTCTCCAAACATCCTTTGCAACTTGTTGGTGTACTCGAAGCCACAAGCTTCCTTTAGTTTCGTCAACATTGAGGCTTCCGCATCGTCCGATGCTGAGGTGCCACTGACAAGTCTTCGTGCCAGCTGTTTTGTGTAGAATTTCTGGAAGACGTCCTTGTCCTCTACATACTTGAAGACAATCATGATGTTTTGTAATGTCAATTCTAGATCCGTATCGTCACCATTCTTTGCGTTTTTCTTAAGTAGAGAGTCGCAATACTTGGCGAGCAATTCCGGTGATCTTGATGAAGAGGTCTTGCACACTTTATTCCTATTTACAAATTCTCGACAGGCGTTGTCCAGCGACTTGACGAACTCTGGATCAGCCTGAAAAGCAGTAGCGACCAGTGCATTGTATGTGGAGTGTACTGATAATAAGGCATCCACATATTCTTTAGCGTCAACACTTTCATCGCTAGCAGGACAAATCTTGTCGATAGCCGCGAGCCCAGACTTCCTGATGTGCTGCTCAAACTTGGTTCTCAATGGCTCTAGGCCACTTGTTCCTGGTATACGCTTAAGGAGACTATACATTCGTGTCATATCAGCTTGACGGTCCTGTTCCAGCAAGGACAAGAACTCCTCCTGTAGCATTTCACTGTGAGCTTTGATCAGCGAGTTGTCACATGTAAGCATCAAAGGAGCAGTGCTCGACTGATGCAAGTACAGCTCGACACGGCCTTCTTCCTCGTGTAGACGTGTCTCAGCTTTCTTCATGTAATCTGAAACACTATTTTCCAGCACGAACTTTTCTGACTCCGCTTTGTAATACTTTTCCGTAGCTTCCAAGAAGGGTTTCCCAAAGTATTCTCTATACACATCGATTGTGGGTTTCGTGGGATCCTCTTCGTCAAGGCCAAGACTCACGTAGGAATCGACTATGTTTTTGATCAACGTCGTCTCAATCACTTCACCATTCCTCTGTCGCTCAATGAGCTCCAGCACCGCGGCGATGAGTCTGTCTTTGACAACATCGAACACTATGAGTCTCCACAGCACCAGGCAGTGCGTATATACATCATAAACTCCTTGCTTGCCTTCGTCCATCTCACGCTTGACCCAGTGTCTGTTGAGATACCTGAAGATGTGATGTATAAAGCCGGCACCGAGAGTATAATTCTTCCATTCAATAGAGTAATATCGCAACAAATCTTCTCCTTGCACATTGAGAGCGCCCTGTCGTGCGTCAGCCCTGTCAATAAGTAGAATGACATGATCCCTACCTGCAAGATTGCCTTCAAATGTGATGTCATGTATTCGGTTAGTCGAACATATATTTCAGCACCCTCTAAGTGAGCCCCTAGAAAGTCTTTAGACAAGTCTTTTTGACGATGTTAAACTGCTCACCCTTGCCAGCAACTGCATGGTCTTGAAATCGCTGCATCTTGTTTTGTGTACAATAGTTGTAAATCACTCTTAACACGACAATCAGTCCTTGTACGTTTGATGAATCGCAGAGCATACGTATATAGCTCCATACACCGGACATAACTCATGCCTTTCTCCAATGTTTCCATGATCTGGCTGACACCTGCTTCGAGAACAGCCCATGTCTTTTCGATGTCTTCGCCCTTCGCATGAGCTCCGTTCGCCGTCCTTTTCGACATGGCGTCACAGGCGAGTCTTCCCGCCAGACGATTGAACCTCTACAGTGACAAAGACAGAGGTCTAACAGAAAAGCAGTAGTGGCACAAGCGTTAGTTTACATGACATAGCGCACACGATTCAGACTCTCGCCTCCACTCACCTTAAGCCCACCCAGCGTCAGAGCTCCTCCCACAGCCTTTGGCCATCTCCAGGTTGAACGACTCGAAGGAGACTTCAGCGTTGCAAGAGTCTGCACATTCACTACAGGCAAGGCATACCGCCAGACGTACTCAAAAGAATGTGTGTATTCTCTATGAAGTCCTGCTTGTCCATGTGTCTACGGTCTGTAAAAGAACTCAGGATAGATTCCCGGCAACTCATGCAACGACTCAATCACTCTGAACGATATACCCTTACTTGGTTGGCGTGATCCGGAAGGATGGTCCAAGGGCTCTTTAAAATGTATCGTCTCTTTCCATCCATACTTGACTGCTCCTTCCACATTCGTAAGACTATCGTCCACGAAATAACACTTGTCCTTGTCTTTTATGCCTGCTTCCTTCATTGCTCTTTCGTAGAATTCTGGATATGGTTTGCAAATCAGATCTTCGCCCTCTGCGTAATCACAGAACGTAATGCTTTCAAAGAGGTCTTCGACGCCCAGTAACTTGAGTACCCTGCGTGCATGGTTGATGTATGCATTCGTCAGTATCCATAACCTGACTTTACTCCTGTCTAGACGTTCTAACAGTGTCCTAAGATCTGTGTCCTTTGTCAGGCACTGCTCAAGAGGTAGTGAGTCATCGACTTCGGCGTTGTACTTCATAGGATCAATCTGATGATGTTTGACCAGGCCTTGTAATGCCAAACCATATTCCTTGTAGTATCGATAATGGAGTTGACGTGCATCTTCCTCAGTCATCGAAAGACTCTTTGCAAAGTAATCCTGGATCTTGTCTCCCATAAGCTGTGAAATGCCATGTTTCTGTGAGTAGAGGCAATTGTCCAGATCGAAGAAGAAGACGGGCAATTCTGCCATGCTAGCAGGCGATTCGCGATGTGCAGGCGAGCACGCACTCCGAATGTACCTGGTTCGCTTCCGAAATTCACACTCTATATACCCTCGATATCTGGAACGTAAGATCGACCATTACGCAATAAATGAAAGGGGTCAACAGGGAAAATCCGTGAATTGAATCACAAAACCAAACATCTGGCGGCTCCACAAAATAGACCATGACCCAAAACGGAATGAATTCTGGGGTCAAATATTGAGTTGTCATCATCCTTCTGCACCAACTCCTGTATCCACTTTTATATCGCTTTGGCTTGATGGAAGAGCAGAGCAACTCATGCGGACCTTCTTTATTTGCGTACTTGCTAGCGCAGTCTTTGCGCGCAACTTGCCAACAGTAGTATGGCACGGCCTTGGCGACTCTGCCGACTCGGAAGGGATAGTGAATCTCCTTGATCTTCTCTCGAACCACACGTCATCGCCATCGTACGCAGTCTCAACAGGTCCCAGAGACTCTTCTTTCATCGGCAATATAAACACACAGTTGGCGCAACAATGCGAAGCACTAAAAGCGCATCCGGACTTACGAGACGGGTTCAATGCGATCGGATTCTCACAAGGCGGACAATTCTTGAGAGCGTATACCGAAAGATGCAACGACCCACCCATCAAGAACCTCATGACGTGGGGTTCTCAACATGCCGGTATCGTACAAGTACCCTGTCAACAAGAGAGCTCGCCACTATGTCAGTCGTCCCGTTTCTTTGTCCGGAACAATGCCTTTTCCAGCTTTGTCCAGAATCGGATCATTCCCGCTCAATACTACAAAGGCAACGATTTCGAAGCGTACTTACAGGGTTCCATCTTCTTGGCGGACATCAACAACGAGCGCGACGTCAAAAATAAGACATATCTCAACAACTTGAGCTCACTGCACAACTTTGTAATGATTATGTTTGAAGACGACATTACCGTAATTCCCAAACAGTCATCCCTCTTCCAGGACGTCGATGAGAGGGGAGTTGTCACGCAAGTACAAAATACGACATATTATGATAATCTTGGGCTTCGTGCCTTGGACGACAGAGAGGCACTCATTTCAATCACTGTCAAAGGTGGACACATGCAAATCGATGAGACTCAATTACTCGACTTTGTAGACAAGTACTTTACCCATGAAAAGCCAAGCAAGGAAGATCGAAAAGTTCGTCATGGACTTTAATTATTGACGAATATGCATGTCTATATAGGATGGAAAACTCTACTTACTAGTTTCGACTAGGCTGAATGAAATAACGGAAAAGACCAGCAAAGTGGACTACTGAGAAAGGCCATGAAGTGCATCGAAGCTATCGCTGCAGGCCTGCATGTAAGACTCCTTCATCGTCTTCAACCGCGCCGCTCGACTCAATGTCGTCAACCCTTCCTCTCCACGCTCAGTCGGTGGCGTGATTGGTTGTCTCAGTAGTGCCGCCGGGCGAGCTAGTTTCGCACCATTACTTTCGTGATGCGCCGACTGTGGTGGAGTCAGTCTTCGTCCAGTCATTGGCGCAGCACCAGGAGTCTTTGGTGGATGTTGCGGCTGTCCTTGCTCCAGATTGCCTGGTCGTTCATATGGACTTGGCCGCGAGTGTCGTCGCAACAGAGGTTGTTGATGGTGGTAATACTGGTATGGCGCTTGGTGCATCGGCTGTTGTTGGTGCTGGTGGTACATGTGCTGGTATTGGCATGGGACCTGACAGTACGCTCCAGGAGTTCTCATCGGACCGTGTAGAGGTGCAGTCTGATGTGCTCGCTCCACTCGATCAGACGAATTCAGACTCAATCTCATTGCTTGTTTCTTCTGTGCTTTCTGGTGAGCTTCGGCATTAAGGGACTCCACAGGGGACTCGTTGAGTCGTTGCTGAATGATGTCTTGCTGCTTGTTCTTCACATTGATTGATTGTCTTATATTCTCGCGCACTCGTTCGTTTGTCATTACATGTAGTGAGAATCCGGGCGAGATCAGCGCGGTCGAGAGTTCGTCCATCTTTGGTCTACCTAATTGTTTCGAGCTGGTCCTGGTGCACGAACTCTCACTCTTGCTTGATGCCGAGTCACTATCATCTACAGGCTCGAGCTTGATATGTGCTGCTATTTTGGTGGTCATCTCGAAGCTTGGGATTTGCCCAGAGATGTAGTAATTATTGTGCGAGCTGCAAAGAAAATGACCGCGACTGCGGCTTATGTACAGCCTTGCACCCATTCGAAGAGAATGGTTGATGGGAGCAACCTCGTTTCAGCCTTTGTGATGCGCTGCCAATGTTATTGAGTGTTGACCTCTTGGGCGGCCGGATTAGGCCACAGCACGGACCTCTTCGATCGAGCGCGAACTGTCCTTATGAAATGCGGCAGGCATTCTTCGACCTAGCGCAGAAGTATGCGTTGACTATTTATCGCGTCCATGCAACGACAAGGACCAAGCATGACGTCGACGGGCTAGTCGAGTATCGGTGCGCGTTGTGTTTGTGACCCATGTTCAAGCTGAGATGTACTCGGTCATGACGAGTTTCAAATTCTCAATAAATCGTCCAAGAACTTTTCCATATGCTCTAAATTTTCGTCGGAGTCTCCTTGATGTTTTGCTCGTGCTCGTGCTTGGTCTGTTTCGACACTTGAAGCTTCGACCTTACTATTTTCAGTGTCGATCGCACTGAAAAAGTCGTCGTCCTCTGTAGCAGAGACTGGTTGCTCTTTCGTTCGTATGAATCCCGAACGTTGTCCGAACCGCCTTTTCATTTCTCGTGCATACTCCTGTTTCTGCTGCACCTGCTTCAATTTCTCGAAATGAGTAGTGTCCTCCATCAATTGCGGCGTCCTGCGAGAGCTTTTCTCATCGGGTACGAGTTCAATGTCTTTAGGATTGGTGAACTGTCTCGAGGTCATGTTATGATAGTCGATCTCAGGTTCAGGTTCTAGCTCGTTAGAGAATCTCAAAGAGTTCATAAAACGTCCTCACCGGCCACCACCAGGTATGGATCCAATACAGGCTCTTCATATCGTGAAGAATTGTCCACGAGTTTTCGACGCGCAAAGCGCTTGTCCGGCTTGGATAGGAGACTGTCTGGATTCGAGGTCGCTGCGCTGCTTGGCCCATTCGTCGGCGCTGAAGCACCTCTGGCGAGCTCATGTTGTGATTCATTCTCCTGGTGCTTGACATTTCTACGACCTTGTTGTATGGCATCGGGTGTAGCTACAGCCACTTGAGCTTTGTCTGGTCTTGAGTCTAAAAGCTTTCCCTCGTCACCAGAATCAAACTCGAAAGAGTCTTCATCACTGCTTCCACTTTCACTGGCCGACTTCTCCGCCACTTCCTCCACAGGTCGATTCATGTCAAGTCGTTCTAAGGCATTTGGTACAGTAGTGCCACGGCCTCTTCCTCGTGAGCCGGCTGTTCCTTTACGTCTCTCAACGGCCTTTTTGGCCTTCTTGGCCCACTTATCGTTGTGGAGTACCATAATGCTTCGTCACAGACCAATATATCTCAGTCGTCTATTCGAGGCTTGCGGTCTGTGCTCCGGGAACCTTCGATGATATTGTTCAAGTTGCACTTGTCAACGTGAATAGAAAGCTTGTGTCCTCGTGCAGATACCGCATGTTGACATTACTCAGACGTACAATTTTGGACCATCCTTAACGACAGCCAGATCAAGACTAATACACGCACGCCTTCCGATCCGTATACATGTACATGGAAAAATACAATTTTGAATTGTATGTCATTGTGCTTACGGAGTGGCTGCCGAAATGAACTTTGGCTTCACGGCTTGTCTATCCTGCTTGTTTTGCAGAAGCATGCTTTCAATTATTGTAGTCTTGTGTGACAAAGGAACCAAATCATACAAGAGGGAACGAATTTGATTCAAGCTATTCGGACAAGCAGAGCTCGTATCAGCATGCGAAACTACAATGATGAGATGGCACTAGAACGTATAGCTGGCCCGATCGATCGTCATGTACAATTGAATGCTACCATATTGTGATTTCTATACACGAAGATTTCCGAGGCCATGTTCCTTGATGTAGTCACCTCCCATCTCTTGGTATTCTGCATTGGAGACTTTAGCATTCTTGTACTTTGGACTCTGTGCTGCCCACTTTGCAGCACCTCGCCAGGCGTCCAACACCGGGTCTTTTGCACTGCGAAGAGACATCTTCTCGCCAGCAGGTAGAATGCTCTGTAAATCCAGTCTCAGTCGGTCATTGAAACCAGTGACCAGCGTGTTCCCTCCAGTGGTATAAAAGTCCCGCACGATGGTCGCTCGTTGATTGGGAGCAACACGGGTCAGGATGTCTTTCGTCATTTCGACAATCCCGCACTGATCCATTCCGACCAGGCTTGGAGTGAAGATAATTTCAGGTGCTCGAATGCGCTCCACGTTCAAGTGCAGCTGGTAGTCCAAGGCAAGTTCCTGTTTCTTCTCCGGGTCATATGGCCCGTGGTAGAAAGCATGCAGCAGGCTCTTCGAAGGGTCAGCTTTACCTCTGGCTGTGTCATTTTCGGTAAAGGTGGAGTCGTATTGAAGCAACTCCTGCTCAATTGACTGCAACGCAGCATTTTCCTCCTCCTCACCCTCCGAGTCTGAGTCATTCGCGACATCTCTGTAAACGTGCCAGTCATCATCGTTCATGCCAAAATTGTCATCATCATTCTTCCTCTTCCGCTTACCTTCATTGCTAGCAGCCAAACCAGCAATCTGCTTCATTCGCATCTGGGACGCTAAACTTTTGCGGTCGTTCAGATCTGCCTTGAGCTTTTGCCTACTGCGTATCTTGTCCAGCACTTGTTGTCTAGCAAGCCTTTTTTCCTGAATCCATGCTTGAGGATCTTGTTCGCGCTTTTCCACATCCAATTTGGCCGCAGCAGTAATTCTTGCCTCTTCTGCTTCCTTTTCAGCCTTGGCTCTCATTCTAGCATCATAGCCGAATTTCATCAATTTCTGTGTTCGTTTCTGCTTGATCTGGGCTTCGTCTAATTGAGCATCTGGGATGTCGACAAGAGAGAAATCAGGAACCTTTTTCACTTCTTCTTCCACAATGCCCAGGTCTTTGTTGCGTGCTTTTTTTATCGATGCTTCTAGTGTTTTGATCCGATTGTCGAGCGCCGACTCAGTCTCTATCGTTTCCTGTTGCAGTCTGTATAAGAAGTCCTTTTTTGACTCGGTCTTAGAGAATGACTTGAGTTCAAGATAGTACTCCAGATCTTGCTCCTGCTCTATCAACTTCTCAAGGCGCTTGGCTGCTGCCGCTTCGCGTAAGCGCACCCCGGCCTCGTACTTGCGTTGTGCTATAATAGCAAGCTCTTCTGCTGACTTTTCCGGTTCGCTATTGTCAGCAAAGGGAAATTGAATTGCATGATCAGTGTCTTTGAGTCGACTCGTGAGCACAGTTCTTAGATCAGCTTGAAAATCACTCGAAACATAGCAGTGTTCCCGAGCTATCGAATTGGCTTGAGTGACGGACACCTTAGTCGGAAATGACGGATACTTCAACTGAGCTAGACGCAGCATGTAATCAGGTATCGACGTGCCTCCTAAGCTCAGGCGCTTGGCATTCTGAATTTGTGCGGATCCATCATAAACAGGAATAGCGTGTGTAGTATAGTTACCAGAGCCAATGACAATGCCGTCTCTCCCGTCATTCTGATAGTAGGAAAAGAGCGAGTCTATGCCATATGCGACTGATGGTGCTGTGTAGCATTCGAAAAGCAATTCTGTCATAATTTTCCTACTGGTGGAGATATTGCACAGAGTTTCTGTCATCACAATAGGGTTGACACGATCACGCCCATCAAGTCCAAGATTGAGGAAGATATAATCCAGTATACCTTCCATAGCATCCCAATTAGTGATTACGGTACCGTCATAAGGAGATTTTGCTGCCGCGCGTATTAACGGATCTAACATAACATCGTCTCCCACAACCTGATACGTTCGATTCGTTGTTCGATTACGATATTTCGAATATGTGGTATCCAGGGTAAGATGAGGGTCTCGAGCGTTTGCATAGCCTGCACGGCATTGAAAGGTACCATTATCGATGATAATCGGTACATCTGGACCCTCGAATCTGGCAGCCCTCTTGCCCGAGGTGTGCTGCTTCTCGCCAGGTACCTCATAGATCATCTGAGAGTCACACAGCCGATCTGTATGTTGACGTGATGTTTTCAAAGTGTCAATGATGAATGTTACAATGTACCAAGCGAGGTCGAAGTTATTGCCTGTGAAGTACCACTGGCATAAGTGTGGAGTATCAAATTGATAGACCAAGTTGAAGAACTATCGCAAGCTTCCAAATCGTGTCACCAGATGATATCAGTACTCGAAAGTTTGTTTACTCTCGGTATGCAGTTGCTAAGCTGAGAAAGCTACAAAACGTCTTGTAAGATATATGCCTTTCGTGCAGCAAGAGGTGCAATTTAATTACTGTGCACAGCTCGAGCCGATTTGGAACGTGGGCCTCGTGCGGGTATTCCGCTGTTCCGCTGTGGGATCTCCTGCTGCTCCGGCTAGGTAGTGAACAAGACTCAGGCGCGCTTCTACTCCATCAAGCTTTCCAGGGCTTCTGACAGGCGCACACTTAGCAGATGAGACATGCATACCTAGGTATAACATGAGCATGACATCTTGACAGTTCACACGTCTGCAAGCTATAGCTATGCCTAGGAAGATTCATGGGGAACTGCTGCAGGCCTCACTTGTGCACTAGTCCACTGTGCATGAACTAAAGCTTCACAATGAGGCACCTCTCGGTCACCTTCAGCTATGTGTGGAAAACTATTCAAGCATCAAGCTGAGCTTTCAGAGCTTACTTGACTTCAGCCAAAGCCATGAAAACACAGAA
Organism: Taphrina wiesneri; assembly: GCA_005281515.1. Lineage (NCBI taxonomy): Eukaryota > Fungi > Ascomycota > Taphrinomycetes > Taphrinales > Taphrinaceae > Taphrina > Taphrina wiesneri. Next base: position 107,662 of record RHGK01000013.1, read on the forward strand.
GCTTAGTCGGGCATCGACTACAGTATTGGTGAGATCGTTGAAGTGAATATAAATGGTCGATGCGATGCTAAGTAGCGATTGCAATACCACATATGCACTAGTTACTACCGAGGTAACGAGGACTAGCTCAGTCGACTATCTATCATGGCTGAGGAGTGTTGTCCGGTACATTAGCTGGTGAGCTCGAGTGACCCCAGGCTGCCGACTTCGGAAGGTCTCGAGACCATAATCACTGATCAGTGATCAGTCTTTAAGGCAGCGCACCGTAATCAGCCTCGAGTCAACATGTCTCTGGAAACTTAATTTGTTCTCAGGACACTTCATATCCAGAGTCGTAAACCTTGCTCTATTGTTACACACGCCTCGAGCGTCTAATTCTGATCACACCGTCATACTCCCTGGAGTCTTGTGCATCTTACAGTATGCCAGGATCTATCGCATCTGGAAAGGCTGCAGCTTCATCTAGCAGTGGTGTGCATCAACAGCGAGACAGCCATGCCAGATCTCGCAGTATATCGCTTGGTCAATTACCCAGATCATTTGAGTACGGTGAAGACTTCTTGGCTCAGAGTGCTGCTACTGCGTGTTTGTCACGTCCTTTGTTTCTTGTGCTAGCTAACAAGGTTCAGATCAGGCCAATCCAGCTTACGTTGCCATCGAGAAAGAGACCTTGAGTGCTGTCGCACCGTTCCTCGAGATCTCCAAGAGACGAGATAGATCGGCCTCTACAGCTAGCAACAGTCCACGGGGCTCGAGAGCTTATTCTCACAATCACAAGCACAGTGGAAGCACCTCTACCGAGCTTAGCTCGAGTCCATCGAAAGTACATGAGAGAACCACATCGGGCTCTTCTGTCTCTTTTGACGAATTTCGCAACAGTGTTAAGACAGTCTCTGCTCTGCCACAATCAGTCATCCCAGAGGACAGTCTTCCTGGTCCAGAAAAAGGCGGCACGGAAGCTCGATCTAACCAGACCAGACGCCAATCTCTCTCGACTGGTTATGGTAGTGAGGTATTGGGTAATGTTTCTCCTCTGAACTCCAGTCGAGTTCCTTCCTTTAGCAGTCCTGCTAGTCCACTGAACTTGACAACACAGCAGATCTATTCCCTAGGACAAGCTTATGGCCTCACTTCTGCGTCACCACAACAGCTCGATCTGATGCAGAACCGTCTCAGATCACTGAGTATTGGTTCGAACAGAACTCGAAGAGATTCAATCTCAACGACTGTTCCTTTGGTTGCTCCAGACCCTTCATTCCTGCTGACAAAATTCATTCATGATAGTATCAGGCTCTATAGCCCGTCCCAAGCAGAAATCGAAGAGAAGTCGAGGCTTCGGCGTGATCTAGAATCAATCCTGCAAATTGTACAGCCAACAGCGTCTCTGTCAGTTTTTGGAAGTGTCAAGAATGGCCTAGCTTTAGCCAACGCAGATCTTGATCTTATGGTCGTTGATAGTACATCGATCGAGGACCAACTTCACGACTTGCACGTCGATCTCCCAGGTCTGTACGCTGAAGCCCTAAAATCACAAGGTTATGTCGTCAAATTATTAACCAAAACACGAATACCGTTGATCAAAATCCAGCGAGAATACATTGCAGGTGTCTTCAGTGTCGATATCTCCTTTGACAACCCTTTAGCTTTGCACAACACCCGGCTGATTGCGACCTATAGTGCATGTGATCCGAGATTCGGCATTCTCGTCATGTTCGTCAAATTATGGACTAGAGCCCGACGAATAAACGATTCATTCGCTGGCACGCTGAAGTCTTACGGCTACATTATCATGCTGATCTACTTCTTGCAGAATAAAGTCACACCTGCATTGTTGCCAAATCTACAGATGATCGCTGCATCTGGCAGAGCAGTTAACGCCGAGGAATTGGAGTGTCAGGGGTTTGACATCTGGTATGCCAAAGACGTCAGCCGAATGCAGGCAATTCAGCAAAATACGCAGTCCGTTGGCGAGTTGTTGGAAGCCTTTTACTCTCACTTTGCATACGAATTTGATTATCGAGATGTCAGTGATGTACTTGCTCTGCGAATTAAATGGTGTCTGACATGCTTAGTGGGTCGTGTCTATCAATGTATTTGGCGGTCTGCAGACAAAGGAGTCAAAACGATGGACACAACTGGTTGAGCACATGAATGAGAACGGCTCTGCAAGAGTGAAAGACAGATTCATTCTGTGCATTTCCGATCCATTCGAGATCAGTCACAACGTTGCTAGAACCGTTACCAGAACTGGACTTTACGACATTCGTGGTTCTATGATGGCCGCGGTGCGCGCTATCCGTGGCAACAAGTTGACAGACCTTTTGGTCCCCAACATATGAAAGTATCTTATTATGAGCTATGCTCAACCATCGTATACTATCGTTATTCGGTTTGAGGACATCATGCCATGAGTTCGATTCTAAATTACATCTGAGCAAAAATGCATCTTATCTTTTACATTTGACAGGATCTAGTCAGCTCAAATCCAACATTCTCAGCATAACTTTGACGACCGTTGTTGATGGTTGCCATTTGACTATCAGAAGACCAGTATGATGAGTGGATGAGGTTGACTCAAGATAATCATCCTCCTATCTACTGTTACGTGGATGCATCCATCATTGAGTCAATTGCAAGCTGATCCATCGATCCGCATCAACGCCACGTAAAACATCTCCCGAGAATTCTCCGGGTCCACGAACAGAATCCGAAGCAGAAGATGGAACTAGCATGTCAGGTCTAAGTACAACAGAGTGCCGTGCAAGTGCAATATGGCTAGTGCTCACTCTCTGCTTCTGACTGCCAGACACTCTAGCAGTCGACCTCAAATCATGCAAATTAGTGTCTAGATTATTCCGCCGAGGTTTGGGATCGGGCAAATGGCACTAAACGTGTCACTGTTTAATCAGGTTTTAGAAAATGCCTTGAAATGCTGTGAAGTCCCGAAGGAGAATAGACGGACAAACAGTAATCTCGAGAGTGTAACAGCTGTTGAAGTCACAAACCTTGCCCAGGATGTAGGCACCATGTTGCATTCTCACTGTACCAAGTTGTCTCTAGCAGCTCGGCCTCCCAAGACAATAGAGGCCATACATGCTTGTATCAACGATATACAAAAGCTTTTTCCCATCATCGCTTCATTATGTCATTCCTTGAGACCCGAGGTACATGGCAAAGCATTGTGTGATAAGATCAGAAATCAAGCACGCTATGCACTGATCGGAGTGCGTTCCATGTTGGAAGCCGTTGCAGAAGATCCTGTTTCCGAAGCACGACTAAGCAAGACTGGAATTCTGTGGGAGTCATGCTCAGAACTCCAAAACTTGCAAAAATTGGATGTTCTCATGTCACTCAAGGTCAAAGAAAGCACGCAAATGATAGGTGATGCCGTAGACGATCTTAAATCCTGGTCACTGGGAGAAGATGACGACAATTTCGGTGACTATGATGCCTCCGATTCGGAAAGTGAATTCGCCAAGAAAGAACCTACTGAGCATGAAGACCGGACAGCTGATGCTGAAATTGATCGTCGAATCTCAATGTTGACCAGGATCCAGTTGTTCTTGAAAGCCGTGGACAAGCGCCAAATCACACCGAGTGCAAGCACTCAATTGATGAATGACATATATGACAATTTATCAGCTCTATCCGTGGAAGTGGATGATCTCGCTGGCGAGATACAGGAGAGTTCTGATGCAGCATTCATTATGGAAATGGAGAAGATTGTTATACAACGGGTCGAAGAGTTGCTCAGTATCACGGTAACGCATAATACGGATGAAAAGTGGCAAATCTGGGTATCCAACTTCAGGAAGAGATGGCTTGAAGAGGTGCCTCGAGATAGCAAGTGAGTTAGGTCTGCTTTTTATTTACACCATTGACGATAAAGATCGACCATCATCAGATATTCCAGGCCGCCAGATTATCAGGAGTTCTTTGAAAAGCATCTGCATCCTCTCAAGCCTTGCCTGATTTATGGCTTGTTATCTGAATGGCCAAGCAGCAAAGATTGGTGTCAAGTCGTAGGCTCGACACTGCAGCCAAATTATGAGTTCTTGAGACGAAACTATGGGAGTCTATCGGTATCCGTCACACAAACAAAGGAAGCCAATGCGATTCAGATGCCTTTTTCAAATTTCCTTGACGGAATGGAAGCAGGGCGGCAAGACTATGCCAGAGATATACACATCATGAAGAGATTCCCGCAGGCCAATGTATACTCCTGTCCGGCTCTATTTCGTGATGATTGGCTCAATTTCAAGCTCGATGCACAGGACGATGACGACTATAAATTCGTATACATAGGAGGAGATGGTACGAGAACAGTGCTACACAAGGACGTGGTGGCCTCTCATAGTTGGTCTTCAAACTTGACGGGCACGAAGGAATGGACATTGATTCCTCCCTCGGAAGCGTTTCATTTGTTCACTTTCGACCACGAAGAGGTGGTTTCAGACATCTACTTGGACGACGCAATCACCAAAGCTCGATGGCCGAACCTTCAACGGGTCCGTGACGCCGCCATCGTTGTTCTACAGCATCCGGGAGAGACGATTTTCGTGCCGAGTACGTGGTATCATCAAGTGCGCAACATTGGTCCCACGTTATCCATCAATCATAATTGGATCAATGCAGTCAGCTTGCTTGCCATTTTCGAAAATTTGGTGGTTGAGTCGACAATGTCTGCTGATGCGGTGTCGGACCTGAAAGACGACGGAATTGTGAGTGATGCTGAATTTGTGCAAGTCGTGCAAGATTTAACGTTGGCGAATGCTGGTATGAATTGGGCAACCTTTTTCGACCTCATTATGTTCCGCTTCGACAACAGAGAGTCTTATATCCCGGCACGTCTCAGGCCGAGTTCGGAGTATGAGCGACACGTAGTATTGACGGTCTGTCAGAAATGGTCAGACCTGGAAGACGCTCAATATTCACCGCTCGTATCACAAAAGATTGCACACATACGGGAATTGCTCGAAAAGTGTTGATAGTGGTTGTACATTTTTGTTTGTATAGAGGTTAATTTTCACAGAATAGAGAGCTAATGTTACACGGCATCAATTTCGATACCTTCGTCCTCCGGATCAGAATCTCGATCAAATATCCATCGATCGTTCTTCTTTTCCCAATCATTGATCATTCTACGCCGGTCCACCAGTAAGCGACCTCCTCGACCGATTCGTTGTCTAAACATTGTACTTCGCGCACTCCGTTTACTTTTACCACCTTTTCCCTTGCCACCACCACCTCCTCCGCCGTGTGCCTTTCCTCCTTTACCGCCCTTGCCTTTGCCTCCCTTGCCGCCCTTTCCACTGGATTCAGTCACGTAGTATGTCTTGATGCTTCTAAAGTAACTGCTTGGAATGGATTGCGGAATAGGGACGTAAGGATTATTGGTACAATCGCACCAGCCAATGTTTTTCTTTTTGAGTACTTCGAGTTGTTCCTTGATCGCGGTACTCGACTTGAGTTCTCTCTCTGCAAAGTAGTCGTCCAGCGAGACAAGAGAGGAATCGTTCTCTGGTCGAGCAGCGGGGCGAGCAGGTCTTTGGACAGTGACCGGTGGCGGTGCCTCCACGACTTTTGGTCTTTTGTGAGTGACGAGGTCCTCGTCTTCTCCCTTGATACCCAGACGTCTCTTCAAGTCCTTGACGCGACAACGCTTCTCAAAGACGGCTTGGTCTACCAGCAGAACTTCGCGTTTCAATTGTTCTCGACGAAGGACGCTCTCAGCTAGATCGCGAGCAATCTGCATTTCTGTGCGGAGGTTGCGTAGTCTAATGGTTGCAGATTGACCAGTTTGTCTCGTCTTTCTGATCTGTCGTACTTCACGTCTACGGAAGCAGACATAAGGATCACCATCGTCCTTCGAGTTCTCCTCGTAGCGAAGAAGAGGCATGATTGGTTTGCCGCCATTCGTAACTCTGCGTGCTTTCCAATGTGGGTAGACAAATTTAGCAAATGCTTTGTGTGCTTTGGCGACCGAAGTCTCCTCATCAAAAGAAGGCTCCAATTCCTCATAGGACAAGATTGAGTCTGGAGCAGTAGACAAGAATGGTTGCTTAGTATTGATCGTGGTTTCCAGTTGTTGTACAATCCACTCAAATGCATCTTCTGATATGACAGTGTTGTTTTTGCGATCCGCATTAAATTGCTCGAGCCACTCCGAGTCCTTCTCGTCCATAGAGTAAGGACAACCTTCACAGTCTTCGACAGTGGCGGAGAACCGGATCCGAGAATTTGGAAGCACAAATGGATTCCTGTACTTCTTCTCGTAGTCTGGAACTACACGACTAGCATCTGGGGTAGGAATATACACTGGCTTGGTATGGGAGGACGACATTGCTGCCACCAGATGTGTCTCGTTCTCCTCTTCCTTGTCCACACCAGATTCCACTGTTGGCGCGGCATTTTGCAGTAGCAGATCCTCGTCCAACTGCTCAATTTCATTGGCCCGCAATATAGACAGTGCCTGTTTGATGGATATCTTCCGATTACGGAAATTTGTACGTTTAGACATACTTTATACAACTAGCGCAGTGATCAGTCGGTGCCCAATATGATCTGACGCAACAATCTCAAATTTCGACCAAATCGAGCGCTTCAAAGACGAAACTACTCAGAAATATTCCTCTAGTATGATCCAAGGACACTCAGCGACAATTAAGCGCAGGTCACTTGTCGCGATAAAGTAGTCAACGCTGTTGTCTTTTTGTAAGTCGTTCGGAATCGATGTTTTGATACGCTCGATACGAGATGCTCAACGATAAGGTATGGAGCTCGGACACGACCCACAAAACACGTGCAATCTCACTTCTGAGGTTCGATCGAGCTCGGACATGCGCGCTTTCAAGGTTAACCTTTAGCCGTAGGCCCAGACTGCACAGGTCTACATTGTCTATCTGGGGTAGAGCTCTCAACATTTATGACACGACATCAACCATCATTCAACAGATCATCCATTGCCTGGGACCACCTAGCTTTGTGTTCTTCGTCTTGTAGGGTATTTTGGGACGAAAGAACGATGTGGACTTCGACGAGTTGATAAGTTCCCGGGTATCGCGATATCTTCCACGACTGCTCGATAAAGCACTCAATAGCATTTCTTTCTCTTTCTCGCATTTTATAGCAATAATCATCCGGCATCGTCATGTCATCTATATCAATTCGAGCACCGAAGCGAAAAGCGCCCGCTCGCCCTCCACCAAACAAGAGTAATTCTAGACCTGTGGTGAAGAAGGAACCTATAGAGGTTCCGCTAGATACCCGGAAATGGACTTCATACACGTTACGTGCTGGACGAACACTCTCCGAGGACGATGGTACTAGATTCAATGTCATGCGTTTCCAAGCTGGGAAGTCAATAAATCCTGTTACGGACTTCAAGCGTCCCGTCAAATTAGCTCGTCGTGATTTGAATGAATTGACTGCAGACCAAGTCGAGGAAGGTGGTGAAGAAGGAGAGGAAGCAACGGCCGCAGCTGCAGCTGCACTAGCTGCTACGAACGCTGCCGTGGCTCCGGCAGCACCAGCAAAGCCAGAGTACAGTGTGGCTCCTCATGGTGGTCAACCATTAGAGAGGAAGCAATTTCGTAAAAGAACGCACGAGGTGTATCAACAAGACGAAGCTGTGCGTCAGTTGAGACAAGAAGAGAGGTTCCCGTGGCTGCTGGAAGATGAGGGAGGCAAGAATGTGTATCAAGGATCCCTGGAAGGCGGTCAAGGAGGAACTTATGTATTTCTTCGTCTGACTGCAGACGGGTTTGATGTAACACCTGTCTCCAAATTCTATCGATTCGGTCAAAGGCAAAAGTATCAGACAATGACCCTGGACGAGGCCGAGGAGAAGATGAAGAAGCACAAGTCCCTGCCTCGATGGGTCATGAAAGACATGGAAGACGGGACTCGACCAGGAAATCCCCAGGAGGAACCGCAAAGGCAGTATAGGATGAAAACAACAAGTAGTAACCAAAAGATAAACATAAAAGCAGAAGAGCAAGAGGAAGAATTGGACTTCAACGAAGACTTCGCCGATGATGAAGAACAACATGGACTTGTAGACGATGAAGAGGACAACAAGGAATTAGAAGAACGAATAAAGAAGGAGCAATTGTCAGCCAATGCCTTGGGTGATGCTGATCCCGAAGTCGAGAATGAAGCGGACGAGGCCACGAAGCTGAAGCTCGACAAGGAAGGACGACGTGTGCAACGTTTCTTGGAGAAGCTGGAAAAGAACAACATGTATGAGAGCGACTCGAATTCGAATCCGTATGGCTCATCCTCATCCGACTCGGAGGATGAAAAGGACGCAAAGACGTCTGCCACGACTTCGACCAAAGGCGAAGATGACGAGAAGAAAAAGTCATTGGAGAAGTCCCGTGATGAAAAGATCCGTGAGTCTGTCAATAAGCTGCAGAATCAATCTCGCACGACGTACAACACACCTACTGGAAGCACAATCATATCACGCACGTCCTCGAGTTCTACTCTCGGCAACGCGCGAGCTCATGCCAGGGCTAAGAGAACTCGACCAGATTTGGTTACCCTGAAACTCTCACCTGCCATCCTTGCGAGATTTTCCGATATTCCTTCGTCAGCAGCGGCAGATAAGAAACGACGTGCCGCTGGCAGTGATGGGTATGACAGTGACCGCAGTCAGAAAAAGTTGCGATTTCAGGCAGCAGGTTCGCCTTCGCCGCCTTTATCTCGGGCAGCCAGTCCTCTGGCCGGGTCTGCAGGATCGAGGCCAGGTTCTCCTTCTGGCACACCTGATCCTGACCGAGATCTCATCACGGCTGCAGAATTGCGAGCCCTGGTCACTGGTGCTGCCTCGAGCGGTGGCTTGTCCATGAAGGGTCTGCTACGAATATTGCGTCCAAAGTTGGCCCGCGAGCCACGAAACAAGACTATCTTAGGTGAACTAATGAAGGCTGGTGGACTAGCGATTGTCGACGGCAAGCTTTCAATAAGAGATTAATGGTTCGAGGCACATTGTTGTATGTATGGCAGTCTCAGCGCAATCCCATCTTTTCTCTGACCCCTTTCATGGTACGTTGTGCAATGACCTTTGCCTTTTCAGCCCCAATCGTGCTGATGTCCTCTAATCTTCTTTTGCCTGCTGGGGAATCAATGTCCATTGCCAGGTACCGTTGTCTTATCGGTTCGAGACTGGCCACGATCTGATCTGCTACGAACTCCTTGAGGGCTTTGTGAGATAAATCCTTCACGTCTTCAACCACTCCTGCCATGTCATCCGAGCGTCCAGCGAACGAAGCATAGATATCAAGGAGGTTGCATACTCCAGGTCTTCTAGCAGGCTCATAGCTGACTCCAATCGTTGAATCCGTCACTGCAGAATTGATCTTTTTCCGAATGACACTTTCCTGATTCAATATAGAAATTCTGCTCTTTTCATTGGCTGCAGACTTGCTCATCTTTTTCGTCGGATCACGAAGGTCACTCACTCGAGCAGCACTCTTGCTCAACAAGGTCTCCGGAAGTGGGAACACCTTGCTGCCCATTTTGGCATTGATACTCTTCGCCAATGACCGACTCAACTCGAGGTGCTGCGACTGATCTTCGCCGACTGGTACAAGAGTGGTCTTGTATAGTAGAATATCTGCTGCTTGCAGGACAGGATACGCAAAGAGTCCCAACATTAGTCCATCCATGCTAACTTCACCAGTCAAACTATCAGTGTCATCAGCCTTGTTAAGTAATCGAGCCTTTGACTTGAATTGTGTCATGCGATTGAGTGCTCCGAGAGGAGCAATGGTACTCAATATCCAACTCAACTCTGTGTGTTCCGTCACTGAGCTCTGCTCATAGAGTATACTGCGTTCCGGTGATATGCCAATGGCTAACAATGAGGCTAACATTTCTCTTTTTGCTTGCCGTAATTGGGCAGCATTCTGAGGAACAGTGATTGCATGAAAGTCCACTATGCTGAAGATGATTGTGTCCTGATCACTTGCAGAGTCCTGCAATTCTACCCAATTCTTGAGTGCCCCCAAGTAATTGCCAATATGAGGTATCCCGGTAGGCTGGATACCGGAGAAGATTGTCCGAGGTCTTGTGGGTTGCAGATCTTGCGTGGCCGTCGTAAGGTACTCTTGCGTGGTAGGGGCTGTGTTAGTATTGACTGATCGTATAACTCTATAGCCTTGTCTGGTCGAACGCAATCGCCCAAGAGCGTTGAAGCACTTTAGCATGACCTACAACCTCAGAATCCACTCAAACCTCGAACCAAAATACGACACAGTCCACTCTATGCAGGAGTGCCAGGTTCGATGCATGAACGAAGAAGGAGAAGAAGAAGAAGGAAGAGAAGGACTGATTTGATCAATTCTGATCAGAAAGCGTGATCGACCCGTACGGAGGTTCCGGTATAGCACCCCCAAGTGGACACGCACGGCCTTTTCGATACAGAGCATCAAGTCATCTCCACCATCCTGGGACATCGAAGTCGCCTATCAACTGAAATTCCCCGTTTCTTCACTTGGAAGTTTTTCAATATCTTACACAAGCATCGGAGAGTGCATACTTGCTGGTGAACTAGGACTAGCGGACATGAGCTGGCGAGAAAACGACTTTTATCGCTACTATGTACAACAGCCACCGATAACAAGGACTTTCTTGGCCGGTGTGCTGGCAGTATCTTTACCACCTCTGCTCTACCTAGTATCTCCTATATGGTTCCTCAACTTTTGGGACTACACTGTTCGTGGAGAAGTATGGCGTCCACTGACGGCCTTTCTTTACGGAGGTGGTGGTATTAGTCTGTTGTTTGGCATCTTCTTTGCATATCAGTACAGCATGCAACTAGAGACTGGCAAATTTGGAGACTCGACAGCAGATTATGCTTACTACCTCTTATTCTCAATGATCAATCTCATGGTAAGAACAATGTTGACGGTCGTTGATGATACACACACCCGCGAGTCAAAATCGAGCAGGCGCTCATTTCTGGCTGGTGCTTGCATTATAGCAATTTCCAGCCCTGGTGAGAGCGCAGAGTAATTACTTGATGGCGATACTCCGCATCTTCCGCTATAGGTGCGTGAGCAATTCGCAGATTCAGACATATCTAAGCTCTACCGACTCGTACTTGGTGTTGAAATAATCAACGATTGGATAGTCTTGCAGGAGTGCTAATCTTGTACTAGTTTCTCAATTATTTTTTGAAGTCTCCGTGGTACTTTAACGCCCTCACGTTGTCTCTGTGTACGACAGCCGTTCTGGAAACACCAACACTACAGACTAGTCTATTTGGCATGATTAGGATGGAGTCGCAATATTTGCCATATGCTCTTCTAGCCATCACATTTGTCCAAGCTGGGCCTCACGAAGCAATGGTATGTCACAGGATCGTTTGACGGCACAGGACTAACGAGGATAGTGCCAAGGAACAGGACTGGTCAATGCCTATATATGGCGACAATTGCGGGAAACAATGCCGGCTTCGGGCGGACTCGATTACCTGGCAACACCAGGATTCATGTATCGTCTGCTCGGTCGCGGCGGGTTTCTCGCACAGACTGCACAGACGACTGCCGAAGGAGGCACCACACGACCATTCGGTCAAGCTTTCCGGCCGACGAATCCCATACCCGTCAACTCATCCAATTCGAGCACGACTACCACAAGATCAAACGTGGCGGGCATCAATCGTCCTGCGTTCCGAGCAAACACGGATTCGAGTGCAACCACGAAAGGTCGGTTCAGCGGCACAGGACACGTCCTTGGCGGCGAATAATGTTGTTGACAGCCTGTAAATCTATAATGATGAATGTACGATGAATTCTACTCTATATGTTGTATATACCTCTTGACCCAGCAGTCGCTTACAATATACCTTCCCGAAGCAAAACCATTTCCACAGCTTCCTTGACGTCAGCGACGCAGTACTTTGCCGGCACCGTCCCCGACACGCCCTCCTCCGGCGTCCCATCAAACACTCCGGTTCTCACGAGGATAGAGTCCCATCCATAGTCGTTTGCGCCCTGAATGTCCGACAACTTGTTGTCGCCCACCATGTACACTTTTTCCATACCGACCCCCATCGGAACCTCTCCGTGCTCCTGAGAACTTCTCCTGAACCGTCGCAACACGTCGTCCGCGTACTGATACGTCCTGCCACTCGGTTTCCCAATCGTGGTAGATTGTAATTCTCGCCCCGTAGTAGCGCGATACAAGCCCTCTATCAGAATCTGAAAGGCGCCCTGTCCGAATCGGGGTAATGCGTACGCGTTCGCCCACAACAAGTCCGGATTGGAAAAGTAAATTGGCACAGCTTGTTCGCCGTACTGTCGCGTCCCGATCTGGCCTTGACGACTGAGTAGGACGTCAATGATGACTTGACTGTCGAGACCCCAGTCCCGTGGATCGTGAAAGACGTATATGGCATCAATTGGTTCACGGCTCACTGGGATCGTACAGTTCCGTTCTTCCGATGATAGTGCATGGTATGGCCAGATTGATGCATCAGTGTTTAGTATGTCGAATGGTATCGTGACGTGTGGGAAGCCGTATTCCAGAGCGACATGTCGACAAGTGTCCAAAATTCCACCACACACCAAGACGTTCTTGTACCCGTGAGCAGTAATGTCCTCCTGAAATGGCGTGTGGGATTGTATGAACTGTGATGGGGAGATTGGCGTGTTCAGATACTTTGTCAGATTTGAGACTCGGGCCTTTTCAGAGAGTCCACCGCCATTGGTGAGTAGTATGAATGGAATGTTGTGTTTTTGGAGCAACTGAAGTGCTTCGGTGGCGCCTGGTATAGGCTTTGATGATTTCAACAGGACTCCATCGATGTCGAATGCAAATGATATGGAGTTTCTCGATGATGAGTCTGTGCTCTTGAACCGCTGTGATTGCCAGTGTCGAAGCGGTGTACCGAGTCCTGATCTGACCCAGCCATACTTTATGGGAGTATTTTGCCAGGGCAGTACATATCTCTTGAGCATAACCGCCGACTAAGCTTCAGCGAGGCTTGTAATCCAGATCAAAAGGTTTTCGAGTCGTACGAGATCGGAACTGATGATAGCATGACCATGAAGAACAATGTCATACAAGACACAAGTCAGATGTCGTCAGTTGGTGTCAGGCAGTGCTGAAGTGGAGCCGCAGGTGTGATGGAGTGTTGATACACGCTACAGATCTACCACTACCACTACTACTACGATGGATACATGTACAACTTCTATCAGTACAAATCAACCTTCTGCTGCACTCAGTCCAACGCAAACCTGATCCGCCCTGCCATGACTGTTGAGATGTGATGACCACTACCGATCGATTTCTGCAAGTAGTCAGGACTATACTGCTTTGCGAGAGAACAGCTCGTTGATGATCCGCCAAGCTGAGCGACCTTTGCATCACGCGCTTTGATGCGTACTGAGAGCTTACACTCAGCGGGATCAAAAATGTTGCTCGAGAGTAGCCTCAAGGGAGTATTGAAGGATTCTCGTTGGTAGACGTTCTTGCGAGAGTTGTGTAGCTTGTGAGCCTGACTCGTCCTCAACTTTACCATGGCTGGTGCCCGTCTTCGGTCCGAGAGTTCTACAGGACTTTGTGACGAGCCAGAATACTGTAGAACTTCGAGGCTTTCAAGGGACGATCTGTTCGTTTCGGAATCGGTGGGCCAATAACTATAGCGCTCGATTATACTCTCACACGTGTCATTCACACTCTTGTCATTCGGATTCCTGATCGGCACAGAAGCTTTTCGCGAGGCCCGCATTGAGTGACGTCCAACAGCATCATGTGACTGTGTCGATCCGTTGACAACAGTCATCACTTTGTAGACAAACGGTGCCTCAGTACGATTTATCATAGCAAACGGACTCAACGAAGATGCCAAGCCTCGACATGCAAAGTCCATCGAGCTCTGATCTATACTGGAAGTCCCGGCCCCAGAGCCTGTATACAACGATCTCGAGCTCTCTGTATTGTCTCGTTGACCACTGTTTGACTTTGGCTCCCATTTATACCTGACATGCCCTTGTTCGGCACTGGTACATTGTAGTCGACCCAAGTCACCTTGGGTATCAATTTCGTCTTTCACAACGGGCTGAGCATATACTGGTCTAACAGTAGGAGCACAGCGTGATTTGTGCACTGTCGCATATGGATTTGGCTTCTCAATTGCGTCGCGATGGCCGGGCGTAGCATGACTGTATAAATTCGTCTGATTCAGCGACATTTGCGACGTAACCTTGGTACCAAGATAAGATGGGAAGTAACTTGTGTCGTAGCTTCCAATCAATGCTGATACACTATGATGGAGATGCGGAAAGTACAGATCAAGTCTCGCCTTCTCGATGATTGCGATACTGTCCATGTATCGTTGGTACGGTCTCCTGTGTCGACCAATGTCTCGGATATCGCACCAGGCATCCCAAAATCCGACGTAAAACTCGTCCTCAAAGACTGCATGACGTCTTCGATCGACCTCAAAGTAGCAATTCGAGATGTGATTCAGGACATCCTCGTCATGCTTTAGGGACTGAAGATAGGCCAGTTCAGATATCGGGGTCGTTGAAGAGGTTGAGGCACCAAATGGCAGACACCGATCCTCTCTAAGAAAGTGTAGTTTCCTGGTCAAGGCTTGAAGAACCAAGCGAGCGTTCAGACAGTGCTCTCGGTACAACTCTTGCAGATCGTCGATGGTAACTTCTGAGAACATTTGCTCCGGCAATATCAAAGAATGCTGTGATCTCTGCAGAGTGCCCGTCGAACTGTGCCTAGCATGGTCCACAGGTCTGAAATGTTGGTCCGAGCATGCCTCCATGTGCAGCAGCTCATCGGTTGTGTAGTAGTGGTCCCTTGACCGGCTATAGGGAGACTGTGATGTGTTCAAGACTGGTCCCGATCGAGAGGATGCTGGCCAAGATGGATCAACCAAGCAAACTGGTCATCAGCATGAAAGGCATGGGCGGAAAAGGTTGTAGCTCACCTAGCTGACTATTGTACAACATTCTTATACACAAGACACGTTTGCTGGCAGTCAAGGGTTTGCGACCCAGAACCCGTCTTTTGAGTGATGTTGAGTCGATCCTGGAGATGCTAGCAGTCCTGTCTTCTGTATTTGTGTCTGTCCTTCGGAGTGGTAGCACTTTGAAAGATGCTACCTGTGCAGTTGTTGAACGCTCTTGGAAGCTACATCACTGATCATTTGCGGCTGCGAGTTCTGGCTAGTCAGACAATCTGTCGCCACTGCTCCACCCAGAGTCTCATCGTTCTGTCCTGCACTAGACAGAGAGCGCTCTCCTCATTCAGGCGAGGCCCGACAGTTTTCTACAGTAGCACAAGAGCTGCTACGTCGACGGTTCAAATGCTTCTCTTCCGTTCAGACAATATACAATACAGTTTACCTGAGTGAAATACTTGCTGTAGTGATTAGCACTGAGATCTAGTCCAGAAAGATTGCTATCATGTCATTGTCATTGCTTCGTTATGTTATGCTTGCTCCTAGGCCTACGAACGCCGTTGTTGTTTCGGACACATTGCAAGTCTTGGTGAGATATGGCCAATGGCCATCGGATACTACTTGAGAGGTTTATATCACCTTGTCCGTATCTGTATGCATCATGAACTTCACACTGCGCCCTCCTTAGCGGCAAGTGCCTGTTCTGCTCTCTTGATCTTCTCCTCCAGCTCTTGAAGTTTCTGATCCGTCGAATTTGCCTATGATACGGTCAATCTGAGTAGGATTATTGCTATTAGCACTCACCTCCTGTAACTTCGCATTCACGGAGGCTTCCAGGTTCTTTATTTCCTTGGTTGCCAGCTCCTGATTCATAGTCGAGGTCAGGTCGATCTCGGAGGGACTGATGGCCGGCAAAGAAGAAAGTTCGTTGTTCGTATCCATTCCTGTAACACACTCAGATTCTGATGTTTACCAAGAAGTTTGATGACTGGCACGTTGAGTTCTTTCGTATGTGGCTGGTGTATCGGTCGTAGCAGTGTAAATGTACACTTGACTCAGATGATGTAGATATCAAGCTAGTATCCCTTTAGTTCTACTTTCTACTGGAGCACTGAATGCACATCAATGAGTATGGAAGCCATCGGTAATTGAAGAGGCATGACATCCATGACGTTGCAGTTGAGGTCAGAGGCCAGAGGAAGAGAGAGGATGGACAAGTGGGGGAATGAATGTTTGTGCAGCAACCAAAGGGAAGTGCATGTGAGTTGTGGCGCATGAGTATCAGCCACACAATCTCCATGGCCCCTCCCACATCAATTTTGGGAGGACCCGAAGGATTGGGACACGAGAGCGGTCTTCCATTCCAAGGTTCACTGCAGAACTTCCAATCTTGGGGGGCTTGATTCGCTTGCGTAATCGACTCCATACAAAGTTTTCTCACAAGGAGCTCTTGCATGTATATCTCATGATCACTGCAGTAAGGATGATATGCTTAATGCTATACTAGTCGAAAATGAGCGCCAGGCTCGTAGTCGAGTGTGGAAATGTAGAATGCTAGGTGCAACTGTCATACGTGGTTCTACGTGGTTGTTGGCAACGGTGAGTCCTGCAATTACTACCACCGTCCTGCGTGGCCTTGCAAAATAATGTTGAAATGCTCAACAACACTTTAATTGCTTGCAGCGCGATATGGATAACTACACTGGATGTCTGCATCTGCCGTGTGGTGAGAAGTGTAATCACATATCGCTGCTCCATTGACACCAAGATCAGGATAACACGATGCTCCTCCGAGGTTTGTGTTGAGCACTTGATTACAGTTGGTCGGGTAGATCATACCGCCAAAACACCTGTTGAGTAGATATGAAGTCGTTTCACTGCAAGTGTCCTTTGAGCATGCTACGCTTTCTGCGCTCACGAAATCGTTTCCAGAAGAGGAGCAGTGGTGCTCGTAGTCCTCTATGGTAGCTGTGCAATATGACCCAAGCTCTTATAGATCAGCAGCTGCCATTTGAGACTTCAAAGGACCCAGTACGAACGTCTTGATCACAGCTCATCATCATCATGGTAGAGTTAGTGCATATGCCGATTGTATCTAGATTTGTGAGACTGAAGATCCATAGCAAAGAATTGACATACCTTGACTCAGGCAGGAGTTTGCTGAACATCCAATGGCCAGCACGTCAGCAACCAGAGTTGAGACGACGAGGATAAGAGGCCCACTGCTCTCGTCAGCAATGGATCAACCATAAGTTTGGAGAGAAGATACAGCATAAGTTGTGAGAGAGTGTAAGAACGAACCACTGGTAGTCGTTGAGCTATAACTATTGCAGAGAGACTAAGACTTTGAGAGCAGCAGTTGCTGAACCTTAGAAGTGATGGTATGGCACATTTCTGTAGAGGAGGGGGTGACTGTCAGAGGTCGTCTGGTGTCTTGCGCTCAGAGAGTGATCAGTACTTTGGAAGAACCTTGGAAGCTCTACCGTCGTCTCAAGACACCTGCTTAGGCAACCTACTGTAGGTAATTGAAGATCCAGACAATGTACTGTGTGATCTGCTGCCTGGGCCACCAAACATCTCGATGACTTCGATGCCTGTTCAAGACATAAACCCCAAGTGTCCCACTTTTATGACGAGTCTAACTCATATGGTCCTACTCTCCAAGCTTACTGGACGGGGAGTCGTCCGGAATGGGTCCCTACATGGTTTCAGTCATCCTCATCTGCCAGGAAAGAGCTGGACATTGCACTCTTTTCCTTCCTATCTGAATTTCGGTCTTTATGCCTTTGCTTGCGAATTTCCTGATTTATGCTATTCTTGAGGTCCTTGGACAAGTCGTCCTCCGGCTCCGATTCATCATCAGAGTCTGGTGGCGCAGGTCCATCATATTGCAGAATGCGACGCACAAATCCGTTCTTTTTGAGATGTACTTGAAGTCCTGAGCCAAGGACTTGGCGTAGGTGGTTCAGTCTCGTCACCTGTAGCCAGGTGGTAACATAGAGGACCTGATTTCCCTTACCAAATCGAATTGTCTCTGCTGGAGCCGAGTGTGATGATGGCGAAGAGACAGTGGCGAGCACTTCCCTGAATGTGTGATGCTGCTCTCGCCGTGATAGCTTGCTTTGCTTCTTGGATGATGTGGTTGCTAAGTCTGCCAGCAACTTGGTCAGGTGATGCACATCATCGACAGGAGGATTGTTTGCATATGCTGCAAGCGCATCTTCATCGTCTGGATCAACTGCAGTGAGTTCAAAGAGGAGTGCAAGCGCTTCCCCGGCGGCTGCTCTCACACGAGGATCCACAGAGTCTAATTGCTCGATCAAGCTTGGAGCGGCCAATTGAACATCTTCCATGGGATCATGTCCTGCAAGAAGCGTCATAGCGACTGCTAAAGAATCCTCAGCTGATGAAACAACCAGGGAATCGTCTTGTGCGTTGATCGTGTTGCCGTCATTTTCGATAATTTCTATCATAGCCTCGATATGAGCTTGTGCTGGCGGTATGGATTGGAAAATCAATACTATGCATCCCAAAGATGTCAGACATGCAGCCTTGGCGACTAGGTACGGTGAGGACTGCAGGGCACTCTTCAAGGTGCTGTCTGCAATAGAGTATATTTCGTCGTTATCTGGTTTCGTAATGTATAAGATAGCAAGAGCCTTCGCACAGAGTACAGCTTCCTTCTCAGACCGGGCACCCTTCAAAATCTTAGAAATCGCGAGAACAAGATCCCGATCTCGATCACCAATTTCTCGAGCCGTCATTCGAACACTCATGAACTTGATGAGCTTCGAAAGTGAGGCTTCCCTGGACTGGACACTCGATCCTTTCCTTTCGATAATCGTTTCAATGCATTCATTGAAAAGTACCTCCCAATTTTGCTCTGTGTTTGCCTCGTTGAATGATTCATTGGAGTCGATAGAAAGGACAGACAAATTATCATCGGTTTCGTACTCATCATCAGTACCATAATTTGAATTTGCTCGAGAACCCTGCTTCGATGCTGTCTTTGATGCGCTCTTGCTACGACTGGACAGCTTCTTCTCGACCAGAGACCGCCGCAGATCCATGACAGTTTAGGTCGCCGAACTTCAGCGAACACCGCCTATGTAGTGTCTATAGCACGAACAGAGGGCAATCTGTGTGATAGTAGCGTCAACAGCAGGAAATAGACTTGTCCAGTCCCAAGTGGAAGGAAGAGCGCGATTGCGGAGTTGGAGGCGAAATTCATGATGCGGCTGGTGCTTCCGAAGATGAAGCGCAGGGATCGCTGCGGAGCTGCGCAACTCGTCAACCGCCAAGTGAATTGCACCTCCATTCATTCATCAGTGCAACATACATAGTCATCTCAGACGCCAGCCTACACTAGAACTCATCCCTTTGGCTTTCGTACTACGTCCGGTATAATCCAGCCGGTGCTACTTTCAATTTCACTGCTTTGCGAAGCGTCCGAGGAAACCTCACTGTCATCGACCTGAGCACTTGAACAACTCATGTCGTGGAACGGATTCAAGAAGGCCGTTGGCCGTGCCGGCACTCAAGTAATGATGAAAACTGGACATGTCGACAAGACTATAGACCGAGACTTTGAGTCTGAGGAGCGCCGCTACCGAGTGTACGTTAACGAACCGTCCACATGAACTTTGGCCTAATCAAAATAGTATGGAAGGAGCTGCAAACAAACTTCAAAAAGAAGCCAAAGGATATCTGGACTCACTGAGAGCGATGACTGCTAGTCAGACTCGGATTGCTGAGACTATCGATGCTTTCTATGGCGAATCTGGACAGAAAGACAATGTTTCTGCTTACTACAAGCAATCAGTCCAAGATCTTGATGCGGAAACGGTGAAAGAACTGGATGGTCCATATAGAGAGACTGTTCTTGAGCCTGTCAGTCGCTTCTGCTCTTACTTCCCCGAAATCAATGAGGCCATCAAGAAGCGTAATCATAAATTGATAGATTACGACGCCATGCGCGCAAAGGTCAAGAAATTGACAGACAAACCTTCGGATGACCCAACAAAATTACCCAGGGCAGAGAAAGAGTCCAGCATGGCAGAAGATATCTACGAGAGGATAAACTCACAGCTGACTGCGGAATTGCCGCAACTCATAGACCTCCGCGTGCCGTACTTGGATCCATCTTTCGAAGCCCTTGTCAAGATACAACTGCGCTTCTGCAGGGAAGGTTATGAGCGTATCGCCCAGGTTCAACAATACTTTGATGCTTCCGTCCGTGACGAATACGCTCAGGGAGTCCTTGACCAGCGCGTTGAGGAAACATTACAGGAATTGCGCGAACTTTCAATTTGTGGTGGAACAGCAGCTGCTTGAAATTTTGAGATTCGATAGGGGTCTGAGAAGTTGCACGACATAGTTCTTGTAACCACTAATGATATTTGGAAATGAAAGGCTTGCCATATTACGATCTTTGTGCGCTGATGGTTGCAGGGGCCGTCTAAATGTTACAGATAAAAATGCAATTTCGACATACTACTGCATCTAAAGGAGTAATTTCACGACACAAAAACACTACAAAGATTCCTTTATTCACGGCACAAGACGACATGAGTGTACTGCCGTGGCGAAGTGATGCTTGGTACATCAACATGTTGGCAAAGACGAAAGAAAAATGCAAGCGACTCCAATCGCTGTTCTTTCACCACGACTCGAAACACCATACGAAAATCATCCACTGCGGCGACGCCTCCGTCAGAACCTCGCTCCTCATTCGTGATGGACGTCTCTGTCTCGACTTTGAGAACTCTGCAACGTTATTGATAAATGCACAATCTCCCGTACCCGTGCATCCCGACGCTACCCTCTTCGCACTTCTCACATCAGTAGGCCGATTGGTACTTTATCCTGCTCGCATCCCAATGTACGACCTCGCCGACCGGGAGATGCTGGACAGAGACACTCTTGCGGACCTGGCGATTCGCACACACCCGTCTCCTCCGTGGACGGATCGGAAAATGGACCCTTGTGTTTCCCGAACAAGACTTGTTTTCTCAAGAACTTTTGCATCAGGTGCGTTTCCTTCTCGACAGACAGACAGACCGCTCTCGAATGACGAGGATTTCTGACGAGTGGTAGAACCGGTATGAGGCCGAACAAGATGGTACAGTACCGACATATACACACGTCCTCGTTCCCTCCGTGGCCGCCATTACTAAAGTCAGGGGCGCACTGTATGATGTGACGGTAGGCTACCTCTCCCCTCCGTCAGGAAACACCAACGAGGAGCGCGACGCGAGGGACTGGTCGTTTGGGTCCCTGTGGTCCGGCAGCGATGGGCCGCGGGAAGTCCATATTCATTGGCGCAAGTTGGCTACCCCCGACACCGTCACCCCTGCGTGGCTCTACGCGCTGTGGCAGGAAAAGGACGACTTGTTGGATGATTTCAAGGTCAATAGGAGGTTCAATTCCGTCGTGTCGCTCGAGACTCGATTAGATCGTCATCATAGATTAGTGCAATACAGCAGTGGCTCGCAGTGAGGGATATGCTGAACGCTATGCTACGCTACACTACGCAATGCTGCATGTGGGATTTAATTCTTTAATGCATGAATTTCAAACGTCAGAATCGAGTTTGCCGCGCCTCCAATGGTTTTCCATCGTCCCAGTCTCGTTTCGTAACCCACTGCCACGACCACGTTCCATCCATCCTTATCGTTGCCGTGCGAGGAAATACTGTTGATGATGCCTCTGCCAGTCTTGATTGTGCCTACTTGTGCCAGTTTTCGACAATCTGCAGAAACTTGGTAGAGGTTCAAGTACCCGTTCCACGAGCCGGCTAGTACTAAGTCAGAGTACGGGATCGCGTGAATGGCAGTGACCCATCGTGCATTCTCAGGCGAAATGTTTTCCGGTCCCTCAACCACTTCCGCACTGACTTGAAATGTGCGATCCGTGCCGTGCGTAGCGGATAACCTACACAGCGCCTTCTTCTTCTGCGTCGACCATAGTGCTACGGTACCATTATCTGATCCAGTCACAAAGAGTTCCTTGTCAATCTGCGAGCAGACATCGATCGAACCTTCCTGAAATTGTTCCTTTCTGTCCCCGCCCCTAAAGACAAGTTGTGATTCGTCGACAATCTTCCATAATCGAGCACTACGATCTCTAGATCCGGTTGTTACACAAGTCGTCGTCGAGAGACTGCTGAGAGATGAAATGTGGTCTTGATGACCAAAGAGTGATTCGATATATGAAAGTGTGGCGGAATTGAATAATTTGACTGTCCTATCTGAGGACGCGGAGAAGAGTTCATCGCCATGTAACGGGAAAGAGAGGGAATTGACCGAATCTCGGTGGTTGTTGAACGTTCGGAGGTTTGTGAGGTGTTCTGTGTCCCAGATGATGATGCTATTATCAGCACTTCCTGTGGCAAGTCGTGTGCCGTCGTGATTGATTGTGCTGCAGAGTACAGCTTTCGTATGTGCTCGCCTCACGGTCTTCTTCAGAGAAAGGACGCCATGAGAATCTACGTGCCACTTTTGTATGGTACCACTCTTGTAGGTGGCATATATACAATTGGCATGGCGGACCGCGGTCGTTATGCAAGACTTTTCCCTGGCGGCAGAGGTCTTTATGGGTTGGTCTGTTGTTTCGAACGCTGCAGCGATCCGTAGATATAGCTTCCCACTATGTGCCAAGTTGTCCTTTTCGAGACGTGCAGATATAAGGTCATTGTCGATCTCAGCAGCATCGAACCCTTCACCATCCGCAATCTCATTCGAGACCTTCCCGAGATAGTTCTTTGCAATCCTCAGCCTCTTTTCGGCAGGAGTTTCATCCACTATTTCAGATCCCTCAGACAGTTCGTCGTCACTGTAGTCTGCAGCATCGTTCGCGTTTTTGTCACTCTCTGAAGATATCTCATCGTCCTTGGGCGCACGCTTTGCCCGTTGTGGACCTCTACTCGTCAATCTATCATTCTTTGGAGCGCTCCTCTTTCTCTTTTTCGTGAAGAACGGGTCCGACATGGCCTTTGCAGGATCAACTGGACCGCTAGAGCTCAGATGCTCTCTTCAGGACGCCTTCACAGGGACAGATGGATCAGGCGGAGGGAGCATAGATGATGAGGAGGACGATGGATTGTCTCTTGTCACTTCATCACTGAATGGAGTCCAGGAACAGAAATCTTGGAGAATGAACCGGGAGTGGCTTCGGGAGTGATTGCTTCGTTCACTTGTCCTTCCGCTTCAGATCCGTCGCTTGTCTACAGACTTCACCTCTCCCTGATACCTGTTCTTGTCTACCTCCATCGTCTTGAGATATCGTCAACCCACACTAGCTTCTAACATGCTTCTCATTCGCTAGCACTACTGCTGTCCACACCACGATCCAGCGTCTGATGTGAGGAAGGAAACAAGCTCGAGTCATCACTCCCTCTGATCCGCGGCTTCTTTCCTGGCTTGAAGTGCCGCGCGCCGCTGATTCCTCTTTTGACCTTTGCTCAAGCCTGCCTCATCCGGTGTTGTGACATCGCCATCTGCTGCGGATCTCATTTGCTGAGCAGTCTGTCTCTTCGTTTCCGGGCTATCGGCTGTGTTTTCCACCTGCATCACTGCCTCCTCGACAGCGGCGAATTGTATCTGGTGCTGGGCAATGTAGGCAGAGACATTGGTGCAGGTGCGCAGTTCGTTCAGATAGGCAGTAATGGTCGACAGAGCCGTGTCCTTTCGGGAGTAATGCAGTTTTTGGTTGTACTCTGGTATGACGATTATATTGTTGGGATGTTGCTTGACCTTTTCCAAGCCATCGTCTATAATGATGGTATCCAATTGTGAAAACTGCTTAATCGTGCGCAAGTGGTTATTTTCCCACAGCCAGTCAAGATTCTTGTAAGTCTGTACCTTTGATCTGTACTGTTGTTGAGTTAGACCAAGAGTATCTCGTGCCCAAGCTGCGACAAGCCTGTTTTGTTGATCGTCATCAAATATGGCATTACACTGAATAGATCAGTTTGTGATTGATGCAAGGACAACCTAGACCGCACGTACCATGGTCGATACAGAATTCGGTGTAGACGAAGACCAGACCATGACTGCAAAGTTGGCAAAGAGAAACTTTGTAAAGTCTCGAAGGCCGCGGCGTAACTTTGGTGGATGGCCGCTGCGAGCTCGATCGGGTCTCCAGACTAAAGTTCCATTGAGGTCAAGAACGACCAGCTTCAGGTCTGGCTTTGTGGTATGAGTATAGCCAGAATTGCTGCAACGCAGGTATGCTTGTGATGGATGCCTCATCAAGTTTCGACTTGTGGTTCTTATGCACTAGGTATGAATTCGCACTCTGAAGACTGCAGCCAGAGGTGTGTGTCCTGTTCGCGCTGCACAATTGGACATGCACTGCTATCGAGGACTTGTACCAGGATCCCGTAGAGTGATCAAAGGCCTCCTAGGCTCGCTGCGTCCAACTCTTTTGAGTCAAGCGCAACAGAAGGACGGAGGATTGCTAGCGGATTGCTATATAAACATGTACACACTCTAGAATATCCACAACTGATTTATGCGCGTGGAGCCGGTCAATTTCAGTTGACTTGCAATTGCTTCGTGGCGTCTATGAACCACTTCATACATTCCAGAGAGCCTGAGACGAAATTGATGATGCGTTCGGGTATATTGAGCGCTCTACGACCTTACATGTGATGTTTCATTCTCTCTGCTGTCCATCATCGAGCAGGATGTCGTGAGCTGCAGATGTTGCATGGTCCAGAATATGTTCGCTTCCGGTAGCATTCGTCTTTAGTGCTCCACGACTGAGTCTATATCTATACTTGCGAACCGTTGAATGGCATTCCTTCAACGTCGTGCTTGGTACTCGTGGTCTCGAATAGTGATGACATTGAACTTGGTCTTTGAGCATAACCCTACTGGTCCTTGTCCGTCGTAACACCACTGAAGATCCACTCATCCGACTCCAATTGTTCCTCGGCCCGCTTATAGAGAGTATCCCTAACTATGGCAGCATACTCGACTTGATTTGTCTCAGGTGGTCCTGCGGCGACCATATTTCGTATGTCGGTCGCATGAGCCGCATCCTGTAGCTCTTGCTGCGATTTGGGTTCGTCCGGAAGTGTCGCCGAATGGTGAAACTCGGCACACGCCTTGAGCGCCGCGGGACTGACTATTTAATGAAGATCGTTGAAGGAAGAGCTAGATAGGGATCGAGTCGCTGATGCTGCACTAGCCAAAGTGGGACCGCGCTTGCGGCCGAAATCTAACTTTCTTCGAGTCGTTGAGGATGTCGAGGACATTTGATTCGCTGAGGTCTCAAGAGAGGTTCACCCAGATAATTTTACAACTCACTGCATTCGCAAGCTCTGCATCGACTTTTTGTGTTGACTATTGTTGATGCTAGCGCTGTGTTGGTTGACATCTTGCGAAATCGCAAAATGTCAGTGCGGCTCCACGAATACGAGACATCAATTGAGGCTGTGATGAGTGCGACTTCTTCTTGTACATCTAATTCACAGTGGAAGGCACGAGTCACTCCATGCATTGTGTATAGTCATACCTCGGATCTCACTTCACAAGATATAGACGCTCATTGTTGAATGCCCGATGAGGTATTCCGGTTCTCTATCGACCCGATAGAACGTTTCGCTGGACAATCCGGCACAAGACAACCAGTAGAACTCACGAGCTTCTCCTTCAGTGGTGATAGAAAGCTTCGTCACGATGATTCTAGTCTGGCCTACTACTGGCCAATCTCAAGGTCGGGAACAAGTCTCTCTAGCAAATTTGATCAGTTGATCAGTCGAGATGAGAGTATCAACGAACATCTGGACGCTTTGCTGGAAGGTCTCATGAACTACGAGAGTAGGAGCGGCACTGGCAAGACCAATGTCGACATCATTACCTGGAGAGGAATGATCACAAAGTTTCTGACCTGTCCTTTCGCGAGAAAAGACGGGTTTGAACTGAATGTCACAAAGTTGGGCGACACAATCTACCTAGAAGAGTTTGTCAGCCCTGCGGCACGCGCAGATAAGGTCAAAAGGGAATCTGATCATAGACAAAGACTGATGGCCTACTGGGGTGTGATGATCCAAGCTATGGTGGACTTTTGACTGATGCCGTTCTAGGTTACAAATATGAAGGTAAAGCAGACCTTGTCAGTTTGCTCTGACACGCCTAACAATCCCAGCTCTTGCTACGATTCCTACGATCTGGCACGAGTCGAGTCGCTCAGACATTGAGGATAGACATGACAGTATAGTGAATACCAACATTCAATACTGCTCTGTCGTGCGAACACGGTACGTCAACATGTACATGTACGCTTGTCATGATCACTAATAAAACGAGACTAGGTCCCGTAAGCATGATTCTAGGCGGAGAAGTCGACTGTTGCTACGACTACAAGCCGGACTCTAGACCAATAGAACCACTAGACCCAGCAGACAATTTTTCAGGCATGAGACCGCCAGCGAATCCTCCGAAAGTAGAAAACATAGTAGATCACTACGTCGAGTTGAAAACAAGCAAAGTTCAGCAATCCGATCGCGACAGACTCAATTTCGAGAAATTCAAGCTGCTCAAGTTTTGGGCACAGTCGTTCCTACTTGGTATTCCGCGCATCATTGTGGGATACAGAGACGACGAGGGACGAATCTTGCATGAAGAAAGCATTGCCACGCTCAAGATACCAAGCATCGTTCGTGCGGGATCTGGTGCGTGGGACGGAAACGTGTGTTTGAATTTTGCAGGCGAAGTATTGGCTTTCATCAAAGCGACCATCGTCTCGCGAGACCCAGGAGTGTGGAGAGTCAGGTATGTCTCTGGTAGTCCGTCCATCGAGGTCTTCAGATTACAAGAACCTGGACATGAGTTCCTCACTGAGGCGTACACCAAACACAAGATGGGCCTGCAGCGTTGATTCGAAGTAAAGCGATGTACGCATACAATCCTGTGTCAGATTACTCATGAAATAGTGGCTAGACTGGCTTCCTTGATTTGTTGACATGGGGACAAACACTGGACATGAAATGGCATTATACATTATTCTCACTACTGACTTATGCTTACAAGCTACTCCTGCCATCCTTTGGACGAGTAAAGTCGTCTCGTGCTTCAGGGCATCGCTAAAGATCTATCTTACAAAAGCGGTTCGAAAGTGACAAGCCCTCAGCTAAAGGCGTCCCAGATGGCCTTTTCGATAGATTCCTTGCTGTACTTGATGTACTTTTCCTTATTCTTCGTAAAGTCAGTATTGACGTACTTGTCATGGAACCTGCTGTATAGTGGCACAATGACGGATCGAATTTCGCCAGTCAGTACTTGACGTAGATCGGCGTCGAGTATGCTGAAGCCTTTACATGCTCGAATAGACTCATCGAATTCCGTGTTGAAGATCTTGAATCGCTCTTTCACAGCTTCCCGATCTTTGGAGGTTAAGCTGTTTCGTGAGGACTTTGAGTCCGCTGGACGCATGACTGTGGTGTCCATCAATTGTCGAGCCGAGACATCCCATGACTCTCGATACATCTTCAGAGCTCGCTTGTTGGAGTCCTCAATCCTGTTGATACACTTTCCAGAGAGGTATTTCGACATTTCGCTGCGAAAAATCGCTGTTTGTATGTACGTCGCATTATTGAGCATGAAAATAGCGACCATGTTCAATTTCTTATGTATCGTTCTTGCTTTCTGCTCAAGTAGTTGTAAGAGTGACTCGATCAGTTCTGCGGAGAACGAATCGAAAAGTGGAAGGCCTCTGTCTCCATGAGCAGGATCAATACGTATCGGGCTCGAAACGGGTCGATGCCAACCACCCTCTCCAAGCGCCAAGAGCAGCTGAGAGACGACTTGCGGGTAGTCCAAAAACTTCTTTATCCTGACACAGAACTCCTTGGTAACTTCGCAAACGCTCGCATCTGGCGGCAGAGTAACCAGGACTGTACTTCGTCTTTTGAAATCTTCTGCGAGCTCGTAGAAAGACGAAGCAGATAGTCCAGCCAGAGCGGCAGTATTGCTGTGCATGTCACGAGCCACCTCAGGCATTTCAATATCTTTGATTATCCTGCCCAATTTGGTCATGTTCTCCAGAGCTTCGAAGCCCAAATAACAGTCAGTGCTGATCCTGCTCCTGACATGTGCTATCATAGCTTTGATTGCTGAGATATAGTCCGCGAATGCGGCACCCACGGTCGCATGATGTATTTCGAGACCATCCACCTCACCGAATAGCACGACACACAAACTTCTTTCGCTCTGAGACATGCGCATTATGGCTTCAGTATAGTGGCCGATCCCATTGCTTTCCTTGTCATACAGGTTGGAAGTGCGGATTTCGAGGTTGCGTTGCGACGCCAGCACAAATGTATACAACGATTTTTGTATAAAAGTAGATCTCATAGAAATGAAAGAGGCTCTCAATGAACTTCGCAGCTCTTTCAAATGTGATTCTGCCGCAGCGAAGCGAGCAATGGCAGTTAGAAACGAGACCTGCTCTCGAGTGAATGCCGGAAGTGGTTGATTCTTGATCACGAACGCCAAGGGTTCGATTTGAGCTGACCGTTCACTCAGTGTTGATGTCCAAGCATCTTGAAGATCCGCAACCCCGGTCTGCAACAATTGGGCAATCTTTTGGGCAATTTTTTGTGAACTCTCGTCTCCAGTGGCCCGAACTATTGACAAACCACTATCGAGACGTTGTAAAGAAGCCAGGAAAGCTTTGATGTCTGCCTGCGGTCTATATAATCAGTGCTGATACATGAGATTGTGGGCATTACTAACCCTGCTCGGATTATAGGTTCTTCCTCGCCGGGAATGGTCCAGAATTCTTTGGTCTTCTGTATAGCATGTAGCGCGGCCTCAACATCTACAACCTGCGTCAGCTAGAGTGACCCTTATTTGAGCATAGCTTACTCCGACTGACTAAGTTGAGTCTTTGGGTCGTGTGATGAAGCGGTTTCATGGACCCTTCCATTCTTTGCAAGCGCTCATCGAAACCGCCCAACAATTTGGCCATGTTCGCAGACAATTCATGTGTCTTTCGCAGATTCGAGTTTAGTACTTCAAGATCTGCGCGCTCTTCGTCGACAGCACCGACTCTCAGCATGGTGAATCGTAGCCCTCCCGGGTTCTCAGGGGTTGTCGGCCTCTATTTGACAGAAATTATGTGCTCAAACGTGGCATCGAGCCCGCTTATGGTAATGCATCTGGTAGAGCAAGAAGACTGTGTGCTTGTGATTACTTTTGCAATTACGAGAAGACTTCGATGAATGAATAATGAGCGAGTAGTTGTACTGTAGAGCATTTGACCTTGTGTTTGTATGCCAGGATTTGGTGTGGAGACAGAAATGACACGCACCAGCCACAATAGTTACCAAGTTGCGTCAGATTCCCAGTCTTCACCTGCACATGAAAGTGAGGTAGTCCTCTGTCCTGAATTCCTGTAGCCAGACAATCTGTCACTGGCGTCAACTCTCTACTACCATTGAAAGGCCATGTTCAAG
Organism: Taphrina wiesneri; assembly: GCA_005281515.1. Taxonomy (NCBI): domain Eukaryota; kingdom Fungi; phylum Ascomycota; class Taphrinomycetes; order Taphrinales; family Taphrinaceae; genus Taphrina; species Taphrina wiesneri. The sequence continues at coordinate 137,058 of RHGK01000013.1, forward strand.
TGGTTTCGAAAAGACACAGATGTCAAGTCATTAGAAAAGGAACTAGCAAACTTAGCATCAAGGGTCACTAAACACGAAGCGTCCCTTTCTAGATTCCGTGCCAGTGCTCGTCGATTGAAAGGAGCGATCACTCTATACGGAATCCTCTTTTATGCCGTTTACTTCGCAATTTGGGTAGCATTCCTCGCTCGAAAAACGCAGGACACGAGACGATGGACCTTCGAAACATTGCCTGTCGTGGTCTTCCCGATCATGATATATCTCTTTAGATCAACAATATCAACCTATTATGATCGACGCATCAGTAGTGAAGAGTCTTCTCTGGATATCCTGAAATCACAACAGAAAGAAAAAATCGAGGAATTCAAGACCAAGACCGACTTCTATACAACAAAAAGTCTCATAGATAGGTATTCAAATTTGGAAAATGATACGACAGGCACACCAGGAAATCAGAAGCCCAAACGCAATACAGGAAGTCCTCTCACATCTTCTAAAGTGCAGCACGGCGATGTGATAGCACAGCAACAAATCCATCAATCTCCTAGACTCGTCACACAATCCCAGATGACTCCTCAACGACAGCAGCAATCCCTGCTTGGAACCGTCCCAACACCGGTCTCGCTCTCGGGCACGCCCCAGGCATTAAAGAGGCAGGATCCACCAAAGATTGCAGAATTTGCACCCAATGCTGACGCTGATCATATGGCAGCAGACAGGCACTGGTATGATCGACTTCTGGATGTAGTCATCGGAGAAGACGAAGGGAATGACAAGAGTCGTCATCGTTTGGAGCAAACCATACGTTACAAGGATGAGAAGATCACTGGCTTGGAATTGGAGATATTGAGACTTCAAAAGTTGGTCGGTTCCTCCTCAGAAACCCTGCAGCAAGTAGCCGAGGACACATCTGACAATCTGAAGCACCCTCCAACAGAAATCGATGCCGTTGCAGACGATATTAAATCGAGTGGCCGTGATAGTAGTGCTTCGGAAGCCGTGAAGCCCAGGAAATCAACTCGCCGCACAACTACTGCGGACAAGTCTCAAGACTAGGATATGGATATGAAGCGATAGCTATAGCGCAGGTCGTGCTACCACTCGCAGCCAGATGTATAACGATATATGGTCTTCCATAAACTATCGGTAATCGCACTCTACTTCTTCCACAATCCGGATTGTACTTATTCTGTCCACATTCTTGTGCATGGCAAGCTCCTCCTCCCTGGTCCGCAACGATTTGAAACTCCACCGACTATCATTTCTCTGTGACAAGCGAAGTAAAGTGTCTGTACCGATTGGCGAGTTTTCCGCTACCCAGCGCACAACATAGATGTTGCCACTGAATGGATCTTCTTCCCAGTACTCGTTTCGTGCACTATTACCAATACGATCCTGGTGTAATTTCAATGGCTTGTGGCCACTATCGAACTGCTTCGTTGAGGCATCAGTATGAAAGACAAATGGCTCACAATCAGCCAAAACATCTGCTTTAGAGACTGGTCCGTCAGCAGTACGTCGCAATCGATTGAACGATGCTTGTTCCCGTTTCGTCAGGGCAATTCTGTTCACTTTGGCCCAAAAGCCTATCTTGGGCATTTCTGCCTCTTTATAAAATCCATCTACTTGGAATGGTTCTGTCTGCATCCTTCGAAGTTGCTCGGCTGATTGATTCAAGTTGCTCACTGGCCGGAGGGGAGACCGACTCTCTGTTATGTAGCTCGAGGACCGGTCTGCACAAACGATGGGTCGGGGCACGTTGCGTTTCTTCGACTGCTTTACTGAACCTGGAGGAGTGTAGCATGTCGCCGTGGGATCAAGCACTAAACTTCCCATTGACCAAGTATGCTCGTGCCGCTTAGTGGGCAGAGGCAGTGGCATACTACAGAATTTCGCCAAAGAGGCAATCGTCGATGGTCTTTCCGAATTCGCTTGGCTCCTGCCGGACTTGGGTCGCGAGCGCGGTGGTGTGTCCTTGAGAGGTGAGACTGGTCGAAGAAATCTCAAGAAATCATGGACCATTTCGACAGTCACTGCTGTCCTGCTTAAAAGTCTTGATGAGGATGTTTTGACGTCCTCTAGATCTTATCAGACTTTATAAACTTTTGGCAGTTTGAGTCCGTGCGCTGCTGCGTTGTAAATTGCAGTGAAAATCTATGCTCAGCAAGCTCGAAACCGGAATACTAAATAGATTGCCATCCGATTCTGGATCAGGCTTAACGTTTACGCGGATCATTGAATTCCAAATACATCGTCATTGTGTTTGTCTGAATCCATCTATATTTATATATACGCTATGCTCTAAGGATCCGATGTCCGCGCCTTTGACTCTAGAAAAGTCCGCAACTTGTCCAGTGACCTGTACCTATGCGAAACAGTCGCCTTCTCCTCCTTCGTAGCCTCACCAAATGTCTTTTCCAACTCTGTGCTCTCAAAAATAGCGTCCCAGCCGAATGCGGTACTTCCTCTCGCCGGCACTATTTGTCCGGGACATGTTCCGTCAAACACTTGTACCGGCAATCCTGGTCCTTCGCAATACGCAAACGTGCATAGCGCCGTAGCAGACTTGTCGTCGAATCCATAAAGGAGACGATTCAGTCCTTCGTGACCAAGTTCCGCGAGAAACCACTTGATGTATGGACCAGGCAGCGGACCCAGTGCGGTGAATGAGAGGGAAGTATCTTCAGTGATGGTAGGGCCGCCAATCACGTTTGCCGCGGCCAAGCACTTTGCGATTGCTATTTCTTCCGTCGTTCCTTGTATCTCGGGCACTAAGTTTAGTCAGTCTGTAGTCTGTTTATCACGTACTTGGGAGAGCACAGTCAATTGAGCGGGAAAGGAGTGTTATTGATGGTCCCAGGATGTGATTGACTTCTGCCAATTTCTTGGCGTTTCCCGTGACAAACGTGATGCCTTCCATGATGCTGGTCTAATTAAGCTGATATCCCACTGACCAGAGTATCATCGGCCAATATTCCGCAGACTTCTGATTAGACAACCGACGTGAACAAGTGTTCAGAGGTCAAGCAGTTGGTTTCATCGGCTAAGTAATGCATCAAGGCATTGAAATTACAAAGATTATGGTAGATTACTATATACAATCTGCTATATACTCTGAGCAAACACCAATGTCCTCCAGACCTCCAAGATATCCCAAAGCGCGAGCATTGTTTGTCAAAATGTGTAGAAAGGAGAAACGACCGCGCGTAGCAATTTAGGTGCCTTTGTTTGCTTAGCCGCGCTCTTCAAATTCCGGTAACGGAATAGACTCATACCCTCGGGATACTTGGAGTCTTCTGGTAAAGGGTACCTCAGGCCTGTCCAGTGCTCAAGGCAATGCATGCACTCAGATGTCATGATATCCTTCGGCTTGTTTGCCAGTTTCTGGCTCGCCGACCGATCGACGTGAATGCGCTTATGTCTAAATTCGTGCCCGCGCTTCTCGTTCGTGCACGGAGGCAAGTGAGAGTTGAGTTGCTGCATAACTTTCCGATATAGATCTAGAGGAAGTCTTCGTCGTGGAAATCGTACTTCGTCGTTTATACGTGCGACGAAGGGATCGATATCATAGACTGCTTTGCCGGATAAATGATCGTCCAGGAATCCAATTGAGGTTATGGGTTCACTCGTGGTGTAGAAGACATCGTTCGGATCGTCTGACTCTCTGAGTGGTAAACCCACAGTACCGCCGATACCACCTGTCAGATGAAGGTCGCCTCGCAGCGTCTCCCGATTGACCGAGGGCATTATTTGCAAGGCTACAAGGGGACTAACTCGTCCACGCTGAAGTATTTGAAGCTTCAGATGTGCTTTGTCGAGGTACGCGTGAATGGGGGCCTTTGTAAGCTAAATGAGACGACCCGCTTGAGGATCGTCATTGTGCCGGGCCGCCTCCAGATTGCTTTTCCCCACACTATTGGTTGGCCCCAAAGTTTGCCAAATCGTACCCCGCGCAGAAGTAGGTATCGCTTCAAGCGGCCACAGCAGCAGCAGCAATAGAAGATGACTGTGGCGAAGCAGCAGAAGCATGTTCGCGAGCCAGTCGAGTCTCCTTCTTTCTCTGATACATGGCTCGTATAGCATTTTTGATGCGTGTAGCATCAAAGTTGGCCTTTGCTAAGGTCTTCACGCCTTCAACCTGGTCAGGCTGATAAGTGAAATTCCAGGTACTGAGATGTTCAGATTTGACAGGATCCACATGGGGAACATCAGGATGTTGTAACAACGGCAGGTAGATGACCATAAGACCTGTAGACTTGGAGACCACTTCCCAGTCATCCTCTACTCTCTGAGCCTCCAGTCTGCTGTCTGGTTCTTCTTTTCCCGACGATTCAGAGGCCCTGTGCTCGGCTGACTGGCCGACCCAGACATTGACACTATCCAGTCCATATCGATTCACCGTGGCTTCTTCGACCTTCTCGTTCGCCTCGCTCGGAGTCTCAGCCGTTGCACTGTCTAATTCCTGGACAGCCTGGTCGTCTTGCTTGGGCCAGCCCATACCGACCGGCCAAGTTTTTATGTTTCTCTGCTTGGCATAGCCTTCAGTTCTCCAGAACCACGGAGTTGTGTGTATGTCTGCACTAGAATCTAGCGCAATGATGATGTCGCAATTCCGCCTAAGTAACGGATAGAACGGCATGTTGTTAGCCATACCCGCATCGGACAATTCCAAGTGCTCCAAGGTAGACATATGTGAAGCAACGTGCGAGCCAAGTTCGTAAGAGAATGCGTAATTGGGTATCTTTGTGGCATCAATGAAATGTATAGCCTTAAGTTCTTCCTCACGAGATGCAATTTGCTTCCTGAGTTCGGAAAAGATAGTGTTATCTTTTGGCAACAACGGCTCAAGCTCTTGGATATAGGCCGATAGCGACGCACAAAAAGCAGAACTGAAAGTACCAAGAAGAGTAGATAGACTGACCTCTGGCTTATTGTCGACTGACTCTCCATGTCGGAATGATCTGCCAACGGACCAAGTTGGTATCCATGACTCTGTCTCTTCAGAACCAAACTCAAACGGACTGAATTCGAAGAACTGGAAGTACGACAAGTCGTCCAGAACTTTTCCTGGTTGCTCTGTGTCCTTGCTCTCTATTACAGCTTCCGCATTCTGCCGGTCTGGAATCTCCTGTCTGACACAGGAATATAAAGGCATCGGAGAATGACCAGCTCTGAGGTACCTGGATTGTTCGCTGATGAGGAGATCATCCTCATATAGTCGAGAATTGCTCTGAGGGACAAACAGGCGTGCGGTAAGCATGAGACCATACAACTCCGTAATGCCAAGCTCTTTATATCCAGCATTGAAGCGTTCTAACACTCCTCGCATTATGTATTTGCGTGCCTTATTGTCCTCTAGAACTTGCAAAATGCTCATGGGATCAGCGATATGAGTGGTAATACGGTTCTTCAAGTGTTCCAAGGTCTTTCCCGGTCGTCTGTTCCCCATAGATCTCGAAAAAAGTAGAGCCTGAGCCCAGGTACTGCCAGACACACCGGCCAGGTATGTTGACAGGTCTAATATGCCCTCATCTTGCAAAATTTCATACAACGATGCAGTGTTCAGGCATGCTCTGAGACCGCCGCCAGAAGCGGCTATACCAATCAGAGGTACGTCTTTCTCGCAGATCTCATTTTCATTCAAGTCCAGGTATCTTGCAAGTGATTTCTTGGTGAACTGAGTGCGCTGCTGTACGAACTCTAGTTCCTGATCACATAGGCCAGATCCAGAACGAACATGTGCTTTCTCGTGCGTATATTGGCCTGCTTTGGCTTCTTGAAGTATTTCGGCTCCCATAGATCCTTCCACAAAATTGAACGAATCTTTCATCTCAGAGATCAGTTGTGGTAATCTGTTTGCAAACTCTGGAAGCTTCAAGGACTCTAAGGTTGATTCTTGTAGCCAATCTAGCTTTTTGTGAACAGAGCTCCAGTAATCCTTGATAGCATCCTTTTGTTGCTCTAGGAAGCTAGAAGATTGGCTACTATCTTGATGAATTGATCTTCTGCCTCGGGCAACGAACTTGTCGGAAGCAAGCACATATGACTTATAGTATCGTTTGTGATTGCCCATGAGCATAAACCGACGACATGTCATCCGATCAAGCCGTCGATTGCGACTCCTCACAGTCTAACACCAGTAGATAACTTTCTCACTGCTGCTCTCTGTTCTGAATCAACATGACTGCCACTCGAGATGGGAGATGCAGACGAGCAATTGTTGTACAGATCCATACGCACATGTACGTAAAGCTTTCATTTGCGATCGCCATCACTACTACGGTACGGCAGTGGTTCTGATCACTGCTATGTATCGCGATCGGTGAGTTGAGTAGGCGTATTCCTCGTACTACAGACACAAGAGCTTCATCGGTCGCCAGATTGTGCCTCAAATCTCCATCCATAGATAGGTAGGCTGCTGTCCTGTTTTATCATTCGCCGGGATCTGAACTCTCCCATAGATACATAAGTGGTTCTGATGGACAAGCAGCATTGACCTTTCCATTGCATACTGAACATTCACGTAGCACTCGATTTAGTATCACACATTCGCAGTCATTGGTGCTTCTGCTATCAGTTGATCATCCTATAGCTAACATCACAAGTTAGCGCTTGTTCTTGTTTTAACAGTCTTCCTCTGTCCGAGAACTTCGAGATCCCTCATAACAGCAATACTGCTGATAATTCTTCGACCTTACGTATCATGAGAATTGTTGTATTACCGCTCCGGACTCTTGCTTCCCAAAAATCGTTTCTCTTTGCTGCTCCTTCAGCTCGAACAAATCCTGACATAAAACCTACAGTACAGGACAGAATTGTCAATAAAGCCTCGAGTACATGGCTTTCCTGGGAGACTGCTACAGGCGGTTGGAAGAAGAAAGTTGTTGATTGGGGCAACAAAGCGATCTCGCGCCTGGATTATCGCGAGCACTCTCTCAAGACCGTCATGTCAATCGCTGCTTACGAGCGATATCATCCTGATGCTCTGAAAGCGCCCATCAACGTTGCTTACCCAAGCAGTTTGGACTCGCTGACAATAAAAAATCAGATCGCCACGCTGGCGAAAGAGGGAATCCCTAGACATCGGCAGAAGCTCATTTACAGCTTCGTATTGATGCCCTTTACAGCGCCGTTCATGCTCGTACCGGTAGTGCCCAATTTACCGTTCTTTTATGTTGCATTTCGCGCTTGGTCTCATTGGCGGGCCATGCAAGGCAGCTCCCATTTACAACAATTGATAGACCAAGACAGATTAGCACTGACGCCATCAAAACATTTACGGGATGTCTACGACTCCGAGGGCAAGTTGGTAATAAGTGATTTGAAACGCATTCTGCAAGATAAGGTGGCTTTACCAGGTATGATCCTCGAGGTAGAGCGGGCAAGCCAACAATTGGATCAGCTCGACGCACAAGCTGCTGCTACACAAGTCACTGAAGGACAAGAAGATGTAAATAAAAAGCGAGCTCGGTCAGGTCTGCACAAATAGGCTTCACAGGCTTGTGACAATACAGTACACATCATGTCTCTCTCAGTAATTATGACGTTTTCCAGTACTTGACGACTCGGATCTCAGCTTATGAGCGCTTGCGAGAGACTCGCGGAAGACGTCCGCACATCACCCGAAGATAGAATGATCACTTGTACGCAGTGAACAAACTGCGAGCTTAGCATCAATGGTTAGGACCAGCGGTCATGGTCTTTAGAATAAACTTGTAACATAGATTGACATTTAATAAATGTCTTCATACAACAGACATCTTTGACTCTTCCATCTATAAGACGGATTCTTGCGTCACTGAATAAACTGCCAAGAGCTTAAGTTTGTTTCGGTGATGCGATAGCAGTATGTGGCCATGGTATGATATACGCTCTATAGTGATGCTGAACACGAGAATCAGAGCAGATCCGAAGCGGGAACAATGTATTCGTATGGCCCCTGGCGAGGATCATGCATTACTCAAGCTTCAGAAAGCTCGAGCTCGACAAGAGCCAACCTTGGAATGTAGTTTCGTTTGTGATCGGAAGGGCATGAGAAGCTGATCATGATCAGCATCTGAATCTGTGGAGATGAAGCCCGCACTTGAACAGCGAAATCTTACCCGCTCAACCGCCCGGCAATTTCCCGAGCACTGGACTCGCTGGAGATCTAGAGCAATCTTCGCCTTCACCTGCCCTCTAAATTTGGCTGATGCTTGCTCTTGTCTCTCTGTCTCTGCCTCTGCCTCTGATGTCGTTCTTGTTGCCTAATCTTCGTTTCGTCGAACCCTGGCGCCCCCTCTTCCTCCCCTCTACCCTCATACACCAACGGGTTTTCTGCCTGCCAGCCTGCCCTTGCGCGGCTTCAAAACTCGTTGTTCTGAAGCCTACTTGCTCTCCTTCTCCTCACTTCGTCCGTTCGGGTGTCTGTTCGCTGAAATGGCAGAGTCTCTCGTCTCTCAGACCATTCAGGAGGAGGGCGAGAACAGTCCGATGGTTGCGCGGACTCTACCTACACCTGCGCTCCACAGTTCTCAAAATGGCTATTTCGATGTGGTAAAAAAGCCTGATAAGGCTCTGCAGCGAAACGGTGCGAGTGATGGACATCGCATGACAAATAATTCGTCACCCGCTGGAAACGAATCGAAGAACCAGGTAGCTACCCCGGAATCCACCACAACCACCCTCGATGGTACTTTGGCGCCGGTCCCATCAACTCCCGGTGGTCCAAGCAGATCTGTAGTGGAGCACAAGGAATCGCAATCACAGACAACGACCAAGAAGACAATCTCGAGGTTGCAGAGAATGTTCTCACAGACTGGCAGGAAGGAATCGTCCCTGGCTGTGGCGCAGAAGACGAATTCTGGCACACCTAGTGGCACTCACACTCCTGAAGATTCGCATCCAACACCTAAGGATCCGGAAAAGGAGGAAAGGTTAAAGACGATGACTGCAGACGAGAGAATTGTCGCCATGCGATTCGACTACAATGAAAAGGACGGAACACATGCTCATCATCTGAAACGACAGAAGCGGGAAGAGAAGCTAAAGAACATGCTGAAGGATATGCTCGGAGGAAAGGCAAAACGTGAGGAGGAAGAACGAAAGGTCGAAGCAGAGGAGGCTCATCAGCTGTCACTGATCAAGAGCTGGGTAGCTCAGGGACCTCATAATGATACGGATGAAGCACTCAAGATTGCCAAACAAAAAGATAAACATCAAGAATCTAGCTTTGTGGAGAAGTATGGTCGGTGTCACGAAATCATCGGTCGCGGTGCTTTCGGCATTGTGCGAATCGCACACAAAATGGACCCTACCACCGGCAAGGAAAAATTATATGCTGTCAAGGAATTCAGGAAGAAGCCGAATGAGTCAGAGAAGAAATATCAGAAACGACTCACCTCGGAATACTGCATATCATCAGCCGCCAAACACCCAAACGTTATCAACACTATTGACCTTCTGCAAGATGCACAAGGTGATTACTGCGAAGTTATGGAGTATTGTGCCGGAGGTGACCTTTATTCCCTGATCCTCGCAGCTGGCAAGCTGGAGCTAGCAGAAGCAGATTGCTACTTTAAGCAGTTGATGCGAGGTGTTGGGTATCTCCACGACATGGGTGTAGCCCATCGGGATCTGAAGCCAGAGAATCTTCTCCTCACACCATCCGGGGCACTCAAGATTGCTGACTTTGGAAATGGCGAATGTTTCCGCATGGCCTGGGAGAAGCAATCCCACATGACTGCTGGTCTGTGCGGAAGTGCACCTTACATAGCTCCAGAAGAGTACTCCGAGAAGGAGTTTGATCCTGCAGAGGTGGATGTGTGGGCCTGTGGAGTCATCTTCATGGCGATGAGGACTGGTCGACATTTGTGGCGCATGGCCAAGAGGGACGAAGACGATTTCTATGAAAGGTATCTGGAGGGCAGAAAGACCGAGGGTGGCTATGAACCGATCGAGGCACTCTCTCGTGCCCGTTGCCGCAATGTGGTCTACTCAATGTTGGATCCAAATCCCAAGCGTCGGTTGACGAGTAAGCAGGTCCTGCAGAGTGAGTGGCTCACGGGCGTCTACACATGCAAGGCTGCAGATGTTGGAGCATGAAAAAGGGCAAAGTATGTAATTGGTTGATTGTAACCGTAGTAGCAGTAGTCATTGGGGGGACAGTCACATGGTTCGGAGCCTTTACAGATATACAACAAAGATTGAAAGCAATGACATATAATGTAGAAAAGGACCGAGCCATGAATGAAAGTAAGCTGCCTTTGCCAAGCTTTAAATGCACCATAATAAACCTGGAATTGCAAATGGACCGATGAGATGCGATGCATGCGTGGCAAATATTCTGATGGTGACTTTGAGTTCAGTGAGGAGCCCCAGTCTGGTCAAGAGATGAGCTGATCGGCAATAGTTTCCGTTTCTGGTTGAATGCTGAGAGCGGGAGGGCGGCTCATCTGTTCACTTACCCACGCACTCACGCACTCACTCACTTCCATCCATTGATTCACTGCTGGACTGGACTGCACCCCACCGCATGTCTGCCATTTGCTGAGTAGATCTGAAGTGGAGTGGATACCATTAATAGTTCTCCCCTGCCTCATCTGTCCATCAGTCCTCCCTCATCTCGTGACATTTTGCGCAGTCCTCAACAGACTCTTGACCACTGATTCTCATCCCTCTCTCCCTCTGTATGGCCACTGTAGCAGCCAGAGACTGGTCATCTGACTCTTGCACACGACAGTAGCGCAGAGAGCGGCACTCACGGAAGCATGTCATTGGATGAGGCAGAAGCCGAATACCCGCTACTGACCCACGACTCCGAGTCAGTAGCAGGACATGCCCACGGCCCTCCACAACGAGGCATCAGAGGTCTCTGGCACAGGTTCTACCTCTTCCTCGATGGGCCGCATCCCCGGAAGCCGCCCAAGGGTCATGTATACTTTGCTCAAGTGCAGGCCAGGCTCGAAGGCACTTTTAAAAATTTGTCGGCGCGAAAGGTAGTGTTGATCTGGACGGCTTTCTATGCACTTTGGTTCATCACTGCCGGATCCCTGATACATCGATCCTCTTTCGCAGCAACATCCTTGTCAGCAACCTCTCTCGCACCTCCCAATTTCTTGTCCTGCGTGTCTACATTATGGCAGCGAAACAATTTCTGTGGACTTGATGGACGAGATTGTGAGCCGCTGAACGGGACGTCCTTTGACTTCCGATGTCCTGCAAATTGTCTGTCCGAGACCCTGCTCAATGAGCGAATCATAGGCACGCAAGTAGTCAATCATCGACCTCTCGTCATTGGTGGTCAAGGCGACGGTGAGTACGAGTCGGGTATATACAGAGCGGATTCCTTCATCTGTGCGTCTGCCATCCATGCGGGACTCGTCAGTGATGCTCTCGGCGGATGCGGAAAGTTGAGCGTTCGAGGTGAACAAGACAACTTCGAAGCCTCCACGGCTCACGGTGTCAAGAGTCTTGCGTTCGCATCTACATTCCCAAAGTCCTTTTCATTCACAAAGTTGGAAAAGTTTGGTGGTTGTGAAGATTTGAGATGGCTCATCACGATCGTCAATATTGTCTTTTCCAGCATCCATTCGTTACTGCAGACATCAACTATCTGGTACTACTGGATACTCTTCATCACGACGTACTTTCACGTTGCACTGGTGAGTGATCCACCTTCACAGACCGGCAATGAGTTGCTTTCCGTGGCCTTCAGAGGGTTTCTTCCCTCCCTGTTCGTGGGGTACTCGTTCTGGGTCACGGCGGCAAGGTGGACGTTAGCGAATGCCCCACCACTTGACCGTACACTCTTCTGGCTCGGTGGACTGTGGTTCGGAGCCTTGCTCAACTACATCTCAGCACACATTCCCATCTCGCGGCTCATGATGAGCGACATTACACGCGACGGGGGCGTGCCGTATGTCGTGGCGGTCGTGATTCTCATTGTAGCAATCATGATCGGTCAGATGAACATTATGAGGAGAGCCGGAGACTTGGTGTACTATCTCAAAATTTATCTGACTGGTCTCTTCGTGCTCATTGCGCTGGGTTTCATCCCTGGCCTGACGTTTCGGCTGCATCACTACATATTCGGTCTACTGCTCGTGCCGGGGACTGCGTACCCGACAAGACTCTCGATGCTGTACCAGGGCATCTTGATTGGCCTCTTCATCGATGGTATCGCACGATGGGGATTCGACTCTATTCTGGAAACGGCAGAACACCTTCGTGACGATGGAGCACTATATTCTGCCGTGCCGAGTTTCGTGACTGTGAATGACTGGGTACAGCGTGGCGCGATCTATTGGCAAGGAGAGCTTCCGGAGGCTCACCAGTACTCTGTCCTCATCAACGATGTCGAACGCTATCGCGGCCTGGACGGCCGACTTGATCCGCGTGCGCTAGGACTACATTTGGTGCCGGACGTACCCTACTACATCAGGGTGGCTTTTGCCTATGGAAGCAATGCGTTGGACTACTCGAAACCCGCTACGTTCTTCCTCAACGGCACATTGACTGTGTGGGCATGAGTGTCTGTCTGTTCTATGTAGATATTATGTATGAATGAGTAAGTGTCATTATCCGGATCACATTTGTGGACACTGCAGCCCGATCATCCCGGCGATTATGTAGCACATCAGTCTGAGATCCGTCACGGGAAATGTACCTCTCAGCAAGAGACCTGTCACCTTTTAATTTAGGAATGGTTTCTGACATGTTTGAGTGCTTGGACAATTTTCCACCTGCCGCACGACCACCCCATCACACGGCATCCAATGGCCGCCCTGAGCGTGCAGATAAGCGAACAACATCAGATTGCCCTTTGTCCCTCTCTCCTTCTCTCTCTCTCTCCTTCTCTCTTCCTTCTTCCCGAGGTCTTTCTACGAGTCATTCTCGCAAGTCCCCCTGCAGATGCTGTAAACATGTTGTCCTGTCCCGTCCCTCGGTCCCATCCTGTGGCCACCGATGTGACAGCCCGCGAGGCAGAGGTCCAGCCAGATCTACTCGCCAAGGCCTTTGCGTGCCGCGGGGACAATTACATGTTTGGCACAAAGGTTGCATCTTCAATCTTGTTGATCTAGTACCTGACATATCGGCGATTGATGCAATAATGCTATATACGTCGAATCTCTAGCTATAGGTCTAGGAAGATTCAGAGCACGTGCACAGCTGGAGAGGGGGGGAGATCGTGGCGCAAGTCAAAGTTGCGATGGCGCTCGATTGTCGGTCGTGGCTGAAATCCACTTTCTCCACAGAGAGGAAAAGAGTGAAACGAATGGATGAATCAGGATTCATCTGCTGCTGCTGCTGCATATATATAGTATATATCCCACGCTTCACCCTCTTCCACACTCAACACTACCTATCCATCCATCCATATACATTAAGCAACACGCAAAACGATACCAACACAAGTTGTTCGAGACATGACCGACGTAATTACGACTTCGGAACTTGGCTGGGACGATGCCGCAACGCCCGACAAGTCAGGGACCGTGAACGGATGGATCGTGGACACGTATAATCGACTCATCCTGACGTTTACCTGAATCTGGCACTGGGACGAGTGGATGTACGCTGATGCACCAGACTACGACTAGTCCCGATTGACCTCGACAATGCGCAGAACGTCTCGCGAGCATGCTGCTCGACAATAACAATGGACGACTGCTGCCATACTTCTGCGATACAATCTGGCAGATCATGCGAGACGAAAAAATTCGGCAACTACGAGTTGGTAGTGAGCGACTTGGACTGCGCCGATCGACGTATGCGGTACCAGAAGCGCCTACTTTGTACTCGCATTCGCATTCGCATTCGGAATCTCGCGTATTTGTGGTTCACGCATGCGGCGGTGGCAAAAAACATGTATGACTCCAGCATGGGATTTTCGCTTCCTCATGCATGGCATTCTAGATTCACATTCTCCTCTTACCTCGCACATACGAGTATTCAGGGTAGATCTACGCCAAGCACAGGTCCATCACCCGCCATATTGACCTTCCGATTGACGGTACATACCTCCCTTGGCATATGCAGATCCTCATCACATGTCGACTGTTGTCGCCCAGTCTAGAGAGACCATTCAGCGTCGACCACGACGACCATATTCATGTACATATTTATTCAAGCTAAAGCATGCATACATATACACACACAATCAACGCATCACTTCTTTCCCTCCGCCGTATCAGCTTCCACTTTTTCGCTCTTCTTCGGCGGTCGTGCTCCGAAAATACTCGACCCGACACGGACTTCATCAGACCCCTGCTTGATGGCGTCTTCATAATCCTCCGACATGCCCATCGACAACTTGAGGTCCGTGCCGAGCGCAGTGTCGAGATCCGCCTTGACCCGCTTCAATGCATCAAAGTCCTGATTTTCACCATGTGCTCGACTCGTTGCGAGGGACCCGATCGTCATGACGCCGTATAGTGACAACTTGTCGCACTCTTCGATAATGTGCTTGCCTACGTCTTTCGCATCCGACCTGTCGACACCACTCTTTTCGTCCTCGCCCGAGGTGTTGATTTGTATATAGACATTCAATTTTTCCTGCCTCTCTTTACACCCTTTATTCAATTCGTTGGCCTTTTTGATGGAATCTACGGTTTCGACGGCGAATAGATTCGGTACGGAGGAAGACAGGAGTTTTGCTTTATTAGACTGCAGTGAGCCGATAAAGTGCCATGCAATGTCACGAGGCAGCTCGTTTGCCTTGGTGATGAGTTCTTGGATGTAGTTTTCGCCAAAGTGTCTGACGCCATGGTCGTAGAGGACTTGAATGTCTGATGATGGTTTCAACTTTGAAACGGCGACTAGAGTTACTTGTGATGGAATATTCGCTTGAATTTTGTCATAATTCGATTTCAGTTCGGTCGTTCGAGCGTCTGAGGACATAGAAGCACGTACAACAAATGTATATTGACTGTTTCTTGGCACTGACCTTGCTATTGATCTTAGTACAGGCAATGTCATGGTAAATGTACGTCATTGAGTGGAGTCTCCTTTTTCGAGTTTGACGTCCGTCGGCAATTCGTCGGCAAGTGGCCGGCCATCTCCATCTGATCAGCACTCCTGATCACTTCATACACCACGATCAAATTGCAAAATACTAATCTCATCAGAGCCTGTTCGAATTCTCAGTATATTCATTAAACAATCATTGTAGTCTCCATACTAAGACCCTGCCATCCATGACACAAATGAGGAAATTTTGATCACCGTGAAGCTTTACTGACTTCACTTCATACTGATCTTCAGGTTCGCTTGGTCCACGTAAACGTCCACAGTCAACCAACATGCCACTTTCCGTGTCTGCCGGCAAAACGCAGAATGCTCCAAAGTTGATGCCTTCCTCGGTATCGCCGAACCATCCGACCCAGCCTCCTACATCGACTAGCAATCGAGAATCCCATACTAAGTAAATCAGCTCGGTGCTTCACGAGCAGGGATTCTGTTCGTACTTGGCGTATCATCATCATGTGGAATGCCTGCCACATTCACCTTTGTCATGTTCAAGCCATGTATAAGTGAAATTTGGCCCGGCCCACAGAGGTAAGCATGGCGGTTGATGGAGCACACTTCCGAGCGCACATTGCGTTGAGGAGAGAACAGTGAGATCCGGCTGACGCAGTACGAGGAGTCTAGATCGTAAATCGTCAACAGACCAGTCGCATTGTGCATTTGATAAAAGTAACTGTCATCAATGGATTGTGTCGTGGAAGCAGATGAAGAGGAATTGGGTATCTCTGTTGGTATGGAGATTGTTCGGTCAGTCTGCTCTGATTCGTGAAAAAATGATAGCCAAGTTCGGACATTATCGGCATATGCATACACTAGCGTGTGATTGAGATTTGCCATTACAAAGATGAGATCCGTACGTTGCGTGTCCAATGTGTGTACGAGATTCCCCTGCATGTCATATCGTAGAACGAATTGGCTAGTGTACCTTGTTGTAAGAACATAAATAAAGTCGTCCTCGAGAAAGATGTCCCTGATGCTGAGTAGTTGTGGTATCTCAACTTCAAGTGGGATGCGAGTCTTCAAATCAACCAAGATGAAGATGGATTGACCAGTAAAGTACAGTACCAGCCGGTCAAAATTGTACCTAGAGTGATGGCGAGAACGCGGTGTAGAGCCAAGATTCTGAGCATACTTGACAGGCAGTTCCTTTTCCGCAGAAAATTCGTAGTAATCCTTTGCTTGCCTCTGCACAATTGACTGTCTCAAAGTCGTAGTTTTGCGAATTTGTTCAAATAAAGTTACAGTGATTGATTTGCCAGGATGTTGTCGATGCTGCTCACGATCTAGACGAGCTCCTGCGAGCGGATAGTCTCGTTCCAAGATATGCTTACAAAGCTGTTTGTCTGAGCATAGTGATGCGCATTGGCCGCTAGTTTGTGCGAAAGTAAGAAAAGAATTAGAGTCCAAATATGATAGTACTTGTAATTGTAGTTCCTCTGGAAGGATGAACCATTCGTTCATTATGGTTTATACGAGTCTCACGAGTCACACATTTTCTGAGCTTCCTCGATTGGACGCTATCTAACTGGGTAGCAAGCACGCACTGGACTCCTATTTGCGACTGGACAGGGCTAAAACGTCTTGATTTGGTAAGAAGCTCGACGCAGATTTTGTGCAAACTGGCTGGCCAAAAGATTCCGTCTCCAACGAGAGGTTATGTAGGTTGGCTTGGCTGCCTGTAGATGACACACGAGCTCGAGTAGGGCCAAGGCATCAATCTGCAGCCAATACCCCGATGCAGCTCCTGAATATCGGCTGGGTATCCACGTCCATTACGACAAACGAAAGTCGCGAAAGTAAGCATTTTGCTGCACTGATCATGATTATATGTTATATACAATAACAGTTTTGAAACTTCACTCAGACACATGTGCCGCCTTCTGCTACTTTCCATTTCGCCCAAACAATGCGATTTCGTCCCTTGATGGAAGATGCTCTATTTGCATGCCATCCGCTTCACACTATGAGTTCAAAGCACATGAATATGTACCGCTACAACCTCGGCGTTGCTCTATCCCGTTTCTCGTAGGCCAAGCAAACTACGCAAGCCATTCCTCAAGCTAGTTTTCTTTGAGGAACGTTCCTTCTCATTACTGGAGGATGACATTCCAGCACTCGTGTGCGCTTTGCCACTTGGGCCAAGCTCTGTCTTCGTCTTGTACTTCTGCAAGACCTCTTTGGCTGACTTGCTGTGCCTCAATCTTTTGACACTCTTGCGATTGACGTCTGTCGCCGGCAATTGTTTCAACAACTCCGTATTCCGACGGAACTGATGATTGGTCTGGGGTTTCAGCTTCAAGTGTGATCTAGCCTCGAAGGACCTTATCAGAAGTGGCTCCGTGACAAGTGATACCTCGGCGGGAGCGGCCTTAAAATTATGTGGCTCTTGCAAGATTTGGTCGAAAGATGTCAATTCGTCCATATCTATGCGATCGAGTCTTGTCCTCGATGGAGAGGTAGAATTGTTCAACCTGAGAGACATTGTGATCATTGACTTTCTGTGACGCAAGTCCGACTTGTTCGACCTCTGGAAGTTCGCAGCATTGTTCAAGCTCGACTCTGCGTTTTTGCAGACATTCGCACTAAGTTCGACCCTGGCCCCTTCAGATGCTTTGGAAAGTTCTTTCGAATTTGCATATAGTATCTCAAAGTCACTCTTTTGTCGTGTGATCTGACGAATCTTACTTGTTGTGGTGCGCGAAGAGATGATGTCGATCGAATCGTTAGAAAGCAGACTAGAGCTATCTCGTGTATCTTGTCTCTTAATCGAAGCGCGACCCTCGACGCTGTCAATGACATCCACTAATAGAAAGCTACGTTTCTTGCTTAGTGTTGCATTGGGTGTCAATTGCGGGTGGCCAAGTACACAGCGAGAATTCTCTTGTAACAACGGCGACCACAACATGTCAATTTCTGGCACGACCTCTTGTTGCGCTTCATCTTCTTCAGAAGCATAATCGAAACACTCGCTGATACGAGCCAGTCGATTGGAAGCCGTACCTAACAAAGCAGGACAGGACTTCTTGTAGTCTAATGTACGTCGGCGGCCAGGTTCGCCCTCCGCGTGAAAGACTTCCTGCTCCTCCTCGTCATGTACAGAAGTCATTGGCGGCCTGAACAGAATGTACGTTGCTGGGTGAGGTTTTGGAAGCATTTCTCGGCCAATGTGTATTCGCCTTATCGCAAAATGGAAAGTCGCATGAGCCTGAGCATCAAAGAGATCCTGTCAAGGACGTGTTCACAGGACAACGGGAGTTGTGGTGGGCTGGCAAGTACAATGTGGACAGATTTGTATGTCACAAAGACTTCAATTACAGCCCAACGCACATCAACACATATGCGAGGGGCTCCTCTGGTTGCGGTCCACTCGAATTTCGTGTCGCTTCACGATATTCACGCTCACGCTTCATCTCGTCCTATATAGCAGCACGATGCTCAGGCACTTATCCCCGGCATCGTCTTGAGATCCCGACAATGATTCATCATCACGAGACGTTTGGTTTTTCCGGAGTATGATGTGGTCCTGTACTTGATGGCACTCCAATAACATCATTCTGCATCCTGGTCCTCGCAATCCTGTATGACTCAGATCAATCATGAAGATGAGCGTCCGTCATACAGCACTTCGACCGTGCAGTATGATCAACCGACCACTATCCCAATAATAGTGGCGAAGGCGGCAGAGGCCCCACAGACGAAAAGTCATACCAGGAGACTCACGAGTGCTGTACACTTTCGAGAAGATCTACCGAGCATCCACTATACCAGCGACTCGTCACGATTGACTTTAAGAAGCCTCGACAGTGCCGCCGTACCTACAGTCCTCGAATTTGGGTCTCCGATCAACAGTGTCGGTGTGCATGATGATAGTAGCAATCTTGTTGTGCATGTCCTTCTCGAAACACACATCCTATACTCCATGATATTCACCCCCGCGTATCTGGATGACCCTCGTCAGGAGAAACAGCAAGGTTGGATCAGCGAATACTTTGCCCCTAGTTTTTCTATCCGTCCACCTCTGTATATGCATTCAGTCTCTGCGACTAACCTTATATTCTCTTTTCAAGACGGAGGGCTTCTGCGATTAACGAATAGAGGTCGTGGCTATAACGAACACATTTTCTCTGATTCAAGTTACTTCAGCTCTTTCCGAAGTATTCTGCCGTGGGCAGGACGTCCAAGCAATCTGGTCATAAGTATGCAAGCTTGCGGATCCAAGAATCTGTTGTTCACTCTCAGTGTCGACGCAAAATTGAAAACATGGGATATGAGCACTGGTAAATTACTAGCTCTGAATGATACCTTTGCTCCAGAGACTCCTCTGACGTTCCTTGCGGATCCGTTCCCGTCGCAGTACCTAGCTCTACACGATCAAGCCTCAAGTTTTACCTTGGTCACTTATTGTCCACAACGACCAGGCATCTTCAAGATTTTCAAAGGCCGTGGTAAGGGTCTGGAGGAGTTACTCAGCTTTCCGGAACAGCAACCATCAAGTGGTATCTGGAGGATTTTCAGTATTGCGCTGGATAGCGTGAAGCATGACGGGAACCTCACAATACATGTCCTGTGGAAATCAGACACATTAATGCTTGTACAAACGGCTCATGCCAACGTCACGACCCGTAAGGTCCAGTGGGAGTTTGCATCTACATCGACACTGTTCGAAGGTGTCCCGACCACTTCGCAAGCGAACATTGAGCACTTTATATTTGAAACTGGACGATTTTCCCCAACCATCATCAGAAACGCAATGGCATCTCTTCTCGGACGTCCATGTTCTTTGACAGGTGATGCTACACAAATTCGAACGCGAATCATGGATCAAATAGACGCATCGAGCACTCTGATGGTCGATCCAGAAACTGGGAACGCTCTGCAAGAGAAGTATGACGAGGACATTCGGCTTAAGCTGCTCAATCTAGCTCAAATCTGTGTTGAGCTGGACCGAGTCGCCAGCGAAGCTCACAGTATTCAGTTTTCGCCATTTTCCAAGGAGACTCTGGTGGCACAATCATCGAAAATAACTTTTCTCCGTCCTGCGATTGCGCTTGAAGACATCTTGCACAGTGTACAGGACAACAACGAATTATCAGCTGTCTCAAAAGTCGTGCAAGCTGCTTTGTTGCTCAAAGACGGATTGAGCATTGATTTGTGGAAACATGTTTCCGACACAATCTCAATTGCCAGCACTTCAGAAAGAACCATGAGTGCAGACGATGCCATGTTTCTGACTTATGAGAAGACCATAGAAAACCAAATATCCACGGCTACCATTCACTTACTCAACAAGTCCAAATTGACAAACAACGAACTGATTACTGGCTTGAAGAAGCTTGTCAACCCCCTGAGCATTGGTCCGGCAAGAAAGATCTACAAAAGCGTTTTGGGAATTAACGCCTATGTCGCTACCCAGTATACTCTGAGCCGGCTAGTATTCGACACGATTACGTTGATTCTGGGCTACCTCGTTTACTCAGCGTGTGTTGTCGACGATGCAGACATCTATGCATCGTCAGCCTTGTATATAAAATATCTTCAGCTGCATCGGCAAGCTGCACTCCTGCTTGAAAGCACAACAATACATTGCAAGATAGCCGAGAGTGATAACGCTACCTTTGAGGACGAATCCACTGCAAACTCAAGTGAGACAAAGGTCGTACTGCACATGTTGGCGCAGTCGAATGAGGGAGAAGTGCCTCAGCGGGAATTCCTGGAAGCTATTTTGGTTTATCTCGTCAACAACTCTCAAGGTTCATTGGCCGGCCGATTCTGTCGATACATCAGCAAGTCGCCAACGGCCATATATCTGCAAGCTAGAGCTCTGTTATTAAGTGGTGAGCATGAACAGGCCTCAAGACTCTTCGCCCGCATCGCTGTGCCTTTCATCAATTATAGTACTGGCAAAGTTGAACAAGGCTTGCACATCAAGGCTCCCCGTAACGATCTGATTGAGTACCATTTACATGTAGCTACACTTTTCTCGTCGGCGGAGCAATACCGTCATGCTGTCCGCTTTTGTAAAGAGGCCTCGCTGGCAGCGAGTGCCGCGACTCATGAAACGAAAGAAGCAATCATGCAGAGCACATTCCAAGCTGCTGTTCGTGCCAAAGACTGGTCGGAAGCATACACGGCAATAGCATTCACACATAGTCCTGTTCATCGAGACAATTTGCGGGCATTTGTGGTCGATTTATGCGAAGCTGGGGAACTTGATCTGTTGCATCAACTGCCATTTGTTGGACTGGTAGAGGAAGTCGACGCGGCACTGGATCGCAAAGCGAGAAACATGCTGGACGTCCGCACCAAACCATCATATCACAAAATTCTATATGCTTACAGGATAAAGCATGGCGACTATCGTGGAGCTGCAACAATTCTCTATCACCGGCTACAGTTCCTCCACAACCGCTCTCGTCTCAATGGATTCAACGTCGCTGCTCACTTGGACATTACCGAGAGTTATCTTGCCATTATCAACGTACTTCGTTGTCTCGACCAGGATGAGGCATGGATCATCATTGGCACGTTGGACCAAGATGCTCCGTCACCGAAGAAAACCAAGACAGTTAGTTCCGTTGATCAGTCTGCCAATGTGTTGCGAAAGGTACTAAAGTTGTCCGACATTAGAGTCGAGTATGACAAGGAGTTGCGAAACATGGAAGCACAGTTGATAGAGTTGCAGGAACTCGCTGCTTAGCATATACAATGTACAAATCAAACCACTCTTGCCCTTTAAAATTTGAGAAGAAAAAAGAACCTTTTATGCTATTGATGGCTGTGCTGAAGTATTCATGAGAATGGACTTTGTGGTGGTTAAACAACTATTCGTCCTTGATGGAGACTGGTGCGTCCTCAGTCTTGACAACTTTCGACGCCGGCTCGGAGGACGGTTCGTTGGAGTCTTCGAAAGATCGCTTCTCGCCACGTCCAGAGTTGGCCTCTTCTTCATCACGGCGACGTTCGGCGTTCCTGTCACCGTCTCGTCCTCCACGGCCACGACCACGACCTCGACCTCTGCCACCGTTCCTATCCCTATTTCCACCGGTTCCTCTTGACTTTTGGTTATCCTTTGCAAAGGCATTAAATGATCGTTTGCTGTTGTTTTGTGGGAACTTGCCACCATATTGTTGCTCTTTCATGTCGAGATATGCTTTCTTTGACATGACTTCGAGTTCTGCGTCGTTGTACTTTAGCTTCTCCTCTGCTGTGCCTTTCTCGATGAACGCGTCCTTTTCCTCAAGTGTCGAGAATTCGACAAAGACTGAGCCTTTGAAAAGACCCTCGCCTGTACGCCTTAGTCGAACTACTTTAACGGTTCCGAATCCCTCAAAGTATTTCTCGAGGTCTACCTGCAAGGTTTTCGTCTCCTCCGGCAGGTTCTTGACATAAATGGAGCGGGCGACGGGTCCGTTGGTCGCTGTGAACGGTTTCAACTCGGTTTTACGCTTGATCTTCTCCCCCGATTCGTCGACTTCCAATTCTGAGGATTCTCGGAGAGCTTCGACAACAGCGGTATATGGTTGGAATCTGCGCATACGTTTGAAGTTTGCGACCGAGCGAAGATCGGCCCAGCCCTCGTTCTCGCTGACCATGGTGTAAAGGAACTTGTCCGTGGTCAGATTTGAGTCCGAGAAGTAAAATTCGACCTGTTTTCGAATCTCAGCAGCATCGTCTGACTTGGGCAATGCCGTAGGATCGAATCGCTCGCCTCCAGGATATGCCTTTTTCTCATAAGAAGAGCTTGCATCAGCTGCGGGAGCTTCTGATTGCTCGTTGTGCTTCACTTCTGGGATTGTCTCTGGCGCATTCTCCGTGACTTGAGGAGACGCATCCTCGACCTTGACGTCTCCAGTAATCTGTGTTACAGGGCTCACATCCTTCACATCCTCGATTGGCTTCTCTGATTGCGTAATGTCGGCCATGGTGACGGTTGGCTTAATCACAAAGTGATCCAACCTATACTTGTGCTCAAACTTGTGATACTGCAGTCGAAAGTTCATGCGCTGCGACTCTTGCAGAGGATCTCACGATCAATCAAAGTTCGACCTCAACTTCCATCGCGCCCGAAAATTCTAACGCCTCCCGAAGCCATATTATCCAATCGATATCGCGTTTTGTCGTGATGCGAATGAAATTTGGCTGAGGATAATGTGGGAATTACGGATCATGCATCAAATTGATCATGGATTCATCAGAAGTATCGTCCATACACTCAGTTGCAATCATTGCAAACCTTCAGATCATCGACCAGATCTACTCATCAGGTATAGTCATTGAAAACTCTCAAACTCAATGAAAGGTGTCTGGTATACGGAGGGACCGTGGTCATGATTAGCTCATGCCAGAGTACATCGCCAGAAAGATGAGCACAAGAAACATACAGGAGCCGGTCATGGCTACACAGCTATCACATCCATATATCTCGGCCGCAGCCATAGACCGTCGCATGTCTGATCTGAGGCCTCAATCTATGTCCGAGACGAGAGAATATCAACTTCGGCTCACTTCTTGTGCATGGATTTATGCTATTGGGAAAGAATTACACTTGTACGGGATCAATCGCTTATTACAGTCGTGAAAAGGACTAACGTATAGCCCTCTGCGGACTACTGGAACGGCTATGATGATCTATCACAAATTCCATCTGTCTAATCCCATAGCTGAATTCGCGGCGCAGGTGAGGACAAGTGGGTTGCGGCTCAATGAGAGAGGCTAATGTATAGGATGTCTGTGCTGCATGCCTGTTCGTGGCTGCCAAGATGGAGGACACATCGAAGAAAGCTAGAGATATACTGCTTGTCAGTCACGCTCTTCGGAATCCTCAAAGTCCTGATCTCGATCCCGAGTCAAGTTTGATGGAAGACCAGCGCAAAAGACTGATGGGTCTCGAAAGAATGATTTTAGAGTCGTGCGCATTTGACTTTCGTCATCGACATCCCCAACCTTTCTTAATCAAGTTTGCTCATATTTTGGGTCAGGACAAAGCTCAAACGCGACTGGCATGGAATATCAGCCTCGATGCATACAGAACGTGGCTACCCTTGCAAGTTCCTCCACATGTGACCGCTTTGGCTTGTATCGTTCTCAGCAAAAGGATCGAAAGGACTGATTTACAAATGGACATTGGAACATTCGAGGTGCAGCAGAACGATTTACAACTTGCACTTGAGAGCCTGTTGGACCTATATTTGCATGCTAAGGGCATTGCACTGGTAGCTGATGTGTGTTCCGAGGAAAAGCTGATGGAAATCAAATCGACTTTGTTACGAGACCTGGCCCATAGCGGCACTGATGATAGGCTTTCTGATCAGAAGTCGAATGGAAAGGTCACGAGCGTGACGAACCTCACAAGTCTTGGGGATCGGGGTACATGTAGGTATATTCTGGACCCTGACAGGATGGAGGCATAAATTTCTCTATGTATAATATAGCATAAAGCAAGCGACAGCAATGATTTACCACTACAAAAGAACCTTCAAGTGATTTGTCGATCCACAAACAGACTTGCTACTCAGTGAAGAGGGAACGCGTCGAATCCGCAAACAACTCGTGATCTCCAGTCCTCGAAAATCAGTAAGGTGAGGACTTTATGATCACGAGACTCATCAATATTCGTCCTACCAGAACTGCTCATCGTATGTGTTGACCAAGGCAGGCAGAAGAGGACGTTTAAAATGATGCACAAACATGTTTCCATCCACTGGAGTGTTGTGCTTCCGGTGGATCAAGTTCCAGCTCGTGCAACACGAAAGATCACTATGGACTAGTTAGCGCCATGTCTGGGGATAAGTGCCGTCGAGTGAGCAAGTGTCTCAGGCTATCGTTCTAACCATGGGATACACAAGGCATCCTGTGTCTTCTCAGGTCTGTGATATAAAAATCCTCATAGACTACTTGCTGACTCTTCCACAGGTATCGGATGTCTCACCGGAGATATCTATCTACTGATAGTAGTTGTTATGATCGTACAGATTATCTATACCGCACACAGTTCCATGTGAACTTGACTTGAAATGATTATTGGTAGCCAAAATTTTGTGGACTCGTATTCGGGTCGTAATTATTCTCGAATACCCTAAATTCTCACGCTCAGACGTCTCGAGTCATTCTAGGATATAGCTTCGATTGTTATGGAGCCATGAGCTCCGGATCACTTGTTGCGGTTTAGCAGCGAGGTGCTGCGAGCTTAGAAAGACGTGGTATTCACGGAATCTTGTCAGGGCTGCCAGCACGCAGGCAAAGATGAGTACACAATTGCCGGATGTTGGAAAGTTGGTGATACAGAATACCACGAAGAGGGATACTTTGCAGGACGTGGAGGCTGCTTGTCAGGCGAAATGGAAGAAAGAGAATGTCTTCCAGATTGATCCTCCAGTATATCAGACCGGTGTGACCGGTGCACAAGCGCACGACGAACAACCAAAGTTCTTTGGAACAATGGCATACCCATACATGAACGGCTCTCTCCACCTTGGACATGCTTTCACTCTGACAAAGGTCGAATTTGCGACTGGTTTCGCAAGAATGCAGGGAAAGAAGGCCCTGTTTCCATTAGGATTCCACTGCACCGGTATGCCCATTAAGTCTTGTGCCGACAAGTTGAAGAACGAACTTAAAATGTTTGGCCCCGATTTCATCTTGCCGGACAAGCCTGAGGAAGTCGAAGAACCGGCACAAAAGGTCAAAGAGCAAGTTGGTGAGAAGGATGTGACCAAGTTCAAGGGAAAGAAGTCAAAGGCTGCAGCGAAAAGCGGTGGCATGGAGTATCAGTTTCAGATCATGCAATTACTAAAGATACCAACTCCTGAGATTGCCCAGTTTGCAGATGAAGCACATTGGCTAGAGTACTTCCCTCCACTCTGTGAGGCTGACTGTACGGCGTTCGGTGCTAGAATTGACTGGAGGCGGTCGTTCATCACTACTGATGCTAACCCGTATTACGATGCCTTTGTCCGCTGGCAAATGAACAAGCTTCACGAATTACAGAAAGTAAAGTTTGGTCTCAGATACACGGTGTTTTCCGAACGTGACGGTCAACCTTGTATGGATCACGATCGAGCCAGTGGTGAGGGCAAAGGAGCCACTGATTACACCGGCATAAAGCTTAAAGTGGAAGAGTGGTCTGAAAAGGCATTGGAAACTATCAGTAGCATAGGATTGAAAGACAAAAACGTATACTTCATTGCTGCCACGTTGCGACCAGAAACAATGTATGGTCAGACCAATTGTTTTGTCGGGCCAAAGATAACATATGGACTGTATGAGGCGAAGAACGGAGAATACTATTTGTGCTCAGCTCGATCAGCACGTAACATGGCATGGCAAGATCTCTTCGAAACCAGAGGCCAGGTCAAAAAGGCTGGCGAGATCAAAGGAGACCTGCTCATCGGTACTCTTGTTAATGCTCCAAATTCTGCTTACAACAGTGTTAGAATTTTGCCCATGGAAACAGTCTTGGCCAACAAAGGTACAGGCGTCGTTACCTCAGTACCCTCAGATTCTCCAGATGATTTCATGACTACGAATGACTTGTTCAAGAAAGCCGAGTACTATGGTATCAAGCAAGAGTGGGCATCCCTGAAACCTATTCCAATCATCTCAACACCAACCTATGGCGATCTTTGTGCGCCGAAAGTATGCGAAATGATGAAAATACAGTCTCCGAAAGACGCTGACCTTCTTGCGAAAGCCAAGGAGGCAGTATACAAGGAGGGTTTCTATCAAGGTACCATGATCTATGGCAAATACTCAGGTGAAAAGGTGGAGAAAGCAAAGCCTCTTGTTCGTCAAGATATGATTGACGCAGGCGTCGCATTCATCTACAACGAACCCGAAGACCTGATCATGTCTCGTTCCGGAGATGAGTGTGTCATCGCCCTCTGTGATCAATGGTACATCGACTATGGTGAAGCTTCGTGGCGAGCTGAAACTGAGGCATGTCTGGCACAAATGAATACATTCGGCAATGAGACCAGGAACGGATTCGAACAGTGTCTTGCTTGGCTCAATCAGTGGGCATGCTCGCGTTCGTATGGCCTTGGCACAAGACTTCCATGGGACCAACAATACCTGGTCGAGTCTCTCTCTGATTCCACTATTTACATGGCATACTACACTATTGCACACTGGTTGCACTCAACTATTGATGGTTCACAGCCCGGCAAGGCTGGCATCGCGGCAAAGGACATGACAGATGATGTGTGGGAATACATCCTAGCCAAGGGACCAGAACCAAAAACAAGCATCGATATGGAAGTTCTCAAACAGATGAGGTATGAGTTTGAATACTTCTACCCCATTGATGTACGAGTTTCCGGAAAGGATCTAATCACGAATCATCTGACGTTCTGGATGTATACTCACACAGCCATTTTCGATAAAGAGATGTGGCCTCGTGGAGTACGAGGAAATGGTCACTTGTTGCTGAATGGCGAGAAGATGTCTAAATCTACCGGTAACTTCCTGACTATGAAAGAGGCCGTCCAAAAGTTCGGAGCCGATGCTACCAGACTTTCTCTTGCGGACGCTGGAGATTCACTCGAGGATGCCAACTTTGAGGAGGCCACTGCCAATGCCATGATTTTGCGACTCTTCACACTGAAGGGTTGGATCGAAGAGCAGGCAGGTAACAAGGACAGTCTGCGCACAGGACCATACAATTTCCACGACAAAGCATTTGACAATGAAATGAACGAGCTCATTCAGAGCACCGAGAGGCTCTACGAGCAAGCGAGTTACCGAGCGGCCATGAAGACTGGTCTATACGACTTCAATGCGTCTCGCGACTGGTACCGAGAGATAGTCGGCACGGAAGGCATGCACGTCGACCTCGTCTTCCGATGGATCGAATGCCAAGCCCTCCTCATCACTCCCTACGCGCCTCATATTGCGGAATACATCTGGTCAGACGTGCTTCACCGCACGACCAGTGTCCAATTCGCACTGTTCCCTAAAGTCACGGCATTGATCGATCCGACCGTCAAGTCGGGACTAATGTACCTGCGCAGCCTCTCATCCGGCATCCACAGCAGCGAAAGCATCCAACTCAAAAAGAAAAGTAAAGGCAAGACGACGGCTTACGACCCGAAGAAGCCCAAGAGACTGGTGATTTACATGTCGGAGCAGTACCCTGCCTGGCAAGCGGCTTACATTGACATTATTCGACGCAATTACGACGACAAGGCGGGCACGTTTGACGATAAAGCCATCGTCATGGAAGCCAAGACGCAGACGAAACGAAAGGACGCCATGCCGTTCGTGCAGGCTGTCAAGGCGAATGTACTGGGTCGTGGCGAGGGAGTCGCTGCCTCGGATGTCTTTGAGCGAGCACAGTTGTTTGATGAAGTGGACATGTTGAAGGTTGTCGCGCCGTTCCTGAAGAGTAATGTCGGCGTGGTACAGTTGAGTGTCGTCAAGGTCATCAGGTCCGGTGATGAAGTGCGTGTCGAGACGGTCTATGGTGACGAAGCAACTGGTGGAGAGTTGCCTCCCATGGCTGAAATGGCGGTGCCTGGGTCACCTCAATATCACTTTACAAATGTTGAGTAGTCGTTAGAACAACTCTTTGATGTGGAATTATATTATTACCGACACGGAAACGACAAGGGCCTGCCCTGATGTGGTTTATATACCACTATACATTAACTACATCTAGATTGATCATCACTAAAATGTTGTATTGCTCTCGGTTTTTCATTGTAAGTCTTTGACTAGATTCATACCTGTTCATCGTCCCGGTTGCTGGACCTCCTGCTTTGTCGTCTGCCAGTCATCGTTCTTGAAATCGACTCTGATAGACGGCTGGCATGTGTAGATTGTCTCGCAAGACTCTCGCCCCTCGACGGTTGACTTGCTTTCGCGGTACCAGCCGAGCCTTGTCTTTCGTCCTCGTCATCTATGAGAAAGTCATTCTCCTCAGCAATCGTGAATGGCAGACGCGCGTCGATACGCTCTGACTCGCCCTCTCGTCTCAGATCGACATCAAAGGCTCGAGTGTCGAGGTCGCGAGTGCCGAGAGTTGTGTCAAATGATGGAGGTTGGGTTTGATTGTCGAATTGCTGTGTTCCCGAAGAATCTCCTGCCTTTTTACCATCGAAAGAGACCTGACTGATGACGAAAGGATTTTTTGGATCTCCACTTCCAGGTCCACTGGCCACAATTCCAAGCTTTCTGACAGCCAGGGTCAACGCGCACATCCACTTGTTGCGCCTTTGTGCTCGGAGTGCTTCATTCTGCCAATTCGCCTTGTGCTTAATCGACATTGATATCTTCATCTTTGACAAGCTTGAAATGTCATTGATGGTAATGTCAAAAGACTGCTGGAAGTCTCGAGACTCGCGCTGAATGAATTCAAACATTTCAGTCCTCAATGCCTCGATCTGTTCGAATGTTGTGTCAAAATCAATGTCCAGATTCAATGTCTCTGACATGGCGGCAGATCTGCGGACGTTGTCAATGAACAAGGTATTCAGCAACGAGTTGGGAGCCTGTACTTGAGTGCCATCTGTTCGTTTGAGGATTGTAAACATTAAACTCATCTCCTGGACAATGTACTGCTTGTCAGCAATAATGATGCGGTCAGAGACGTCGAAAGGGTGCTTGACAAACAGGAAGATCAGAGATCCCATGATTTCTTGGCAGGTCGTTGCAAAGATGAATGAGAGAGATAATAGACCAGTCGCGGATGTTGCGAGCAGTGTTTTGAAGCTCGTGTCCAATAGTGCGATGAAGATGAAAACAGCAATGATGCCGACAATAACCACCAGTACAGCGTCCAACTTGCCAATGGCACTGTCAGTGTCCTTCAAAGATGCTGAGATGGCTCGCCTCTCCTTTGCGACCTCGGTACATTTCATCAGCATCTCGTCGAGTGAGACGTCACCGTTTAAATCCTCGTCGAAAAAGGTGAAGGCTGCTTCGGCATTCTCTTGTTCATCCTGGCCAAACACCTCGAGAATATCTTCCGGCAACATTGCTTCGTTTCCTTCTTGTACAAAACTTAGCCAGATTCTTCTGGCAAGGGCATCTGTACGTGTCTGGTTGAGCAAGGCCTCGACAACGATACTGTAAGTAGACTGATTGATATCTAGTTTCTTTCCTGAAACCTCAGACCCAACAGCACCGACAAGCCCAGCACCGACTTGAAACACACGTCTGGCACCATTGACAAATTGCATGGGTGTGACAGCGCCTGTGGATCCTAGACGAGAATCCCTACCCCTCTGGTGCAGGCCGGTAAATGCAGCCGGTTCTAGTAAGTGGTCTTCCTCCATAAAGTCACCTCCGAAACGTGGAAACATGGTTCGAGAGTGACTGAGCAATTTGGCCAGCATCTGTACAGCCCATTTGTTCTCTGTAATGCGCATCTCGTACTGAACCTTGTGGAAATTCAACGCGATGAGCTGTATCAACACTTTTTCGCCCAGAAAGAAAGCTGAGGCAAAGAAAGCTGCAGTGAGAATCTTCGCCATGATGCTTTCCCATGACTTCAAGCCAGTATCACCATTGGCTCTCTGGGTCGGATTCTTGGTCATGACTGGAGAAAATGTTGAGAGACAAATAAGACTCCAGAAGAACAGTGATATCGGTATTTCGAGAGCTTTGAGCATGCCAGCATATTTCGTAGTAGAGACGGACACGACACTAACCACAAATCTAAAGACATCTGAACAGGATTAGTCTGGCTGGAGCTTGTATAAAGATGTTGAAACTTACATGGCAGCAGCCTAGCAACCAGTTTGGCAGTCCACAGCCCGATCCAAACAATCTCGATCCAGAGGAACAACCAGACGATACGCACTCCGCCAATTTCAGCTTGGGTCTCGAGAGATCCGACAATGATGGGTATAGCCAGTAAGAGAGCCAATGGCAGGATGAACAGAAGCCATCGTGTGACGAAGGAAAATTCCATCACCCTACGATAGAACAGTCCTGCCTTGGTCACACGAGTACGCTGGTTGACCTCCTTCCAAGCTTTGCGGCGGCGAAGCTTTGGTTGTTTTTCATTGTCCACGATGGGACTTTGCGAACTCGTGTCGTTTTCATGATATGTCTGTTCGCTATCGAGGTGTTCGTTGTTGCTATATTGATTGTCGTACTCTTCCTTGCGTCTCTCATTCTCCTCGAAGCTCATAGATCGCACGTAACTATGATCGCCTCGTAGCGGAGGAGAGAGGTCCCTGAGTTCGACGAACTGACGTTGAGGTGTAGCAGACATGGTACAGTCACTTCAAAGCTAGTAATTGAGGAACAAGTGTCCCGGCCTAAGAAGTTCTTGAACTTTCGAACCGTCTGTTTATTGTTATGGCGTAAATTTCTAGTTGAAACAGAGCACCGAAAGCTCAGGAAAGTGGCTGTCGTATGCCTACAGACAAACACTATCGACTGACAGCAATCTAGAGGATATTCTGTATCTACACCAGACCTCAATCTATGCAGAAGAGTAAGAGAAAGAGAGAGAGAGAGAGAGAGAAGGACAAGCCAAGCCAAGGATAGGTGATGTGCTCGTTGCTGCTGCAGGGGTTCGACCCAAATATGGACGCAAGCCACCCTCCAAGCCCACTTGGCCAGCCTTGGAAAGTCCAAGCAATTTCACTCTTTGCGCGCGCACCAGAGGAAGGATCACACTCACACACACAATTCACCTCAGATCGGATCGGATCCACTTCCACTCGGACTGGAGATGTGATGACGTGAGCTCCTCCTATCTCGGCCCTCTCTATTCTTGGCTGAGCCAACCAAATCCAGTGCTGCTACCGTACAGTTCAATCTACTGCACTTGCTGAGTCGAGTCTGAGCAGGAGATTTTTGATGACTCCTCCTCCTATGGAGCTCAGCAAAACTCCTCCTGGGTCTGAGCTCCCTTCCTCGTTCGCAGCTCTTCTCAAATACGAGATATGTCGGTGGTTGAAGACGACAGATACGGTCTGTGCAACTGCCGGGAGGTTGAGGAAGCGGAAGTAGCGGAGGGAAATGACGCAGTTTCCATCAACTTTTTTTGAACTTGACACATGATTGCTTGGAAATTCAAATCCCGAGCACCGTGGCGTGGAGATCTCCATAGAAGGATCCCAGCATCTATAAAATGGACACCATCTCCGTAGCAACTCTTGTGCAACGGCAACACTAGACAAGATGGTGAACAGATATGACACAGACGAGATTGTTGACCAGAGCATCCTCGGAAATGAAATCAAGCTGCCTTTCTCCGGACGGGTGGCCAAGACTCGTTTCATGAAGGGTGCCATGACAGAGCGTCTCTCTTCATGGGACCAGAAGGATCCTACCAAGAGAGGAACACCTTCGAAGGGGCTCATCAATCTCTACAAGGCCTGGGGTGAAGATGACTATGGGATCATCCTTTCCGGCAATTTGCTGGTCAATCCAAGAGACTTGGAGGCTCCCGGCAATCCGGTAATCAGCAGAGACTCTATGAGTGAGGAGAAGAGGCAGGCATTCCGTGAGATGGCTACACAGGCCAAGGCTCACGGCTCGCTCTTCGTTGCACAGCTCTCGCATGCCGGACGACAGGTTGCAGAGTTCATCCAACCTCATCCGTCCTCCGCTTCCGACGTCAAGCTCGACGACCGAATGGGCATGTCCTTCGGCAAGCCAGAGCCAATGAGCGAGGAAAAGATCAAGGAGACGATTGACGAATTCGCCTTTGCAGCAGAAGAGTGCTACAAGCTGGGCTTTGACGGGATTCAGCTCCACGGTGCCCACGGATACCTTCTCGCACAATTCTTGGCCACCACGACCAACAAGCGAACAGACAAGTACGGAGGCGAACTCGCCAACAGAAGTCGAATCATCTTTGAAATTCTCGAAGAGACGAAGAAGAGAATCAACGACCCAAAATTCATCTACGGCATCAAACTCAACTCTGTCGAATTCCAAAAGGGCGGCTTCGACACCGAGGAGTGCGCCGAACTCTGCCACAACCTCGAGGAAGCAGGACTCGACTTTGTCGAACTCAGTGGAGGCACCTACGAAGAACTCGCCTTTGCAAAGCGCGACTCTACCGAGAAACGGGAGGCCTTCTTCCTGAAATTCGCAGAAGTCATCCGACCCGCCCTCTCAAAGACGAAAGTCTACGTCACGGGCGGCTTCAGGACCGGCAAAGCCATGGTCGACGCAATCAAAAGTAATGCCACCGACGGTATCGGCATGGCTCGCCCGACCACGGCAGAATTGACGCTCTGCAAAGACCTCATTGCCAACCGGATCCATGCCGCCTCCAAGCCTGCATTGGACGAGGGAAACTTTGGCATCACGTCAAACTTGTCCGGTGCCCAGATGGGTCAAATTGCACGAGGTGAAAAGATTATCGATGCCAGTGATAAAGACGCAGCCGATCGCTTCCTCGCCAAAGTCGACGAGTTTATGAAGAAGACTGGAGACGACATCAAGAGCGGTGTCGTATACGCCGGACACCCAGTCATCAAGGTCTGAGAAAAGTTGACGTGACGTATATACAAACATCCATAGAAGGGCCATTGTCCCGCATAAAGGGAACGCGTAGGAACATGGAGAGAAAAGAAAGGAGGCATGAATGCAATCTTAACGACATGACGTAGACAAGAATACAATCAAGGTTAACAACAGTATGAAAGTTTCTGGTCAAGTGTGTTTTTCACTAGGCAATGACAAATTTCTATCAATACGACGTATGCGCTCTACCGTCTCTTTGTGTGTATTGACGAGCATCTAACAAGGACTTTGAGAGCACACTAATCTACGAAGAGACTCGTCCGATCATTTATATGTGAAATCTCTCATTCCAGGCTTTTGTTTCTCGCTCAACCGTAGAAGCTGTCCTTCAGGTCATAGTCCTTTGCTTCTAAATCTACCTTTTTCTTCTCTGCATTCACTTGCTCCCTGGATGCATTAGTTTCAGTCGACGGCGATACCTGCTTAGGGCACTTACGTGGTGGGAACAGCTGGACGAGACTCTTGAGTCTTCTTGCCCGACTTTGCCTCTGCAGCTTCTCGAGCAGCTCGGATTTCCTCGGCCTTTTTGTTCTCGGCCTCAAAGTATCGGCCTCGGATCGGACCTGCTTGACGTTGCAGATCTTCCATCTTCGACACATACTTGGCTTTCTTTGCATCCTCACCATCTCCGTATAACCAATCTTCAGTGTCCATGAGCATACTGTTGAGCTTTTCGCGTTGGGCATCGTCAACGAACGGCGCCCATTCATCCTCAAGTTTGCCTCGAACCTCGTAGATGTATTCCTCAAGAGCATTCTTCTTGTCCTCAGTCTCTGATACAACTCGATCGGTCATAGCCATATTGAATTCTTTCTCCTTATATTGGTCCTTCAGTGTCGGTTCCAATGTGGCAGAAGCCGTGATGACAGGCAGATCAGCCTTTCTGACCATCTTCTTGACCAATCGAGTTTTAGGCTTGGCTGGTTCGGCATCAGCTTCTTCCATCTCGGCGTCTTCGCTCTTCTCGGTGGTCTCAGTAGCAGATTTCTCTTCCTTTGGAAGTTCTTCCTCAGGGATGATCTCTTCTACTTCAACTTCCTCGACGACATAAGCCTGCTCGACGTTCAAAATGCCATGCAGGTTCAATCTAGCCTTAACTTTGACAATAGAATAATCGCCTGAGGAATTTGGGGTAACGTTCTTGATAGTATATGCTCCAATCCATGGGTTTGTCTGTCCTGGCAGATCTCCAGGGCTCGAATAAGTTGCAGTCAAGGTGAATGCCTCCTTACGATAGAAAGTCAATATTTTAGTGGATGGCACGACATTATTCTTGGCAAAGACTTCTAATTGAGAGTCCTCGTCAGGAATGTCAGCGGTTTTGTCCCACGAAAATTCGATCGGGTAAGGCGTCAGGTCGTGCACTGCGAAGTCACGCACACGTAGAACTGGGGAAAGAATAGCACACCCGAAAGCACATCCACGAGCGACAGCCTCGTCCTGGTTGAGAGTGAAAGACAAAGCCTTGCCACCGAAGAAGGCAGAAATTGCGTCCTTGATGGCAGGAACCCTAGTACAGCCTCCAACCATTTCAATTGCTTCGATATCCTCAACAGTGAGCTTCGCATCAGCCAGAGCCCTCTCAAGTGGTTCGGTAGAACGAGCGAGCAGCGGTTGCACCAAAGCTTCGAGTTCTTCCCTCTTCATCATCGCAGACACGTCGACATCATTCATAATCGACTCAACCGAGATTGGAGCTTGAGCATTTGCGGACAGTATCTTCTTCATCTTCTCGACCGCAGCAGATAGACGGAACATTGCTTTTGGGCTCGAAGTAAGGTCCAACTTGTACTTAGATGAGAACTCTTTGGCAAAGTGGTCAACTAGGGCCTGGTCAAAGTTTCGTCCTCCGAAATGTCTATCATAGGCAGTGGATAATACGTTGAGCTTTCCTTTCAGGTAAGCGACGATAGCTACTGAGTAGTTCGAATGTCCGATGTCGCAGATAGCAACATACCTGGGCTTATCCTCTGGCAAGTCTGTCTTCGTGATGCCGTACCCGAGTGCGGACGCGGTTGTGTCGTTCATCAACCGTAAAGCATTCAATCCAGCGATCTCCGAGGCATCCAAGATTGCACGACGTTGTGCATCGGTATACCATCCTGGTACGGAAACAACGACGTCCGACACTGGCAGCTTGAGTTCTGCGGTGGCAGTTTCCTTGATCTTTGTCAAAAAAGCTGCTGTAAGTTGGACAGAAGACAAGATTTGTTCCTCGCCTAAGTATTGCACTTTCGCACCCACCTGGCCTTGTACATCAACCAACTGGGCAGAAATGAATTTGTTCTCAATTTCTAGGATTTCCGGATCACTGAAAGAACGCCCAATTATTCTTTTGAAAGAGCCTACGGTATTCTTGAAATTTGAGATCTCATTTGTTTTCGCTGGTTCCCCAAGAGTCCGAGCTTTCGGTCCAAATCCCACCAGGGTCGGTGTGGCTCGATTCGAAACTTCATTTGTTATAACATCAATTCCTCTATTACGTGCGACCGCGATAACAGTGGTTGCAGAACCTAAATCAATTCCACTAAAAAAGGTCAATAGAAGAACAATTACTGGATGGAATCAGCTTACACGACGCTCATGACGTTTGATGGACAAGCGAAAGTAAGGTCCTACTTTGATTGTTGTTTGTAGCTTGAACAAGACCCAAGGTGATTATCTTTAGAAGCTGGTTGACACGCCTGAATGTCATGGAAGTTCTAAAGAAACTTTTGGAGCGGCGCTCTCGGGTGACATTTCTTCATTGATCAGTCGAGCACGGGATTGCTGCAGCCACCCTATACTTACCTACTGATTGCAAGTGTTTCCAATTGCAAGCTTGAACCTACGGCTTGTAACCTTGGGATTATAATTACAATCGAGGCAAAAGCTTCTGCAGTAGGAAGGCATTCACGCCGGCTGCAGCTGCAGCAGGTTGTGCCTCATACCAGATGCACTTTACACTTGCAGGTACCTATATATATGCACAATATTAGGGATTTTCTAACTACAGAGGGCCCTCCGCCCCGAAGAACCTCAAGTGGTCCTGCTCAGAATCATTGAACGCTTTCCACATATCAGAATTTTGATCATCATGGTCAATTCCAAGAAACTGATTGATTTAGCAAATTGTTCATATGAAGCAATCCAGGCGCATCACGCCGCTGATCGTCCATTGCGCAGTTCTGTAAGATTGATGCCGTGGCCATTGTGATTGTCGAGGTTTAGTGCAGAAGCAGTCTGGCAGAAGTGAAAGAATGTACGCGGACTGTCCTCGGCCATCGTGCCCAGATGTTCTGTATCACATTCTTTTCATGTACTCGAGTATCTATATATGATTTAGGTAGGGCCAGATGTAGATCTGTGATCGTCAGTGGACTATAGATATGTCACGTGCTCCGAATTTTGTTGCTCAATTGCCATTGCAAGTGATCAATTGCAGGGCAAATAACAGATAGTACCACTACTAGTACGGTATGCCTGCACATAGTCTTCTGATGCGGAGATTCCGTTTTGCACCTATGGATCCGCCTCACTCCCGCAATATTAGCGATCGATAATAATACTGAACGGTAGGCTTTACCATATCTTTGATTGGGCTCGGGGTTTAAGCTTTTAGGAATGTATAGCTTCCAGAATTGAGTGCAGACGACTCCTTTCGTATGGACATACATAGCTGAGACCGCGCACAAAGGACCAGCCAGCTATATGTGTACTTTGTAGTACTCGTGAAGTAATTCTTCTCACAGGCTTTATAGAAACTCGACTGTCTGTAATGGCAGGCGAATCTCAGTAGCAATTGGGCGAACTTGAAGATAGATCTTCCTGTGAATTCGTACAAGCATACTGAGACAACCGTCCAAGACCTGTCTACAGCCTAAAGTCAAGCTGACCAGATCTCGCATTATCACCAGGACTTGGATACATCTCGTCGGACTCTGCAGACTTACACGCATAAACGCCACGCTACGCCATCCATCTCAAGGGTAGTAAAGTCGCCGGGATTCTCTACTAACACAAACCTTCGTTCTAGAAGGCGATGATCTGAGCAGAGAATCCTTGTTTCGGGATTGTCCTGGGATAAACATGTCGGAAAGCGAAGAGGTGAACTTTGAAATCCCGTGAACTGAAAGGTAGCTAATTCAGATAAGCGCCTCAAAACCCTGCAAGCGGTCAATACTGAAGCTTGGAATGGTGCTCATGGTCGCGACGTCATGAGCAACCTAGATAGTTCTCTGAAGAAAAACACAGCGTTCATCAAAAAAGCGAGACTTGGTTTGAATACTGATAATCTGTCAGCCCTATTAACGGACATCAAATCACTATCACTAGAGAAGTATCTCAGCGAAGTGGTCTCCGCCATTGCAGAAGGTCTCGGAAAGGTGAGAACTAGCTCAGACATCTTCGCGGCGATCGAGGTCGTCAGCGCATTGCATCAAAGGTTTGCCGCACAATTCACATCAGTGCTCGCGTTTCAACTAGTACGTGCTCTAGCCCCGCCGTCGGCTTCATATCTGGCATCCTTGTCATCTGAACAACGAGAAAAGGATGAGAACAGCCGTGTGAGCAGACAGCGAAATCTTCTAAAACTCGTGACTGAACTTTGGCTTGCCGGTGTTTTCAGAACTATCCAGGACGCTGTAGATGGCAGTGGAAATGACACGAAAAAGCAGCGACGCTCTGATGAGGCTTTACCTTTATTTTGTTTACGAGAATTGCTTGCGACTGATAAGGACTTTACAAATCTTAGCATCGCCACGTCGTTTGCCAAAACCTACCCGGAATGCTTTGAAGTACGACGAGATATCGCTCAGTCGTCAAGTGAAACGAACGAGAAGATAATAGCAATGTTTCGCAAGTATTACGACAATCTTGCGTCACATTTGCAAAGACAGAATGAGCACATTGGGCGTGAGCAAAACCGCTTGGAAGACTCGACGGTGATGTATGGGGCGACTCCTAGCGCTAGAGAGGGGTTTTTGATAGACCTACAGAAAGTTCACGAGAAGCAGATCGCAGCGGCACAGATCTTGTCAGAAGTTCTCAAGCTTGAACGCTTATTGCTGCAGAATGAGGCCGACATATTGAGCACTGATCCCGGCATAATTCGCGGAATTGGCACCGCTAGAAAGGAAGGAGAGGCAAACGACATCGACTTTCTTTGGGAGGATGAAGATCAGCGAAGATTCTATGAAGTCTTGATCGACCTGAGCCAGGTTGTGCCATCGGATATGCTACATGAAGATAAACCACCAGGCGCTGCCAACAAATTGAGTGAGCAATCGGCTTCTGATGTACCAAATGTAGACACCAATTACGATGAAATGGACTCGGAGGTCGTCGAGATGATTGATGACGAGCCAGAAACTTCAACAACCACAGTCGGTATAAAGGTCCATAATCTCCTTGTACGATTACCAGAAATGACGAATCGCGAGCTGATAGACAATGCGGCGGTGGAATTTTCTTTTCTGAATTCCAAGGCTTCGAGAAACCGTTTGATTCGGACTCTGCTGGATGTTGCTACTGCTCGTGTCGATCTTCTGCCTTATTACGCTCGTCTCA
The DNA here is from genome assembly GCA_005281515.1 of Taphrina wiesneri. Taxonomy (NCBI): domain Eukaryota; kingdom Fungi; phylum Ascomycota; class Taphrinomycetes; order Taphrinales; family Taphrinaceae; genus Taphrina; species Taphrina wiesneri. The sequence goes on from RHGK01000013.1 coordinate 176,100, forward strand.
TCGCAACCCTGGGACAATTTCTCAGCTCAATTCCGGAGACAATCGTGCTCAGTCTTCATCGAGACTTTAGGCGTTACACACATGGAAAAGGTTTGAATAAGGACATCCCGAGGCGATCTCTTAACGTACGGTATCTCAGCGAATTGATCAAATTTCGCCTGGTGCCTTTTCCAGTTGTATTGCACTGTCTGAGAATAGCTGTCGAGAACTTTACAAAGCCAGATGCAGAAATAATCGCCATTATGCTCGAACACTGTGGTCGTTTCTTGCTACGATCTGCGGAAAGTTCTGCGAAATTTGAAGCAGTGTTGACTACCATCATGCGAAAAGTGAAAAACACATCGGGCGTTGAGAGGACTTTGATCGAAAACGCTTTTTACTATGTCAATCCCCCTGAAAGCTCTGGCATCTCGCAAAAAGAAAGTTCTATTCCAGAATTGTACTTGAGCAAGCTGATACATGAGGACCTTTCCTTCAAGACATCCGATCGGGTCTTGAAACAGCTGAAAAAGTTTGACTGGAATGATCATACCATTGTTCGACTACTCACCTCAACCTTCACAAAACCATGGCAGATGAACTTTTCTGATGTGCCATTATTAGCAAGTCTCTTATCGGGTTTGTCAAAATCGCATTCAAGATTCGTCATTCAGGTTGTGGACACCGTCGTCGAGCAATTCAGATTCGGTATGGAAGAGAATATCTTCCGCGAGAATCAGAAACGTATATCGACCATAAAATATCTCGGAGAATTATACAATTACAAAATCATCGAAAGCAAAATGGTGCTTGAGACGATGTACTTGACGATTTCCTTTGGCACGTCAGACGGCAGACCGCCGATAGGAGGTATGCCAATGGATCCTGCTGAAGATTTCTTCCGAGTCAGACTTGTTCTTACATTGCTGAACACGTGTGGTGCTTCTTTCGCTCATGGAGGTCTGCGAACAAAATTGGACTTGTTCCTTTCCTTCTTTCAATATTATCTCAAAACTAAAAGCCCACTACCAGTTGATGTGGAATATGGTGTGATGAGCACATTTGGACGTCTACGTGGAGGCCTCAGAATACGCAACACGTTAGAGGAAGCCGCACGAGAATTGGACGAATCAGTAAAACGAACTACTGAGGTCACTGCAGTCCCTCAAAGCACTCAGAATGGTGTACATTCTGCAGGGTCTTCGGCCTCGTCTGTAGCCGAGGACGAGCTATCTGCCAATGATTCTGATATGCTCGACGATACTTCTGCTTCAGGTTCTGACGAGGAGCAACATTTCGTCTTACTCGAGAAGAAAAGAGAGCAGGACGATCTGGATCGGCTCGCCGAAGACGAGCTTGATCGCGAGTTTGGCCGGCTCATGAACGAGTCACTTGACACACGCAAAGCAGAAACGAAGAGACCTCTAGACATAGCACTTCCGCGGAGAGTGGCCTCGGCATCAACTCAAGAAGACGTTTTCAGAAGTGGTGGCGAAAATTTACATCTGCGAAGTCAAGCAGATGCTGACGCAGCTGTAAAATTCACCTTTTTGTCTCGAAAGAGTAAACCACGGACACTGGATCTCCCCAGACATTCTCCACTTGCTATAAATAATGCAGCATACAGAATTGCAGAGGAAGAAGAGAAGAGGACTATTCGCGAGCTCACCTTAAAATATGAAGGTGCTCAAACCAAAGAAGAGCTCGAAACAGGCCCCATGAAAGCGGGCCCGAGTGTCAAGTAAGCAGGCATGTCCAGTCAAAAGTGCTTTGTGTTGACTTCTGTAGGTACTTGCCACCGATGCTTGCTGGACAGAAAGGCGGAACGCGTAGTGGTAGTCTCTTCAAGATGGGTGCTCGCGAGACCAGGACAACTAAGTAGGTACCATTTGCTACGAATGTCCTGGACAAGAAGTCCAGGAATTCCTTTTGCGGTCTAGATCGGGGTTCTACTCTATCTTTATCTTTGTAAGAACGTTGATAAGTCAAGACGAACTCGACAACAGATCAACCCGGGCTCGCTTCAGCCAGATGCAAGCAGCCACGTAGCAGTACATGGTGCTGAATTTTCACAGATCTATGGTCGCTACGTATGCCAAAGGAGCGTAAACTTCTGTTCGAAGCCCATCTAGTCCTGGACAGTCTGCTGCAGCAGTAGTGCCAGCTAGAGACATCGTATGCTAGAAGAAGTGCAGCTCTGCCCGACTACTGAATAACAAGCACATGTACAAGTGACCTCCGACAGTGGCGCTTGTTGGAAGGATTAAGCTTAACATACTCACGTAAACACAACTAAGAAGGTAGCTATTGATGTCATAGCTTTGCATGCGTATATGCATGCATATGTAGGCCGGATTGTACAGCTTCTGCAGCAGCAGGATCTGGACTTTGTCCAAACCTTTGGCAGTCGATCGACCAGAATGCGCCATACCGTAGTGAAAAATGTCATTGATCAGTGCCCGACTGATCACTCGCCCTACGGTGATACCCTGTGTAATTTGAGTCTGGACATTTGCAGTGCATCGCGATGCTTGCAATTGCAGATACGCCGCGCTGCGTCCCCAACAATATGCAAACGAACCAGCAGGATCTTGGTCGAGTCTAGATGACAGTCATACAACGAACTTCTATGGTTTGTAGAGCTTCAAGATCTCATATGTAAAGCCTTGACACAACTCTTCGGATATGGAATTACCTCGTGCTCTTGCGGTTGGACTTGACAAAGTTGAACTCCGACTCTTCGATGATACAAATGATGTGCAGTTGCAAAGTGATGAACCTCATGATGTGAAGTTACAAGAGGTCCTTAGAGCCTTTAGCAAACCCCCTCGGCTTCGTAACCTATCTACAATTCTGTCAGAGTACGAATTCTCGACATCTGCAGAACGTGCCACGGCATCTGAATGGTTCGTTCTGGCCAGATCTAGTACAGTGGTCATGACCAATCTGCTGGATGAATTGTTCTCGAGGTCTCTCCCGCTTGGACAAGATATCATGTATTGGGATCACCTGTTATCTAATCGTTTATGGCGGATGCTCTACACGATACAAAGTAAGATCCTCCAGGTCCCTTTGACATGACACTCATGCTATAGCTGCTCCACATCGACTGTGGAACTTTTCATATGCGCTAGTGAGCAAAGTGAAGGCACAGCTCCTATATGAGCCTCTGACCTTGGGCACTTTGCGTCATTCAGTCCTTGACCGGGCTTCATTTCGTCGGATCGCATTTCCTCATCTTGAGGGCAAGAATATCGTGTCCGCCTCCAAGATGCTGTCAATTGATGCTATGATCAGGCAAGAGATACGCAAAAAAATGGAGGTACTGTCTGGTCTAAGAGATGCACAAGCACAGGCCATAGGACTTCTTGTAGCCAAGTCTGCCATAGGGCATCCCGATACACTCGCTCGCGATGTCGGTTACCTCACACAATTGCTCGAGACCGCCCTAGCTCACTCCTCACGACCTTACGTGGCAGCACAGAACGATCAGTTTGCAGAGCCTCCGGCAGTGACTACCTCTAGTCCTCAAGAAGTTGCTGATAAATTGATTCTCCTGTCGAAAGATTTCAGCCATCGTCGAGCTTCCTTTGTAGTGCAGATTGAGCGCAACAGGAGACCTTCGAAATTATCACGGTACTGGCTACTAGCATTCGCTTTCTATGCGGGAGGATCGCAAGCTTTTTCCTATTTCAACACAAGAGAAGATCAAATCAAGCTATGGCTGCACGATTTGCGGAGGACACTATCGAGCTTTTGGGCGAACTGGATAGTCGAGCCCACAGCCAAGATTCTGGCCACTATTCGTCACGACAAGGGATCGGAAGTGGCTCTGTTGAGCAGTCGAAGTCTCAGTGCAGACTTGGAGAGTCTTGAACGTATGGTCGTCGAATTTGCACAAGATAATCCGCAATACTCAGCTGCAACGAGTCTGGAGGCACTAAAAGACTCCGCTCGCAATGGAGATCTGACTCCCGTCCTGGTCGCCTACGAAAGCAATATCAAGAGTCCATTGAGAAGTGCTCTGACCGGATCACTTGTACGAGCACTGCTAATACAGATTCAGAAAACCAAGGTTGACGTAGAAGTCGCTATCAATGGTATAGACAAGTTATTGAAAAGTCAAGAACTGGTTTTCGGATTTGTAGGCGTAAGTCCTGCACTGGCACTTGTATGGATTGCCCTGACTTGGGTGCCTACAATCGTTGGCCGTAAAGATCGTCAGAGTTCAGGTCAATTGAGGCTGAACAATATGAAAACTCTGCGTAACATCGATCGGTTGGTTTCTGCCACAAAGGACCTCGATTCTTTGACCTACAAGAAACGTGGCTTGGTCTTATGTGAGGCTCAACTACTGAAGACCTATGCTGGTTGTATAGTATCAGATCTTCGCGATCAATATCTACAAGATGTATCAGATCTCGGACAAGCTGACAACCTGTATGAAGTGCGTTCGATATTGCATAGGATCTTCCAAGTATATGCTGGTAGTCTTTCCTATCCATGACACAGCAAGGTGTGGCGTTTACAACTTACTTTAGTGTCACAAGGTCTAAAACAATTCTCCTGACTACCACCATGTTTGTCTCAATAGTGACTTCTAGATGTACTGTGTGGAATTGACCGTGCACACTAGATATCTCAACAAATTCCATACGAAGTCGGTAACAAGTTGATCACATAATCGTACGTAGTGGTTCGAGTGCGTGAGCTTGAGCAAATAAAGTTCAACGCCTCAACCACAATCTCAGTTGCATGTCTGTATGACAGGCACGGCAAATCTACGAGGACTGCAGGCACATCAAGATTAAAAGGTGTTTCTTAGCCCTCATCACCACATCCTTAGCTAATTCCGCTCGTTTTGTACAGTGCTTGCAAAATCATGAGGGACGATCCAGAAACAATAGAGAAGAAAAGACGTGCACGCCAGCTGAAGAAGGAGATTCAAGCTACACAACCTACTCTTTCGCAGTCCGCATCAGTGAGTGATGTTAACGAGCATGGATTTTCCACCCAATTCGTTCATAGAAAGTTCTTGTCCCTGACCGACCCAGCTGCGTCAAAGTCGGCTGGCCTAGACAGGGGAGATGTTGGACTATCCAAGAAAGAAGATCTTAATGATACACCTGTCCCTTTCAGACTTCTGACGTATAATATCCTGGCGCAGAGCCTTGTCCGTCGCAAGTTGTTTCCAAGCAGTGGCGAGGCACTCAAGTGGAAAAATAGACAGCATGTGCTGCAACGAGAGTTACAGTACTATGATGCCGACATCATGTGTCTGCAGGAAGTCGGCATAGACATGTTAACCCCGTGTCTACAAAGGTTTTTCACTAATCATGGCTACAAGTACGAGTTTCATACTGGAGTAGGTAAATTACATGGCGTCATGATAGTATATCGTCCAAGAAGGTTTGCAATCTTACACAAAAGGACAATTGATTATGATGACCTAGATCAGCAAAGTACGACCGGCCTGAGAGATCAGCAGGAAACGCTTCCAAAGTCGAACAATGTTGGTCTAGTCTGCATTTTGAGGGACCTAGTCTCGAACATTGATTTCACTCTTGGCACTACACACTTGTTCTGGCATCCACGGGGCACTTATGAGAGGTATTTCTGCATCTCGATTGCTGATCTATCTCACTAAACACTCTTAGAGCTAGACAGATGCAGCTCTTGGTAGCCTTGTCAAATCAAGTCAGTCGGGAGCTTGGTACACAGGATCGAATCATACTAGCCGGTGATCTGAACACCGAACCTGTAAGTTCCAATCAATGGTGCCGGACAAGCGGCGATTATGCGATTGGAAGCAAGCTGACGTCCACAGCTTGATCCAACATATCTTGCCCTCACCGAGCGACCATATACGACGAATGCTCTCGGCCGCCAGATCATGCAAGAGAGCTGCGGTCAGCTTAACATAGAATCGGAAGACTCTGGTCTGGATATGGCAGCTTCGAAGGCGACACAGGCCGTTCCTGGATTGGAGGGTAAGTGGCAAGGGAGGCTTGATAAATTATCGCAAGGTCCTCAACTCCGATCACTATATGCTCAGCATTACCATCAAGTCGATCCGCGCAACTGTGGCCCAAATGGAGAACCCTTGTGTACCAATTTCGCGCACGTCTATCGGGGTACGCTTGACTATGTGCTTACACCGGTGGAGAGCCCGCTGACTTGCATCGCACTTCTGCGGATGCCTGACATAAGATTGCTCTCCCAAGGTCAACCACAAGAAGGTCAATTTCCTAGCGATCACTTTGCTCTAGGCTGTGAAGTATATTTGAGGCAGTAAAATCCACCTAGATTTGCTTGAAGCATATTCATTTCTGCTCCATGTCAGACAAAATTCTGTCTAGTTTTCTCGTCCATGATTTAGACATTCTATGTAAATCCTTCTGGATTTGTTTTGCTGATTGTGCAGATGGATCAGTCTTAAGGTCAAAGAAAACGCTTTCGAGATCGGAGTTCTTCGAGTTAGAGACGTGTTGCCATAGCAAGCCTCGTAAAACTTCTGGCAAATCTGAGCGCAACAACAGAGAACTTTCGAGCAACTCCTTTGGCCGGGAGTTCTGCACTACATCGTTGAGCGCGTTCCATGCATGATCGTCACCATCCTTAGCATTGTTTCTGAGGGCATTGAAAACAAGTGACAGCGTATTCAAAGACTCTGGGCCTGTTGATACACTCTTTAATTGAGACTCTGTTGACGTCGTCCTGCGGTTGAGGTCCAGGCGAAATACATTCGCGTTAGAATTCGAAGCAGAGCGCAACCAGCCTTTCCAGCCCGGCACCTTCTTGACCTCCGCAGAGACGATTGGTGATTCAGGTTCTGGAGAAAGATGCTCGATTGACTTTTGATCGTCAGTGGAAGCATACAAAGACTCGGCCACATCGGTTTTATTCGGCTCGATAGTGTCGCCAATTGGGATAGTCTCCAAACCTTCGACCGTGTCTTGGAAATAGTCTTCTGCAGCGACGTTCCGGTTTGAATCTGAGTCGCCGGAAGAAGTAGAGACAAGATCGAGGTCGGTTTTGGACGTGCTTGTCTGATTGGCAACCTCCTTTCCATTGTTCTGAGTTGGCGAATGCGTCGCATGCTCTGACAGCCCTTCTAAGCCTGAGCATTCCAGTGCTTCACTCATGATCAGATTAACCCTGCTTGTTCGTGGGGCACAGTCCTGTCTTCGTGCTTTCTCTGCTTGTTGCGCGAGGTTAGTAAAGCGCTAGAAGGGTTGTAACGGAATAAGTCGTGCCTCGACACTCTTTGAGCTGATGTACTAGGTGCCTAGCGCATAAGCTTTAGATGCAGTTGCGCTTTGTAAAGAAAGTATCCCAGAAAAATGTCCAGTACAGCTCTTGTACTAGGTATTACTACCATGGCCAGTGTATATGCATATGCATGATCATGAATTCGTTCATGACGACAGCCTGCACGGCTCCACAATCGTAGCATTCCACGGTTGTTGCTCGCAATCCCATTCAAGCATGCCCAAGTGCGTCGTCATTCTTGTGATAATAGTCAAGCATAGGGTTCACAAGTTCGAGGTACCTGCTCACTACCTGCCACGCAACATTATCATCCTGTCAACAAGCACGAGAAGCTCTTTCTAAGCACTGAACGAGAGCATGTCGGTCAGCCTCGAGAGTTCATTCCATGTACCTCCGAGCACCGAACGACCACGACCATCTTCAGCAGCGCATCGCAGCTATAGGAGCGTCCTATCCTCTACTCCTTCAACTATCGACTATGTGATTGTGTTTAGGCGTTCTACAGATATCGAGGACTCTGCTCAGAAGCTTCAAAATCTCCTGCAGAAAGTGGCAGGAACCGGGCTACAAGTTCAAGTACGGGAGGGCAGCGAGCCTGGGACTGTCCTAGTGTTTGTAAAGTGCACATGGGCCAAGATCAAGCATGAGGTACACTTGTCGAGGACAAGGGACTGGCTGAGCGGCATTCGTGTGGTAGCTCCGTCTGTTGAAGACTCCATCGAACATGAGCCTATAGATGATAGTGAGCGCTTGAGACTGGTCTACATGATCTTGACGTCACCTGTTCACGAAGGTGGTGTCGGCATCACACCAAAGATTGGTAGTTGGCATCATGTTAGTAGCATTTTTCCGTTGCACAACAGCGAATTCGATCAAGCCTGGCTCAAACGATGGGCGACTAAATGGACCATCGACGACAATGAACTGGATCATCTTTGTGAGCACTTCGGGACGAAAGTGGCCTTGTATTTTGCCTTCCTACAATTCTATCTGATAAGCCTCGCCGTTCCTGCCACCCTAGGACTTCTGTCCTTCTTTCTTTTACCGGAGTACTCGACACTCTACTCACTCGGTATCTCTGTTTGGGCGACAGTATTCCACGGACTTTGGGAGCGTAGACAAAGGAGCTTAGCAATCCGATGGGATGTGCGCAACTGCAGTCAATTGGAGCAGAGAAGAGCGGCATTCCTAGGCTCTAGTACAACGAAGGACCCAATCAGCGGTCAAATCGTTCCCGTGTTTAATCCAATGCTGAGACTTTCTCGAGAGGCACTCACTATCCCATTCGGTATCTTGGCGGGCTCTGTACTGGCTGTGGTGCTCACCATAATTTTCTCCGTCGAAGTCTTTATTGGCGAAGTCTATGATGGGCCTCTGAAATCAGTCCTCACATTCACTCCAACAGTCTTGTTTTCGATCTTGGTTGGTCCATTCTCTAGCTTCTACATGAAGGCTGCTCATAAGCTCACAATTTTCGAAAACCATGAGACAGACGCCAAGTTCAACGCGGCAATCACAAGGAAGTCCTTTTTGTTGAATTTCATGACGTCGTACACAGCACTATTTCTTACACTGTATGTTTGTCTACCTTTTGGACATCTAGTAGTGCCTAAACTCGATGTATTCGGGCTTACATCAAGTTATGCTGCTTATGGAGTGAAAGCCAAACCATTCGTCCTTGACAATTCAAGGATTCGTAATCAGTTGTTCTACTTTGCAGTCACGGCTCAGGTTGTCAATCTTTTCATGGAGTTTGTGCTTCCAATCATACTTCGATTGATCAAAGGAGAAGCCCAAGAACTTCAAGCGAAATTTCGCGGCCACAATACCTACCGACCGGATGATCGGCCTGAGGAAAGCTCTTTGCTAAAAAAGATCCGCTTCGAAGCTTCTTTGCCTGAGTATGATACTTATGGAGATTATGCTGAACTAGTGGTACAATTTGGCTATACTGTCATGTTCTCAACTATATGGCCACTGACTCCAGTTTGTGCTTTTCTGAACAATGTTGTGGAGCTGCGAGCTGACGCAGCCAAGTTGTGCAAGAACATGAAACGGCCTGTGCCTATTCGTGCCGACTCCATAGGACCATGGCTCGATAACCTGGTGTTTCTCACTTGGCTGGGCTCTTTGACAACAGCCTCCATCAGTTATCTTCTCAGTGGCGATGCGGCATCCAAGAAACCATTTCTGCATTTATTGGGTGTCTGCTTCTTTGCGGAACACGTCTATCTGCTTCTCAATACTGCCGTATCAACAGTTCTAGCACGAATGCCACTCGAGAGCGAACAGAGAGTTAGACATGACGACCTGATGATTCGAAAGCAATATCTAACCAAACTGACGTCGATCGACACGCGGAGCAAGACAGAAGATGAGGAGGCTAGTGATGAGTTCTTCTCGCAACCATTCAAGGATGTCTCCTTGGCAGCATTCGACCTGATTCGCAAACAAGAATCAGAATTTGCCAGCAAAAAGAAGGATCTCTAGTGTGTCCGGTGCTTGACGGTCTTTCCTGCTTGATTGACCACTAGACGAGCTTGCCTATTTCTCGTTAGTCAGCTGTTAACCTACACAACAAAACAAGACGCATATCAGCATGTCCACCTTCACTCTCCAAGGAGTTGATATGTACAAATCCTGCCAAGCTGGAGGGACTAAGTGCATGCTCAGTAAAGACAAATTCTTGTCTCAGCCCAGCGGGCTTCGAGGGCCACACTGATCACGTCCTACTGCACTGCTGCCACAATCACGATTGTTCTCGAAAGAGTGCAGCGGAGCTGAGTGTATCCAGTCTGAACGTGCCCGCCGTCGTGACGAATCACATAAGATTCGTTCGAGAAGCATATTGAGGTGGACACAAGAGGTGCACTACAATTTGTAATGTAAGTACACAATAGCAAGATTTAAACTGCTGGCTGACCTGCTCCTACAGAGTGCTATTGACTGACTAGAAAGAGGAAAGCCAGAGGCAGTCTGGCATCTAAGAACTCGAAGGTATGAAATGCAGGTGATTCTTTGACTATATTTCTGATAGAGAGACATCCTTGCTGCACACAAGGATATCTGTAATGTAGGTAAGCACTGATGAACTAGCTGCATTCTGTTGGCATTTATGATGAAGACTTTGAAGAGTAGACGATGACGGTGTTGATCAAACATCGTATTATTGACTGACATATGGGTATTCACTAGGTCATAGAACAACATTAAGATCGACACACATGTTCAGTCAATCATTGTGATGTGACTTGTGCAAGCGCGGAAAGAATCCCCTTTCATCGGTATAGTGTTACAACTGCCATGTAGGTCAGTGTGGTTTTATTCGTTCTAAAGTGCTCCATGATTCGATCTAAAGTCTCAGTACCTAGATCTCAAAAGCTTACTACAATAATTCCGTGTTTCGTGCTTCCATGGCCAAAGTTGGGAGCCATCCTCCTGTCCTGCGATCTGCAGCTGGGCACTCACCTTACCGTACGTGTCAACATTGAGCATGACGCCACATTGCCTATTGAAGACGCGCGTAGGTGTACAGTACCGGTACGTGCGCGCCGCTCTGTCATCGTACCCGAGCTCGCCCATCTACAGTACGGTAAGTAGCTACCACGCATTGGTCACTGCATTGTGAAAGAGACAAACACTGCCTGTCTAGCTATAATAGTACATTGCCTTCTGGGTGCTGCCGTCTCTAGCATACCACGATCTCACTATAAGCAAAGTTTCTGGACAGCACGAGTCACTTGTCCGAGAGTGCAAGATCCACCTTTTAGTGCTTGAAGCGCAGAGACATTGCTCGTTGACGAAACGTCAATTTTCGTTGTGCAGTTTAAGTCCTTATGATGATTGCAGTCCAGGGCTCAAGATATGTAGGCATAAAGCCATATTATATCCAAAAGATCGAAGAAACTGAGCTAGCAGTGCGTCCATCGGTACGTTAATATGTTGGCACTAATCAGTATAGATCAACGAGAAGACTCAGAACCTGCGACGACTCGCCGCTCAAAGGAATGTCCTCAACGCACAAGTTCGGCTTCTCAGAGAAGAGTTGAAATTGTTGCAGGAGCCCGGCTCATATGTTGGAGAGGTTGTCAAACCGATGGGACAAAACAAGGTACTTGTCAAGGTCAATCCAGAGGGCAAGTATATAGTCGACATTGCACCTGACATCGACATCAACAGTTTGACAACTTCGCTACGAGTTGCCCTGAGGAACGACTCATATCAGTTACACAAAATCTTGCCAAATAAAATTGACCCCCTCGTATCTTTGATGATGGTTGAAAAGGTCCCCGACTCAACCTATGACATGGTTGGTGGGCTGGAAAAGCAGATTAAAGAAATCAAGGAGGTCATCGAGCTACCAGTGAAGCATCCCGAACTATTCGAGAGTCTCGGCATAGCACAACCGAAAGGTGTCTTGCTTTATGGGCCACCAGGAACAGGGAAGACCTTGCTAGCTCGAGCTGTTGCACATCACACGGATTGTCGCTTTATTCGAGTATCCGGCTCAGAACTAGTTCAGAAATACATCGGAGAGGGTTCGCGTATGGTTCGCGAGTTATTCGTAATGGCTCGAGAACATGCTCCGTCCATAATCTTCATGGATGAAATCGATTCTATCGGATCTAGCAGGACAGAAGGAGGCAGTGGTGGTGGCGACTCCGAAGTGCAACGAACAATGCTGGAGCTTCTAAATCAACTGGACGGATTTGAACCACAAAAGAATATCAAGGTTATCATGGCCACGAATCGGATTGACATTCTTGATCCCGCACTTTTGCGACCCGGCAGAATTGATCGAAAGATTGAGTTTCCTCCCCCTACCGTAGAGGCACGGGCTGATATTCTCAAAATCCATTCGCGCAGCATGAACTTGACTAGAGGCATAGATTTGAAGAAAATAGCTGAAAAGATGACCAGTGCTAGCGGAGCAGAACTTAAGGGCTGTTGCACAGAAGCAGGCATGTCTGCACTGCGCGAACGAAGGACACATGTAACGCAAGAAGACTTTGAGGTAAGATTGTGTCAACGCTTCGAGGTGTCCCCCATTGATCCCTATAGTTGGCTGTGGCCAGGATAATGAATGCGAGCAATTCAGACAAGGACGTGTCTGTAAGCAAGTTGTTCAAATGAGATCGATGTATGCCATGCAGAAAACGCAGCTATTCAGCAATCTTGATGACTATGGAAAAAGATGTACCAGGATAATACATACAAGAATATTTACATCATTTTCTATAATTGGAGAAGAGTATCATCATTGACAGCAAGTGTTTCTGGCATTTCAGATGATTCAGGACTTCGTGTCGCTACCGACTTCATTCCAAGGCCATTAACTGCAGCATGAGTTTGCTTCTTCAGTGCTAACCTTTCTTTGTAGAAAGTCTGCCTCGAAGTTTCTATCATGCGTCGCTCCACCTCGAGACTTCTTTCGATCTCCTGAAATTGCTGTACTTTCAATTCAAGCTTCGTAAGCTGAGCTGTCACAGCCGTAGCTAGCAATTGAGTAAAATTTTGATCCTCGAATTGTCCTAACAGTTTGGCTTTCGCAGCAGAAGTACCAAGAGCAATCTCTGCAGCTTTTTGTGTAGGAGATTGAAATTCTTCATTGTCCATGTCAATCGAGGAAGCTTTGGCTTGTGGCCCATGACCGCTTGCCTTGGTGCCGTTGGACTGCACAGTAGCAGCCTGTTCTTCTGAAAGAGCCTGTACTGCTCTCTTTGCGGATGCAGCAGCTACCTCTTTCGGCACAATACTAGCAAGAAAAGCCACGACACTCATCACTGGATTCTCGACCTCATTGTACGGCGCTTTATGATACTGCAGTGGCCCAATTTTGGCACGATCCGCCTCGAGATATGGTTCCTCAATGGGTAACTGGAGAAACTTGAGTACACATTGTTCTTTTGATCTCGTTCCCACGTGAGCCGCGATATCTGGCCAATTCTCATCGAACATCTCTAATGCTTCGAGCAGAAGCAAGATCTCTTGGTCCGTCCATTCAGCTTCATTTAGACCCGACCGCGCATTGTCCAGCCTTACAAAATCACCTGACTGAGAACTTGTGGGAAATCTGCCTTCCTGGTGACAACTACAACACAGGTCAAGATTTTTCTGATTTAGAGAATGGTATCGAACTCTTGAGCAGTCTACGCCACAGGTAAAACAATTGTGTTGTCCACCCGTTGTATGTTCCATCTCTGCATCAGTAGCGGTATCTTTGCCACTGATGTCGTAGACATCTCGGCGCAACTCAAGATTCACATCGGTGAATTGGCCTCCTTGAAGTGCTTCGACTGAGTTCTGAAGAGGACGCCCTTGACTCAAAGTTGATGAAGGGGCAGGGTTGAATGGTTGTAGACCCCGAGGCGTATCAGCAACGACACGAAAATGACCAGTGAAGGGTGGTCCAATAGAGGAAGGTCGAGATTCAGAATCGACCTGGTAATTTATCAGACCCCACTGTTCCAAGAAGCTGTGAACACGCATCACAGCGCAGACATCCCCAGCGAGGTTTCTGCGACAAGCTGTTACTGTCAAGTATTCTATCGGGTTCAATCGATATGTGTTGATCATGAAGTCTCGATAGTCCTTATAGACGCCTGAAGTTTTGGAGCGATTCCGTCCATTGAAGAACTCTGGATTTGATCTCTTCTCTATATCGTTGACTGAAGTCATGTCGAACCAAAGTGCATATGATGGTACAACAACCTGATGTGTCTGGTTCGCCAAGAAGCTTTGTGCATCAGAAGCAAGTTTCTTGACAGGATCTGGATCGCTCATAATTGTATCCCTCTCTTCCTTTTTCTCAAGAGCCTCTTGTCCAGCATCGATAGACTGCAGGTCCATATGTTGCTGCAGGCCAAATTTTCAGCACGTCGTTAGTGGATGTCGACGCGTAATCTAATAGACGAAAGCGCGGACAACACGATGATACAAACCGGGTGACAATGCAATATTTCCTGCTACACCTCCGCGAATGTCGGGTGCTTCAAGCCTATTTGCCACTCTTAATTAGATATGAGCAAATCTACCAAGTGCTCTTCACTCGATCCTCTATCTTTGCCAGAGCCTGTCAATGCGCCCAAAAGCACCAGTTGAAAATTGGTACAGTGGAATGTAGTTATAGTTACCGCTCGTATCTTTGCAATTGCAGCTCGCGATGGGCCTCACATGTGCCATGCTCGTATCTTGTCGTCTTTTATCGTTATCGATATCAAAGTATTTCTGAGATAAATTCCGTGCCGCGCAATAACGCGCAATAGGGGATTGTGTACAAACCGAATGCTTATCCCATGGTCAAGGTTGAGATCTGCGCGATTGCTTCACATATGCATACAGGCACCCATGGAGGTACTCATCACGAAGTTGTCAGTATAGCATACTCGCTCACGCATATTGTGCATGATGTTTAGCGCGGGTGCAGCAATGTAGATGCATACCGGGAACTAATCACAATCTGGAGAAGATTCTATGATGAACACAGACCGCATGTCAGGCCTGCGAGTTTTACACGGCCCAACCTTCATACTTTGACTATCGTCTTGTCATCTCTAGTAGTAATGTATGTCTTCGAGAAGTGACTGTGTACATTTTGCTCAAGATTCGAGCTTGGGCAACCAAGATACACAAGCCAGTTGTCAGAAGCTATGCTTGGCTGCAGCATGATACAATGAAGCCTCGAACTGATTTTGCTCGCTGGACTTTATAGCTTGACTACTCATCCAAGCAGTGAGTGGGAAGAGGAGATCTTGAGATTCTTGATAATGGAACGTCATATCTGGTCTTTGTATACCCAAACACGCGATTTGTGTCCTGAAAGACATCTAAAAGAAGCGCGGACCTATGATAGGTACGCAACATAGATACAATTCCGGCAGATTGCATGTGCTTCAATAGCAGTACACTTACCCAGACTAGGCCCACTTTGACTGAGCAACTCGACGTTGTGGATTATCAACTCGTGCTGTCCGTAAGATCAAAGCCCCATCTTCGCCTCGACGGACTGTCCTGTCGCTACTGGAGTCCTTAATCGTGTACGAGGTTCGTGCTTGCATAGTAACATGCGGCTCCCTCAGTATTGTGTCACTTTCAGCTTTCCTGGTCAATTTGGCAAAAGCAGATCGATGCTCATAGGTTGATCGCTTCAGGAAGGATTGTATGTAACGCTCTGTCCTCTCAGCGAACGGAACTTTACCAAGGTCATCAGCTGCGTCCTTTGAGGTGTAGACGACAGCCTCAGGAACAAGTTTGAAAAGCTGGCGGCCGGGATCGATCGGCACATCCGCGACTTGCTCGTAATTGACTGCGTTGTGCTCGACCGCGCCGAGCATACTAGCCATTGAATCAGAGTATGAGTCCATGGTTTGTCTTCCCTGTGCTGGTCAGTAAAGGTAGACCACAGACGAGCTTTTCGTGGCCAAGGTCAGTTCAGAAAGTTATAACCATACTTTTGAGTCTTGAAGACTAATCGAAATGTTTTTTAACATCACACAGGCCACGCGACAAGCGGAAAGATGTACTCACCTCTTTACTCCATCTGCTCTCCACTTGACGCAGCTTCAGAATTGCTTCTACACGCTGAAGTGAAATGCCATACTTTATACTGAGTTGCTGTATACCAAGTCCGCTTGTCCAGTCCTCATAGATTCTTGCTCTCGTTTCTGAAGCGATCGGAGACTTCGGCTGAAACTGTGGATTCAAAGGGAATGGATAGCTCTTTCCATCAAGATAATTAGTCCCAGATTGAGAAGGAGCATCACGGTGAACTAAGCCTTTTGTTGTGACCCATTTGCAAAATGCTTTCCTGTGAGAGTGGGAGACTGCATTCCGAGACAAACCAGAACTCTCTGAGTCATCGTTCCTCGCATGGTCGACATTGCTATCGATAGCAGCCGTGTTCGTGACATCAACGTTGTTCTCGCATAAAAGACCGGCGGATGAGAACTGTCGAACAGAATGTCGAACGGATGACTGATGCGTACAAGATCCTGATGTGGAATAGACTCTGGCTATGAAGGAGCGACGCATCGATAAAGGTGTATCAGAAGAGCTGAACGGTGTCAGAGATGTGCCCCCTGGTCGGTAGAAATCCGTTTAGTAATTCGAGCTAATTGACTTCTTGACTATTTTCTCAGTTGTCGTTGTCCGCTTCAGTATCTTCGTTTGCTTCTAGCTGTCGTGACCTGCGATTTAATGCTGTTTGCGGGATATGCAGCTCTGCTTTAATGACTCGCAAGGTTGCTCGCTAAGCATACAATCAATTGTATATGGCCATGGTATTCCAGAACATTCAAGCGCAAATGCTGGAGGAGCTGCACGGATTTTCAGAAGTGACAGCAAGCGCAGGTGCGCGCAATATCCGGTACCGGTACCTACCGTCCACGAGTGTAGCACTAGCACGATCACCCAATACATGAAGTAGGCAGTTCCTCCCGAGCGCACAGCTCAATGCTCACTGACGGACCTTGCAAGCCATCCATGGACGTCATGGATGCTTTGCATATAGAGCTCGAGGCGCACATACGGTACATAGGTGCTCCACATCTATCGGCGTAGCTGCACCGACATGTCAACCTGGGCAGCTAAGCTTTTAGGTTCCTTTCGGTGAATGACTGGAAGTTGCTACCAGCTGTCGCTAGGTGTCCCTACTTTTGTCGCACCCGTACAACATCACCCCTATCCACCTGCTCGACCACGCTCATCACAAGTTACTGAACACTTTGTGGACATCATTTCGACGCCATGAAACTTTGAGCACCCCAATTTATGAGAGCAAGATACAAGCACAGTATGACCAAGGAATCGCATGAAGTTGTGAAAGTCGTGTAATCTCCGAAGTCTTTTCAACAGTCACTCCACTGCTGAACCATCGTCTTCCCGTTGCGACCTGCAGTATTCAATAGCACTGTTGCCTTGGCAGTGAAAGCCTTGCTTACTGTCGAAAGCAATATACAACAGGATCAATTTCAGCGTGCGGAACTTCCTGCAGCATCAGGGTCACAACTTGATACCTCCGGCATAGTTAAGGTAATTAGCAGTCGACTTACCGAAACATTCGGCACTTCATTCCACTCAAAGGAGTGATCATTTTTAAGTCATGAGCTCCATGAGAGGTCTGACTGTCTTCATCAGTGATCTCAGAAACGCTCGAGCTCGAGATTTGGAAGAAAAACGAATCAATACTGAACTAGCGAAAATTAGAGCTAGGTTTCGTGATGTCAAGCTAAGTGGTTATGATCGAAAAAAATACGTCTGCAAACTTCTCTATATGTATATTCTTGGCTGGGCTGTCAATTTTGGTCATCTAGAAGCAGTGACCTTGATTTCCAGTACGAAGTATAGCGAGAAGCAAATTGGATATCTTGGTGTAACACTGTTCCTTAACGAAAACCACGAACTGCTTCATCTGGTGGTGAATAGTATTCGAAAAGATCTTCTCGACTCGAATGAATTACACAATTGCTTGGCTTTGCACTGCATCGCAAACATAGGTGGAATTGAAATGGGGAGCACACTGTCAAACGAAGTACATCAATTGCTGGTCTCCGGGTAAGGTGATCGAACATGATGCATTCGAGATTTAACTTAGGCAGAACATCAAGGCCATTCGTCAAAAAGAAAGCTGCATTGACTCTGCTTCGCCTTTATCGCAAGTCTTCGGGCATCATTGAACCTTCTTGGATTCAGAAACTCATCTCTTTAATGGACGATCCAGACATGGGTGTCGCTCTTTCGGTGGTCAGTCTTATATCAGTGCTTGCCCAAGATCAGCCCCAAAAGTTCTCGTTCTCGTACCAAAGAGCAGTTCAGCGGCTTAAAGCAATCGTGATTGATGGTGAGTACGGAAGTGAGTATCTCTACTACAAAATTGCCTGCCCGTGGTTGCAGATTAAGCTTATGCGGCATTTATTGATTTTCCAACCTCCAGCAGATGAGCTGCTCAGGGATCTCTTGGTCGAAATATTGGAGCGTATTATCCAAAGTAGTGAGATTATTCCAAAGAACATTCAGCAAAGCAATGCTCAAAATGCCATCTTGTTCCAAGCCATCGACCTGGCTATACATATAGAGGTCAATCAGGACTTGACAACGCAAATCATTCGCCTGTTGGGTCGATTCCTGAAGTCGAAGGAAACGAACATAAGATACCTCGGTCTCGAAACACTTTCCCGACTTACAGGGCGCAGCGATGTGCTACGAACTCTAAAAGGGCACCGTTCCATCGTTTCACAATCCTTGAAGGACCGAGATCTTAGTGTTCGAAGACGTGCGCTGGATTTGCTGTATTATATGTGCGATACAGAGAATGCGCGGGAACTCATCTTAGAGCTTGTGCAGCATCTGCAGATCAGTGATCACGCAATAAGAGAGGAGATGGTACTCAAGATTGCTATTTTGGTTGAAAAATTTTCAACAGCTTACGACTGGTATATCACAGTCACCTTACAGCTATTGGCTATCGCTGGCGAACATGTCGCTGATGAAGTGTGGCAACGCGTGATTCAAGTTGTTGCGAATAATGAAGTTCTTCAGGCTCAAGCTGCGCGGTCGGTCTTAAGCTATATGCGTGGACCATCTTGTCACGAAAACCTGGTTAAGGTAGCTGGGTTCGTTCTTGGCGAATTTGGACACCTTATTGCTAACGAGGAAGCTTGTTCTCCAATTGAGCAATTCTCCGCCATGCATACGAAGTTCAACATCGCTAGTCCCGCCACAAGAGCCATGTTGCTAACAACCTACGTCAAGTTCTTGAATATCTTTCCGGAGATCAAACCTGAGCTGATTCTAGTTTTTCAGCAGTTCAAGAACATTTTGGATGCCGAACTGCAACAAAGAGCTTGTGAGTATCTTGCCTTGTCTGTTGCAGCTAATGAAGACCTGTTGCAAGCTGTTTGTGAGGAGATGCCTCCCGTAAGTTGGCCTGTCGTGACTGAAATGGAAGACTCACTACATAGTTTCCTGAAAAGGCTTCGAGACTGATTTCCAAACTATATTCTCGCGAGTCTGAGCATGCACAACCAGTGACTGTGCGGACACGGAAGGCTCTGGACTCAAACACCCTTCTGAACACGACCAGGCAGCCTGACATAACGGAGCATGTGGAAGAACGTTTACATTTATCGACCGATTGGGAAATCGGATTCCTCAGACTAGTCTGGAAGGCTAATGGCATTCTTTATGAAAACGACCAGATGCGTATCCTGTAAGCAAATCGCATGCCTTCAATTTTCGTTAATTCACATGTCAGTCTCCGTAGTGATTACAATGCGCATAAGGGAAGTCTGACACTTTGCTACTACAACAAATCTAACACCCCTTATTTGTCATTTACGACTGTTCTATGTTCCGCTCGGGAGGAACTGTCCTTGCGAATGCTGGGGTTGGTCCCAACTATGTTGGAGCCAAGATCGCAAGTGCAGCAAACATTTCAAGTCGATTGTCTCGAGATCTTTCTCGAGGCGCCACGAATTCGTGTGGTTTATTTTGCTGGTTCGCTGCAAGAAATTGTTCTCAAACTGCCGGTCGTACTCGATAAATTCCTCGTGCCATCCCGGGACATCAAGTTTCCAATGTTCAAGGCTAAATGGGCTGACCTTGAAAGTCCTTCATTAGCTTCACGAAATGAAATTTCCATTGATTCTAGTAGACTGTTGGATCCGTCACGTCTAACCTCCATAGTGGATGGTCATCATTGGGGTATGGTCATTGATGGCACGACCAGTAACACAATACTCGCTGCTAGCATAATACACTTGCAAGCGCAAAAGATCGGTTGCTTGCTGCAGCTGGTATGGTCTGATCCACAAGGATCAATAAGGATCGAAGTTCGAGCTTCGGTTCCGATAGTGGCGGATCTCTTACAGAAAGCTCTTACACGGAGTTTCGCGACTTCCCTCGCAATGGCTCCACGATAAATCTTCACGATAAATCTTCGTGCTTTGAGCAGGGGTCGAGTATTGATAGATTACTACTCACAAAAACGGTGCAGACAGAGTGCTGGTATCCGTAGTATTTGAGACCACATGCAAGGAGATATCGGGGCAGACTGTAACGTGAACGGTGTCTTAAGTCTGTCGTACTCTTCTTGTACATTGTCTGTATTGTCTGAGCGGTCTCAAAAACCTAAAAATAATGCAACATTGAGCAGCGCAGTCAGCTTTAGCTTGTACACAGATGATTCCAACCACTAGCAGATCCTGAACGACATGCTTCACTGCAAGACTATCAAGTGGCACGACTCAGATCACATAGATCTACTGTAGCTCAGACAAGGACTGTAAACCATTTGACAACCAAAGTACTAAAAGAGTTCTGCTAATCTCTAGATTACATTGAACCTCTATTCTGCCTTTTGTGAACTCTATTGCTACATAGAAATCATAATCAAGCTTGATTGTGATTTGACACTTGGGCAGCAATTATTAAACAAATTTGTGATACAAAAATACTGGATAGAATTGTTGGCAATAGTACTAGACTGTATACAGCATTTAATCTAACTAGGTATTTCATTAAAGTGACACACATTTGAGATTCAAAGGATTGTTGCTTTTGCTCAGTAGTCTTTATCAGATGCTGTTAAAAACATATTAGATAGATAAATGTAATTTAAATTCAGAAGTAGAGTATCAACCTTAAGACAAATGAGATGCACTATAAAGTAAAGGTTTTATTGTCATGCATGCACGACTGTTTGACCTATTATCTAGAAAGTGAAGTACAATAGGGTTCTACTGAAGTGCAACATCCTGAGTCATTTTCAACAAATTTGTTTTGTGTTTTTGGCTTTGAATATTTGTGGCGCAATACAGACTATTTGTAACATGTCAGAACCTTGTTTGTGCATGAGAAAGATAGTTACTTGTCATCTTTTTAATTTTAGAATATGTCAGTTCTTAATTGTTCATGTTATTGCTTCTACAAAAACAAAGGTCAAAATAGTACTTTCAATGTTTTCAGCTTTGTGCGGTTCTAGTGCATGCTATAATTTTCTTGAAGATATTTAACTCTTACAACAGTATTCTTACACCAATTGCGCGTCTGACTAGGCATTTCTGGAGTCCTAGCTTTTGCACAATATATTACTATTGTGGCTCAAAGTTCATGCCATTGTAAGGAAGCCTTGAAATTTAGTTGTGCTACTATATTTGCAGCTATGGTCTGATAGACATAAAATTGAGTTACTGGAGACTAGTATAGGACATCTGTCTATCTACAACTTTATAGAAATATAGATCAAGCATAGAACATGCCACTACACTTTTTGCAAAATGTGGCTGTGGCTGAACCTTAATCTTACTAGGCCAATTTGAGCTATCATTCTAAAGCATGCTCTAGCACAAGCTACAGTAGTGAACCAGCAAAGTGCAACAGAGGCTGAAATTTCAATATTTTGTATAACCACCTCCAGCACTAATAACAGCCTGTAGCCTTCTAGGCATGCTCTCCAGGATTGACTTTAAGTATGCTGGCTCTATAGCGTTCCAGCTATCTTATAGCAAAGCTTTGAGGTCATCTGAATTTATTTGAGCCTGAAAATTGCGTCTATTTGTGTATCACCTCCTCCAAACTGATCTCTTCAGATAATGCCATGGATTTTCAATAGGATTCAGATCTAGTGGATTAGCAGGCCATGATAGTGTTTGCAGACCATTTTGCTCTAAAAATTGCGCTGTCTTGTTACTTGTATATATTGGTGCATTGCCCTGCTAAAAGAATAAAGTTCTGTTGCCAAGCAGATTTCTAACCAGACCATCTTTCTCATTAGTGAGAGGCAAAAGCAATTTTTCTAGCAGTTTTATGTATATTTGAGAGTTGATAGAGCCATCAGGAAAGTAGTAAAGTATTCCTAGAGTCTCTCCATAGAAGCATCCCCATATCATCACGCTTTTTTTGTGGTTTTTGAAGGCTAGAAGTAGATTTATAGAATCATACCTAGAACCAGAACTTCTAAGCACAAATTTTTGTCCCTTGATTTTTCCTAGACAGATAGAAGACTCAACTGACCATATGACACATTTCCAGTCTTCTACAGACCAGTGCTAATGCAGTAGAGCCCAATTGAGTCAATTTTTCATGTGTTGGTGGCTGAGATAAGGTTTGACAGGCGCCACATACCTTTTCAAGTTTTCTTGCAAGAAGAGCTTTGCTAATTCTCATCTGGAAATTTGCAGAGTAGTAGCAATAGACCTGTTTGACATCCATCGCAAATTTGAGAGAGATTCAACCAGAAATAAGTTTTCTATTGCGCTTTAAAATTGCTCTGAGATAGTTGAGGATAAAGTATATTTGAGACCATGCTGTGCTTGCTTCTTAAGGTATCTAGAAATGGTGGAGCAATTCTTTGATAGCTGAGAAGCAATATAAGTCTGTGAAAAGCCTGATTTATTGAGTAAATCAATGCAGCCCTTCTGGGCAGGACTTAAGTGAGAATATCAAAAAGGCATGAATATTGTAGTGTAGATGAGTTGGACTGGGACGGACTTAAGAGAAGGCTAATGAACCCAAACATCTATGTACAGATAGCTGGAAAACATCACTATACTGACAACAAATTACAACATGATAGTATCTATTTTGACAATTATATAGCACTTCAAAGTTTGTGATAACAACCACATGTGATCAGAGCGTTGCACTTTGCTGATCTACTACTGTATGCTACTTCTTTCTGAGCAAGAGTCTATGATCATATGTAGTATTAGCATAATTTACTCATGCTCCATGACATCTTTTTCTATCCAATATTTTCTCTACAACATGACTCTGAAGTAGTGTTCAAATGTGTCATAAGTGGCTTACACAAACGCATGGTTAGCACAAGCCACATTCAAAACTCATGCTACAGTAGTGGATCAGTAAAGTGCAACAGAAGCTAAATTTGGCCAATTTTAAAATGTTCAAATTTCTCTTTAGTGTATTACAGAAGATGCTATAGACAACCTGAAATCCTTGAATTTGATGTCAAGAACTAATAGGTTTTCTGCTACTGGCTTGTAAGACTTTAGAATGATTGCTCAGATGTGGCTTGTGCTGACCATGCGTTTGTGCAAGCCACTTGTGGCACATTTGCACACTACTTTAGAATCATATTGTAGAATGAATATTGAAGACAAAAGAATATTATGTAGCATGAGTAACTTATGCTAATACTCTATTATGATCATAGACTCTTGGCAAGAAAGAAGCAACATAGCTTGTGCTGGAGCATGTTCTAGAACAATAGCTCAAATTAGCCCAGTAAGATTAAGGTTCAGCCACAGCCATATTTTGCAAAAAGTGCAGTGGCATGTTCTATGCTTGGTCTTTATTTTTTATAAAGTTGTAGATAGACAGATGTTCTATGATGATGCAGAATTTGAAAGTCTGTCTTTACTAAGTATCGTGCTCGATGTATGGCTAGATCAATACGTAATCATTTATTCAGTGTTATGCGATCCAAGTAATGATAAAAGACAGTGACTGATTGAGCGAGAACAAGTCGCACTTCGACATAGGGTGGAAATGAGGCTGGGACTGACAGACGAATCGAAATGTGTGAATTTCCTATACATAATACAAGACAGATGCATCACGAACACATCATTCGCTACCATCCACGAGCTCTAGTGAATTGCAGTGCATAGAGTATGGAGATAGATGCCTTGTAGAGAGGTGTCTGAGTAGCATTACTCAAGCATTTCATTGACGAACAGAGCAGCATAACCTTGGCCAGTAGAAGCACACATGGACACGACTCCAAGTCTTTTGCCTGTTCTCGCCATAGCTGCGCATAAAGTTGCAATGCATCTACCACCAGTGGCACCAAGAGGATGACCTAATGCAATAGCCCCGCCATGGACATTGACCTTATCCAGATCCAGCTCGAGTTGCCGGATGACATACAGTGATTGCGAGGCGAAAGCCTCATTCAACTCCCATAAATCGATATCACTTTTCTGCAGTCCAGTGAGCGCGAGCAATTTCGGAATCGCCAGAGCAGGTGCGATTCCCATAATATTGGAAGGCACGCCAGCCACAGTTGAATTGACGAATTTGCCAATAGGTTTGAGGCCAAGTTCCTCGGCCTTTTTGCGAGACATTAGCAGGACTGCTGAGGCACCATCAGATATCTGACTTGCATTTCCTGCCGTAGTTAGACCACCTTCTCCAAACGCCGGTGGAAGTGAAGCTAACTTCTCAAGTGTAAGACTTGATCTGACTCCATCGTCGCGTACAACACTTGAATCTCCTCCTGGGAGCGTAGACTCCCGTATTTCAACAGGAACTATTTCAGTGAACCAATTGTTCTTTTGCGCGGCATGTGCTTTCATATGAGAAGATAGAGCAAACTCGTCTTGGTCGGCTCTGGAAATGCTGTATCGTTGACTAACATTCTCAGAAGTTCTTCCCATCGGCATAAGGACGTCTAAGGCCTCTTGCACGGTGCTCGAGGTGATTGATGGCGAGGTTCGATTGGGTATGCCACGAGTCTCGAAATAGTCCATTGTCATGCTCTCTACTCCTGCTGCGAGACCACAAGCAAGCTGTCTTGAGAAGATGCCTTGCGCAATATTTGTGACTGCTTGTGCTGAACTGGAGCACTGACGATTGACTGTGTGGACTGTAGTAGTGTGAGGTAGTCCAACATATTTTACAGCCATTGCAGATGTCTTTTGTCCCCCAAGCGCTTGTAAGACCGTGCCAACCGCGACATCCTCAATGTGCTTCGGGTCTATCGCAGTCCTTTTGATGGTCTCATGTACTATGGCAGCGAGAAGCTCTTCTGGGTAGCACTTAGCAAGACCTCCTTTTTTCGCTTTAGTGATTGGAGTTCGGAGTGCAGAAACGATAACGACATCATTGGCACTGCGTGTGAGGATATCGCTCAAGCCTTTCTTGAAGCTCATCGAATGTGCGCTATAGGTCTTTGGCAACCACTGTGATATTCAGAGCTCATCTATCAAATCGATCAGACACACGTATAGGCCTTGTAAACGGCGTTTTGCTGCACTCTTGGAGCGCGGAATTACGGAATTACTTGTGGGGTAATTTGATCTCCATTTCGGGCAATTATCCTGTATCCCGCGATTATATGGATTGCAGGTGCATAGCAATTAGACCCTGCATTCGCGGCTGGTCCATACTTAGTAGGTGCTGCACCGCAATGCATGCGGCTAGCTTCCAAACCCTCAAAGGTTCAAGTCTCAAGGTCCTGGAAGTTTGAAACTCGCAGCCGAAATGAAGCGCACGACATTCTCCGTCAATCTGACACTTCCAAGTTCCGAATCCATGGCCAGACTGGAGCACTGGAGGTTGTGTAGAAATGCCGCAACTGCGCAATATATCATTCTCTCGCAAGTGAAGCAGATTTAAAGACTTTTGACAAACTTTCATATTGAGGGCTTCAAAGGTTGATAGTCAAAGCCAATGCATAACTCACGTTTCTTGAGTACAACGCAAGTTGGAACTACATCAAAAATGCGTCAGCTTTAGCATGGTCGCACAGCTGTAGACTTTCTGAGTAGTGCTGCAGCCGCGGACTCACTCCGTGCAATTCATGGACAATGTGAATCCGCATTTTCTGCTTACTGGTGGCTACAACCATGAAGACCCATTTGACCTGTCGAGACATATCAAGATCGAGAGTTCGGACAACTAGATAGCTTTGAATACCAGCTTGTTTAGCTTTAGACAATCCTTTAGTCTCAGCTTAAACTATCCATAGTAGCTATCGACATCGATATCGATGCAGTTTGAAAGGATGGCAGCTCGAGGTCCACTTCCAATTTGAGATTTCATCCCGTCTGTCCCGATCCCGTTGCGTGCCCACTTGTTGCCGACCTCAGACCGGTGTCTCAGCTGCTGGCACAACATCTGCAACCTGACCAAGCTTAAGCTTCAAGAGCAAGGAACGACGACCAGCGTAGACTTGTTAGCTTGATAGTTGTCCACTTCATAGTGACATTATCGAGAATGCCTGACGACGCGAAAATGATGAAAACACTGATGCTTCGACTTGAAGCCGTTACAGCTCGTCTTGAAGACATTGCCGAAAGTCCGACCATAAAGCATAAAGATGTGCATGAAGTCGTAGTCTCCAAGATCGACGATGACCTGAATGCACCCAAAGTCGCCACGAGCTGTCTACCGAAGGGAAGAGAAGCAAACGCAGAAATATCGGAGGAGCTGTCCGAGTCCATACAAGCTTTCGACACCCAAGTAATCACATCACTCACCTCTTTCACTTCTTTGTCTAGCCATGTAGGAGGGATTGTAGAGCAGATATCTCAATTAGTCGCTGATGGATTTTCGGAGCAACGTAACCTGATATTGACAGCTCTTAAGTGCACGAAGCCTCCATTAGACTCCGCAGAGTTTCGGGATCTACTTCAACCATTGCAATCGACCCTGGGAGCTATCAGTGCTTGCAAGGAGTCCAATCGCGCGTCGCCCTTCTTCAATCATCTCTCAGCTGTGACTGATGGTATAGCGGTCCTCGGTTGGATCACGGTCGCTTCTCCTTCGTCATACATAGGCGAAATGAAAGATAGTGCCCAATTCTATGGCAACAGAGTGATCAAGGAGTTCAAGGACAAGGACAAGAACCACGTTGAATGGGTAAGATCCTTCACAAATCTATTGTCGAGTCTGCAGCGATACGTCAAATCTTATCATACCACGGGACTCTCTTGGAACGCTAGAGGCCAGGACCTAAAGACATTTGGCCAATCTACACAGACTACAGCTGCCGGAAGTAGTTCAACAAGCAATCTAGAGACCGGTTCAATACCCCCACCGTCAGTGTCCGTCTTTGTCATGTCTACTGGTGCTGATAATCCAGGCCCCCAGGACCACCACCACCACCTTTCCACGGCGATGTGCTGGTAAGCTCCTCAAATCAAACAAACGACATGAATTCTGTCTTCGCAGAGCTCAACAAAGGAGCCTCTGTGACTGCCGGACTCAAGAAAGTCGATCAGTCTCAGATGACGCACAAGAATCCCAGTCTGAGAAGTTCCTCGACTGTACCGGAATCTAAGCACAGCAGTGAGTCAAAGCAAGGCGCAGCCTCGGTAGCTCGACAATCAGTCACTGGAGTCCCTAAGAGACAGAAACCGGCTCGTAAAGAACTGGAGGGCACTAAATGGATCATAGAGAATTACCAAGACGCCGAGTCGATTGTGATCGAGTCGGTTGAGCTCAACCAAACTGTTTACCTTTACAATTGTCGCAATTCAACTATACAAATCAAGGGAAAGTTTAATGCGCTCTCCCTCGACAGCTGTACCAAAATAGGAGTAGCCGTTGACACCCTTGTATCCTCGATCGACTTGGTAAAGTGCAGTTCATTCGCCATACAGGTATTTGACAAATGTCCAACAATCATCTGCGATGTTTGCGAATCAGGGCAGCTATATCTATCCCAAGCAGGTTTCGATTGTGAGATAGTCACGAGCAAATGCGGTTCAATCAATGTCAACATCGACAGCGGAGATGGAGAGTTTCGGGAGGAAGCGGTCCCGGAAATGCTCAAGCACCGCGTTGTGAATGGCAAACTAGAAACATCCATAGTGGTACATGCAGATTAAGTGGCATAGATTGATTTTCGAACCCAAGCCTATGATAAGTCTGAGCTGGAAACTTGAATCCAAGTGACACCAGGCTCCAGACTTCTCTATCGACATTTTGATGGAAGCCTCGGACAATAGCATCAATGAAACGCTGCGATTGGACATATATGCAGAACATACAAGCCTCAATTTGGTGGACAATCTCATCAGGACTCATAAGCTTCCTACAGGCTATATCTACAATCTTATGTTGCTTGTGTTGTTGCACAAGCATTGCAAAATAGTTTATCTTCCTCGCTGGTAGAAATTAGCTGCTAATGCATGCACACCAGCAACATGAGGTGAAGGCACTTCCGTAAAGCCCGGTCGCGCTACTGGATCTCGCAGATATACGGCTGAGCAAGTTCGGAAGGAGACCTCCAAGTAGCTCGGCACGAATGCAAATGCTGACATGTACGGTTTAGGTACAAAGTGCTGTTGACCCATGGTCAACCACGCGGTATGGCGCGCCTTCAGTCTGGATTGTATCGTGGTTCCGACTTCTTTCGTTTGATGTACTGAATTATCTTGTGCTTCATCTTTGGACGCACTGTCAATGCCATCGTCCTTCGATTCCCCATCATCATTCTGCTTCCAGACTTCAGTCCGTGATGAGTAGCTTGCTACATTCATTATTACAGCTGCAGGGTCCACTTCAAACAAGTCGCCAGCCTTTAGAATATGTCCGGGCTGTGTAATTTGTTTCCCATTGACAGAGACCTTCCCATGAACTATCATCTGTTTTGCCTGCCGAGTACTAGAGGCAAATAGGGCTCGGAAAATTGCTATATCGAGACGTTTCTCAAGCGAAGCATATGTCTGTGAGGCTAGAGGGATTTTGCGATTATCCTTCGCATGGTCGCCTGCAACGCCAACTAGACGACGATCCCAGAGGCTCTTGAACTGCCTCTCCACAAGATGATCTCCATGATAAGCCCTAGTCTCTTTCTTCGCCTCCCACTTTTGCTGATACATCGTTTTATTGTGAATCGATGGCGTTGCTTTTCGTGACAAATTGAACAGATTATACTTGTTCCATGACGGTCTGATGAGTTGACGCACGAGTGAGTAGGGTGGCGTCTTCGTCCTCATTGCTCTGACTATCCGTCTAGACTCGAGACAGTGGTCGAGATTGTTGTGCTAGGAAGGTTTTTTATGTGTGAGCGACAAATGAGCAAAATTACTGGCGTGATGACACTTGAGACGATAGTGAAACTTGACTCTTCAAGATGCAGATATATTCTTGAAAGTCAATACTGTTAAGAGGCATGTAACGGCTGGACAAGCCGGCCGTACTACTTATTAGTGCAACCTTGCAATTGACATCTCCAGGTACTGTAGCAGGAGCTCTCCACTATCATGGAAAAGAATGGTACCACATACGAATGTTCAGGTGGACGATCACCTGAGCAGTCGAGATCTAGAATCTAAATGTTCTACCCAAGTTAGGATGTTTTTCAGCCACGACCTAACCGCGTGTTGATATGAAGGCCTTCGACTCTTCCAAGGTTGCCTCCAACGTGTCAACTTGCAAGCTCTTGTTCTCAGATATGCTAAACTGACTCACGTATGAGTCCTCTGCATACTTAATCCCAGCTTTATTCTTGTCGGCCTTTCTTGCAGACCGCTGGTGCTCTTGTGATGAGCTCTTTAGATGACATTTTAGAACAGGCTTCTCAGCTACAAGCTACCTGTAGCGATTCTTGTTTACATCCGAGCCTTCAAAAATTACGCTACGATCTCAGTGAGGTCACTCAGTGTAATCGAAGCATAGCGAACCATGACAAGATTGACATTACAAAGGCGTAGGTACAATTCAATGACGCTCACTGGTGGTTTTAATTTGAGCAGGCATTATTTATTGTCAAGTAGCGGGAATAATCCAGATCACACACAAATCCTCTTGAAATCAATCAAACTCAAAGATATTGCAGTGCCGGTAGCATCAAGAGATACCGATGTGGCAGCATACATTCGACAGGTCAAAGAAAACGGCATCCTATCTCTCATCAGCGATCGAAGACGGCAAGCGGAAGCGGACTTCCGTAACTTCATTGAAGAACACCTGAGCTCAAGTTGGCCCGATAGACAGAGTGCCTTGATAGACCGATACAAAGCCATACGCGAAGCAGAATTTGGGCGGCACTCAACGAAAAAACGTGGTTCGGAGTCTACATCTCGACGACGTGAGCTCGAACATGGGCATCAGTTCACGCACATCATTTCAGAAAGCGACAGAGAAGTATCCTGGTCTGCGAAAGAACAAACATTCTCTCAAGCTATAAGTTCTTTGAATGAGCATCGAATTATGAATCAACCAATTGCGATCAGTTCTCTTATGTCGCAACTCACTCGATCTCTCGGTTCCGAGCTTAAGGTGCATCAGATTGCTGACTCCTGGCAGATGCTGGCGTTCATTGTCAATGAGAAGCACATAGAATATGGCAAGAACACAGTTGGCACCGTTGTGCGGCCACGGCAATATATGCAAGATTATGTGCTTGCGAAATCGCCTCGATCAATCAACCTTATGGTCGTGAATGGAGCTCGGAGATATCTTGAAACACAATTCTCCAACCTTTTGGAGCGCGAAATTGCTAGAAATCCACTCCAAGCTAGGCTGGGCGGCACACCCACAGCTGAGAGTAAAGCTAAAGCATTCGTCAATCTACATCTTTCGAAGAATGGGGCTTGGACCATGACGAATTTAGAAATTGTGAACAGTGTGCCCATCTGGGCTGTCCTCTTTTACTTACTGCGCGCAGGACACACGGCTGAGGCTGTTCAGTACTCTATGAAAAATGAAGCAGCATTGCACAAGGTGGAAAAGAATTGGTGCACCTATATTTCATCTTATGCTGCAGACGACGCGCGTAGATTGCCTAGACAACTAGCTGATCGCTTACATGCTGAGTATAACTTGAGACTGAAGTTTGCGAGTAGCAACCCTGATCCGTATAAACAGGCTGTCTATAAGATCATCGGGCGATGTGACCTTACTCACAAAACCTTGTCCCAAGTTCTGCCTGTCACTGAGGACTGGCTTTGGCTGCAACTCTGTTTAGTGCAAGAGAACGACCAAGTTGATAACAAAGCCGAGAAGTATAACTTGGAAGACTTGCAAGCCATTCTTATACACTATGGTGAACGGCATTTCAACTCCAAAGGCACGAATCCGCTGCTTTATTTCCAGGTACTTCTTCTCTCGGGTCAATTTGAACGTGCCGCTCAATATCTATCGACCCATAGTTGGTCTGATGCCGTGCACTTTACAATTGTCCTCGCGTACTATGGTCTACTGAAAGTGGCTTCAGAAGTTGACCGCAACTCTTCAAATTTACTTCTCGACGACAATGGCACGATGTATCTGCGGTTCTCCTCTCTGATTGCGTCTTATGCGGGGCAGATACAGCGGTATAGTCCGATCGCAGCCGTGGAATACATTTCTCTAATATGCCTCAATGCAGACATCCCAGGGAAACGAGTTGATGAAGTTAACATGTGTCACTCTGTGCTTAGATCCCTTATTCTCGAGAGTAGAGATTTTGCAACTTTGTTGGGCGATATCAAGGCCGATGGTGCCAGAGAATCGGGTTTCATCGAACGCCGTTTGACTTTGCTAGAACTGCATGATGAGAAACAATATCTCCGAACCATTTCTGAGCAAGCCGCTGCGATAGCTGAGAGAGAAGGCCGCATTGCAGATTCAATTTTGTTGTACCATCTAGCGGAAGAGTACGATCTGGTAGTCGCTCTCATCAACAATTTCCTCGGCGAATCTTTGATCGAAGATGACGTTCAGATTCACGGGACCCGCGATGAATCCTCAAAATCAGAAATGGAGCACCCTGCCGCGCTCGCCAGAAACATGCTAGCTCTCTATAAAGAGAATACAGCCATTTTCGCTTGTGTAAGCCAGAGCAACAGAAGCAATTGCTCCACACTTCTAGCAATCGTTAATGGTCAAGAGCACTTCAGAGCCGGGCAGTACGATGCTTGTCTCGCAGCCATGGACGATACTGGGCTCGTACCTCTATTTGGGAATTTCACGGTCAGCGTCATAAAGAGCAAGGCTCAGAATTTCGACCTGCTTGAGCCCTGTGTGGCACGAACTGTTCCGTTCGTCCTTTTGATAAGCGCTAAATGTCTTCGAGTCAAAATCGAAAATTTGAAGTCTGGCGACTATAATGACACTTCTCGCAAATCGCAAACACAAGTCTTGAGAGCAAAGGCCAGGAGCCTCAGTACTTTCGCTGGCTTGATCAAGTACCAAATAAGTGAGGACATTCGCATGGAATTTGAAAGTGTGATTGTCTCGATCCGGTAAAATGTCTTGAGAATTCGGTAATACGCAAAACGTGCAGGATTATGTCGATACATACGCTTGTGCGCAGAAATCCGCGTTGACACGGCCAAGCATAGATTGAGCGAGCTCAGAGGCTTAAGAATGACCTACACAATGTGCTAAGGTGTGCAAAGTCTTTGCTTCCACTGCTCGGTCACAGCTGAACACATTGCACTAAGCACTTCATGGCCACATATCCAATTTCTACATGAGGTGCAGTGCGAGCTTGCCGTGTGTCTACATTTACAAGCACGCATATAGTAACATGTATACTGCTACACGACTCGGAGCTAGCCACGGTCCTTCTGTATGTAAGTATGGAACAGTGTTCGTCGGAGACAAGAGCTGTATTGTAGAACAGATCTGCTGACGTTGTGAAGAACATCGAGCGCATTATCACTCGCGATCGAGCACCTCGTGCGTCAGCTACCTACACCTACACCTATACCTATACCTATACCTATACCTATACCTATACCTATACCTATACCTATACCTATACCTATACCTATACCTATACCTATACCTATACCTATACCTATACCTATGCATTAGCCGCCACTACAAGCATAGCTTCCGCATAAGTTGTCGCCCTGCAGTACTACCTACACTAGGTAATGCCGGCCGCGGTCGGCATCTACATATGTGTACCTAAGCTTAAGTGAAGGCCGCAGGAGGTGAATGTGCGCCACAAGCCGAAAAGATTGGTTCTAGGATGCATTGCTCCTAGGCTTCCAAGGTTGCAGAAGCACTGGCTACGGCCGGGCATGATGATGCTACTTATGATGCTTCGAAAATCTATCGGACGCTACTTTACAGACAGGTTGTCAGATTGAGTTTTTCATCAACTTTGATATCCTCTCACAGTCATTTGAACCTATCCACATGACATTCATACACTACTGACAGCGTCCTCTCCTACTTTGGCTATTTCGGGTCGAGCTTCAGTCGATACTGCACAAAATTATCTGTCTATTCAGACCACCTTCATCTATGTTAGGTCGTGGATCTCAAGAGTCTTTAAGCTGTTACATTAGCGGTTTGTGCGAAAATCGGAGCATTCATGTCTAAGTCAAGTTCACAACAAGGAAAAGCTTGTCTTGAAATCGAAGACAGAATGTCTCCCCCGAATAGTCAATTGTTATGTTTCGATACCCCACGTACACAGCGAGTGGAGTCGTCTTCACCTCGCTTAGCGACTGGGTTCTCCGGCATAAAGCTCTCTAGTGAGAATGAAGACCGGGCTGTTGCGAGTGAGCCACCACAATCTAAAGTCCATACTTTCGCAGGAGCGTCACTAGAAAACGAAGGTCACATTAGGAAAGAGAATCACCAGAAGCCAGAGTCACGAACAGTCAGGCAGATTCGCCAAATATCAGCGTTCGAGCTAAGTTCCACTCTACATGACGTTGAATCTTCCGAGGTACTGATTGTAGACTTGAGAAGCGCTGCGCAATACAAAACATCACGCATCGCTGGCGCTATCAATATTGCTATTCCACCAATACTTCTGAAAAGACCGATGTACACCATCGAGAAGATGACAGAAAGTTTAGACCGTTCAGACAGAGTCAAGCTACTAGCGTGGTCTTCGTTCTCATATGTCGTAATATATGATAGCGACTCGTTCAACGTTGGCCCCGGCACCAATCTAAGTCAAATAGCTTCGAAGTTCATTGCGACGGTCGGATCCGGAGAGGTTATGCTTCTGAAAGGCGGATTTAATGCCGTCTTGCGCGACACGATCCACCTTGTCGATTCAAACATGGTTGAGATTGCACAGCGTCTTGAGAAAGATAATCAAGACACGGGATCTACACCACTCAGGGCATTCGGAGGACTCGCTTGTGCAGACCTGGCACAATCGAGCCCTATCAATCCATTTTATAACAACATCAGACAGAATCAGGACTTGATAGGGGGAGTTGGCGAACCGATCCCATTACAGATCCCATCATCGTTCCTTAGATATCGTCATCGGATACCGAGGTGGCTCAGAGATATAGTCGAAGACCCCCACGGTCCTCGACGGCTTGCCGCAAAATTCCTGAAGATTGAACAAGAAGAACAGCAGCGAATGCAAAGTGTTCTGGACGCTGGTGCTAGTGGGCATGGAGGGACGGATCAAGTACGTCATAGTGTAGCAGCTGGAGTTGAGCGTGGTGATAAGAACAGGTATAACAACATATGGCCCTTCGAGAATGCTCGAGTCCGTTTGAAGATTGACAAGGATAATCGTTGTGAATATATCAATGCGAGCCATTTACATGCTCGGAGCAGCGACAAATTCTACATTGCAACGCAGGGACCACTTCCGGGCACGACCAAAGACTTCTGGCAAATGATATGGGAAAACAAGATCAGAACGATCGTAATGCTTACCAGAACGGTTGAAGACGGTCAGACGAAGTGTCATACCTATTGGGATCAAGCCGAACCTATTCATCCTTACCACCGCGAACTTCTCGAAGAAAATGAATTGCTTGTCGGTGACCCTAATGGCCCGCAAATCTCATTTACTACCAGGAGAATATTGCTTGGGAATGAGAAATTAGAGGGGAATAACCGGAATCGGTTTAGGGAAATAACACAAATTCAATTTGCTGATTGGCCTGATTTTCACATTATTCAACCGGAGGCAATTCTCGCTTTGATCACTGAGGTCGAAAAGGCCGAGTCTCCGGCAGATGCGCCGGCAACCAAACGCTACAAGTCCGCAGAATGTCATATTGCCGATATTGCTGCTCCTGTGCTGTCGCATTGTTCTGCTGGCTGCGGCCGGACGGGAGTTTTTTGCACGGTAGACACCGTGACTGGCCTAATAAGAAGACAGCTGGAGTCATCAGATGCAGATCCGAATCAGTATATCGAGGACCTTGTTGAAGCGACCGTGCGTGACTTTCGTGATCAACGAATTAGCATGGTACAAACGTAAGTCGCAAGCCGTCGTGTCTTGATTGCCAACTAAGAAAACTAGCTTAAGGCAATTTGTACTTTGTTACGACACAGTCTTGCTTTACAGTATCAGACATCTGGCAAATCTCGATAGATGATTTGCGTCTCAAGTACCCCTCCCAACTTCCTTCTTCACCGACAAGCTTCAACTGTGGTTAGAAACACATGCTAGCTGTACCCCTAGGCATTGACTACCTGCAGGCATCTGCTCTCGCGATTCACCCTCGCATCTGTGCCAAGGCCCCTTCAGTACATGTATACGTATATAAATACAATGGTACGTATAGGTATGTGTTTGTAGCAGCCTGTACCTACATAGGTACCTACCATTTCGTGTTTAAGCTTGAGTGAGTGCTCGTACGTACGCGCACGTGCGCATTCATGATCATAGCAAGCTCGGTCGCGGACTTTTTAGGCACGTCATTGAGTTCCGAGGATACACCGATGGCGCCAAACCTTGGGCAGGTTGGAAGTCTTTGATGCCGGTTTGCATGGTTTTTGGCGACTTCTGTGGCTGTGAGCGCGAGAGCATATGAACTTTACGAATCCTGTCATCTTTCGTCATTGCAATTGACGGAGGGCAGAGCAATATAGTCTTCGATCTTATCTTTAGCGACTGCATATCCATCCAACAATATTTCGCGGAGTTCTTCCATCGGTCAGCTAGTGGACATCGACTCAGTGTGACATTCTAACCGAAACCTTGGTGTCGCAGCACACTTTGAAATTGGCTAGCTTCAGGTAAAGCTAGATTGTCATTGTTAAAGTCACCACGAGATTGTCCATTGACAGCTTATGTCCGAGAAGGCTGGAAAATCTTGTCTGCCAATCTGTGCAGTTATTCCAACTTTGGCATAGAGGGCAACTTAGCATTTAGCAGCACAAGTTCACCGAGCAAATTTTAAGCTTGTTGTGTGCAGGAAATGCCTCCTGTCTCCAAGAAGACCATGAGGCGCATCCTACCAGCGGTTTGTTAGTCAATCGTCCAAGATTATCACTAACTTTCCAGCCTCCTGCTGTGTCTCGATTCATGAGGGACGTTTTAGCAGCCTCTGAACAAGATCTGCCGGTTGTTCTGCAGAATTTCAACACTTGGAGTTTTCCAAAGGGTGACCTCTTCCAGTGGATCGACGTGTTGAACAGATGCGACTCTCTACTTGAAGCAATATCCATACGATATCACCTCAGGGACAGCTTACAGCCGATTCCGTTCACAGCTCTCGATCGAAAGCTGCTCATCTCAATCCTGCGATTTTCCAGCTTTCTACTTGACCATTGCGCGAATCGGAGCTTGTATGCCTCAGGCAACGTAAGTGTTGAAATTCGTTCCGAACAGACACTAAAAGTATACAGATCATAAAT
This sequence comes from Taphrina wiesneri, assembly GCA_005281515.1. NCBI lineage: Eukaryota > Fungi > Ascomycota > Taphrinomycetes > Taphrinales > Taphrinaceae > Taphrina > Taphrina wiesneri. Next base: position 212,607 of record RHGK01000013.1, read on the forward strand.
GAACTGCTTGGCACCACTGAAATCGATGTGCTGGAAGAAGTGACTCGACTGTCGTTAAGGCTTGCTCAGAGAGCTAATCATCAGCGCAATGGGCGATCGCACTTTCCAATATCGCAAGATAGATTATGGAAGCTCTCTACCAGTTTGCAGCACTCGAATAAGGATTATAGCATAAGTCCAGTACCTATGACAGAACTATTGGGTACTGGTAGAGCCGTCCAGAATGACTGGTGCAACATGCGCTTTACTTACTTCACTGCTCGGGCAGGTCAAGTCACCACGCCTAACTTTGATGAGCGCAGCAAGTCCACAGTCCCGAAGACTTTCATGGCGGGATCCGCTGTCAGTTCGTCTTCTAGTCACGGGACACACTCGCGTTTTGATGATTATGCTAACGCAAAGCATGAAGCTGATTCATCTGATGGTCCAAGTCTGATTGAGATACCACGCACTACGATAAATTCCCAGCCACTGGAAAGTCTAGTTTGGGACACGATTCATGCCACAGGTCTGCCGCACGAGTATCACTTCGATCTCATGTTACGCGTACGATTTTGTAAGTACGTTGAGAATGAATCCAAGATGCAACAATTAGTAAACATCCGAGTTCTCGCTTTAGCAAGCTCAGCTTATACCACTCCTGAGCCTGTACTACAAGCTAAGTTATTGTCCATCGAAGGCAACATCGTTAGTCAATTGGCGAGAATGGCTCATCCAGATTCCAAGCTATGCCACTCAGTCCGAGCAGCTTGTCTGTGGGCTCTTGAAGCCATTGCCCATCATCGGCCAAGACTTGGTGATGTCCTAGCTGCCCTTGGAGCCTCAATAAGCCACGGTCCCTTGATATACACACTGCGAACCAGTCTTATGACCATTCAAGAAAGTCCTGCCTCAACATCTTCTGAACTTGTTGATGCGCTCATGAGTCTTCTACACTACCTCAGTACAACGAATGTGGCGGGTTCCATGCTCTGCTCTGCTGGATTAATTCAGTTGCTTGTGCAATTTATCACTGAAGCGCGTACTGGCTCACTTCGGACTCTTGTCAAAGCTCTCAATCTTCTAGATCATCTGGTTTATGGGTTTCCTCAGGCTTTCAGTATCTTCTGCGAATCTCATGGCGTGTCTTCACTTGTCCGCCGTATTCAAGAAGAAATTGTTGAAACTTGTTCTCAGATTTCCGAGGCACTGACAATCAAAGAGACAAACAAGACAGATTATGCGATGACTCATGAGCGATTCTCCTTGCTGAAGACGATGCTCAAATTTATCGTACATATGATGCAAACCTCAGGCACCGCGGATGGGTTACGGAATTTAATAGAGTCTTCACTTCTAAATTCTATGCGAGAGATTTACAAGCACGTAGCCCTGTTCGGGGCGAGTATATTCGCAAGCACGACTAACATTCTGGCAACATTTATTCACAACGAGCCGAGCAGCTACCAGATTCTACATGAGGCACAACTACCTGAGCTTTTTCTCAGATCTGTCGCTGGGGGAGTATTGCCTGCCGCAGATGTCATGACGGCCATTCCGAACGCTTTTGGTGCAATCTGCTTGAATTCTCAAGGTCTTGTTCTTTTCAACGAGATAAGTCCTTTGGCGGAATTTATGAAGATATTTGTTACTGCGAAGCATTGCGAAGTTCTGAGAGAATCTGATATCGCCGGGCTTCTTGGAACTTCTATGGACGAGCTCGTTCGTCATCATCCATCTCTGAAGACTGTCGTTGATAATGGCATGAATTCAGCACTTCAGAGCATAGCTGAAATAAGCAAGACTTCGTCAACACTTGGACCGACCATAAGCGCATTTGCTTCGGTGTGGCAAGAGAACTCGGTACCTGAGACCCAAGAAGCAACTTTTGTAGACGAGGATGACATTAAGCGACCGATCATCGTTCTTCATGTTGACATTATAGCACGCTTTTTGGAGGGGTATCTTCAGAATCCAAACAACTCTCAAACCTTCGTGGCAGGCCACGGTGTTGAGCAACTTCTGAGCTTCTACTCGTTGGCGAACCTTCCCTATGACTTTGCAAAATCTCATGCTGCGCTGTCGCTCTCCCATGTACTTCGCTTGGCATGTGAAGCAAATTCACAAATGCTCATTGACGTAATATTTGTCGAGGTATCAAAGGCTCTTCAGCGTCTGGAATTGTTCACGCAGTCTGAAACACCGGAGTCTTTCTTCGAGCCTTATCTTAATGGTGCGAGTGCGTCATTGGATGGATCGACCTTGGTGCAGCGTTTACAAGTTATTCATTCTCTTGCAGTTTTGTTGTCCGACATCTATGCTTCGCCTATCGTGTCTCATGCACGATCTGCTGCACCATTCTACATCACGTTCACAACTAACAACACTCATGCCCAATTGTTAAGTCGTTTGGCGCGATTCCATCGTCGAATAATCTGGGAAGATATCAAGCTATCCGATAGTCTATCGCCTGAATGGATTAAAGCTACTCAGCCAAAGGACGAGGATAAAATCATTGTTAGTCCAGACGAGCAAGCAAGTGAAACGAGCCTTACTCAGGAGCAGAGATCTTCCAGCAAATTCAGAGATCTGAAGATGGTTCGGTTCTTTTTGTGCCAGATTTCGCCCTGCATTGTGCCATTTTTCCAAGGTTTGACGAAGATGCTGTGTAGCAATCGTCGCGCGGCGGATGCGCAGCACAGGACGGTGGCTTTGAAAGTCTCTCGTATAATTTCAGATACTCTAGTGGATCACTTGCAATGGATATCGACTCCCGCCCCAAGTCGATCTTGTCGTCAAAGTTATCACTTGATGATTCTGTCCGTGGTTCAAATGCTGATATGTGATGGTAATTATTGCCGATATGTCATTCAAGTATATTTTTAACGGATTCTAGAGCGAAACTCATCTGACCTGATGACATCCTTGCTCGTCGTTTTTGATTCAGGTCTCGATACAATGTCACGACTAATGGTATGTTACTTTTCGGAGCTTTGTTCACTCTCAGAGGGGCCTTCGGATTCGGCTGCCGAGGATGATAATGAAGCAGCTAGAATATCTGGAATCGTGCAATTGATACTATATATGTTTCAACGCATAACTTCAAGCAAACAATTTCTAGAGTCGCCACAGACCATGTTCTTAGACTCGAAGGAGAGAAACAAGGACAAACCTGGTTTCTTTGACCCCAAGGCTTATCTGAGAGAACTCCGCTGCAACTTTCTGCCATTCGGAGCCACACTGTGGAACAAGCCTGACTTCGGTCAAATACCCATCTCAATTGCTCGTTCTCTTGTGATCATACTCACACAGTGTATGAGCGAGATTCGTACTGGCACTGAACTGCCAGGAGGAGTGCGAGCTGACAATTCCGAGCAACTCTCTAATTCAGACTCCGAAATCTCGGTGGCCGGAAACCTTTTAGACGTTGTGTCAGCGGAGGTCGAACACGGCGATACTTCCCTCCAAGTAGGGGCTACGACCAATCATTTGACCCGCCCGACTACCTCGGATTTATCTCTGCAAGAAGTTTCACGGACAGTTCCAACTCGAGCAATGTTGCTACTCAAAGTATATAAAGACGATCTTGTTTTCGAGCTCGTCGATCTCTTGCTAGCGACCATGCGTCATCCGAGGACTGCAGCTGCTTGGTCAGAGTACCACCTGAGTACATTGATTGACGAAATGAAGCAGAGGGTCACAAGAGTCAACGTCGCCGAGGAGGTCTCTACTTTCAAAGCTATGTCTCATTTCATGACCATCCTGGTGTACAACCCATTTTTTTACAAGCAGTGTAGTCTCAAACTCCACGAGTCTCTGAATAGGCTATTGGCACTTTTGGATCAGCTCTTGCCAGCGGTAGAAAGCTCAAACGATCTGATAATGGGGGCAGCTAATATCATAATGATTTGCGATGGCGTCCTTTCTCAGCAGGACACGTTTCATGCAACACTTGATGACTCAGTTTCCTCGACAACTGTAAGTGCGAACAACAAGCTCGAATCGCGGAGTTCTTTGGAAGGCATTTATAACGCCAGTCTGAGAGTTCTTCGCTTTGCGCGCCAGCGAGCTCCTGTGCTGTCCATTTTGAGGGTCATGGTGCGTCTTCTGCGGAAACCAGAAGTGGCACAGATGTGCTCAATCTCCGATCCTCTAGTTGATCTGCTCAGGGCTTTTAGGACCACGATTTCCGACTGCGACCAAAACATGAAAATCACACTAATGCTCTGTATTCGTCGATTGATCGAGACTCCTGCTGCCTTGACTGCTGCTTTCAAATCTGAGATTTGTCACTGGTTTGACTCGAAAGCGAGAAGTGTTGATATAGGGAACTATGTCAAACAAAACCTGCCAATAGCACTAAAAGACCCAAAGTTATTCCTCGCAACAACAGCAGAGCTTTGCTGTCTACCGAAGTTCGATTCAGAGTCGTCTCTACAACTCATAGAGCGTAAAAAAGATGAATTGACTGGTAGTCTCTCCGTGGACGCTTCGATGCTTGACAAGTCCGCGAATGAAGATAAAAAGCACGATGCTGCAGTACAACTACATGGATACCAAGGGTCAGTTGCTTTACTCTTGTTAGAGCTTCAAAAAACCTTTGCCAGCTTCCAAGCAGAATGCAACCATTTGACAAGTCCTCATCAACGTCGTGCTGGAACAAGTCTGGCGGAAGAGTCCAAACCCCTTCAATTCGATGCCAAAGACCGCCCTGAATATCTCTATCTTTGCTTCATCTTACAATGCTTGACTGAGCTGCTTGCATCGTATACATGCTGCAAAGTCGATTTCATTCGCCACACAGAAATCACCACAATCAATGCCGATTGGTCGAGCTTACAAAGTCCCATGATTCATTTCTTGCTGTACGGGATGACGGTTGACTACGTTCCAGTCGAGGGTGGCACGGAAGACAAGTTGTGGCACGTTGTAGACGATTGGGCCAAGTCGGTCATTGTCGCACTTTGTGCTGATGTCAGAGATGTGGAAAGTGATGCAGAGATCATGACGGTAAGGGAACTGACCCTGGACATACTACACAAGGGTGTTAAGGACATTGTAAATTCAAGTGCTCCAACAGCTATTCGGTATAGAGGATTCATCGCCTACGCTGATCTGGTGCAAAGGTTGATAAGTTCTACAATTCTACCCAGCTCATATGTAAACTCCACTCAGACAGGTGAGACACATAGAACGATTGCCAAGATGATGCTCGAACGAAATTTTGTCGGCCTCTTGACATCGATCGTGGCTGAGGTCGATCTTCGTGTTCCTGCTTCACGCAGAGTTGTTAGAGCCATTATGCGACCCATCAGAACTTTGACAAAGTTGGCTAATCGTCTTGGAGATTTCGTCAGTCCAAAGCTGATGCACCAATCACACGAGGCGAACAATATCGAGCCCCTGGACTTTGCAGATGCTTCAAACGATGAAGCAAACGATATCGTGCCGCGCGAGGACACCCCTGATCTATATCGAAATTCAGCTTTAGGGATGTTTGGTGCTGAGTTGCATGAGTCCGACGAGGAAATTTATGACAGTGATGAAGATGAAGAAATGTATGACTGTTTGACATGAACAACCGCGAATGCTAACGTGGCAGGGTATTCGTTCTCAGGATACGACAAACAAGGCTGACCTGAACAGTATGATGATCTTGAGTTTGAGGGAGATGGCTCAGAGACTGGAAGCGCGGTCAGTGACGAGGAACTGAGTGTCAGCGCTGATAGCACTGGACATGAGCATAACGTAATGGTAAATGAGGGAATTAGAACACTTTCTAACATGACTAGGTGGAAGTCATATTAGATGAGGAGGCTGATGATACAGATAATTCTGAAGATGAGTCCATGTCAGAAGAATCCCTAAGGTTAGACTTCGAATATGCTTTGTTATGAAAACTCATTGCATAGTGAAAGCGGGTTGTATTCGGATGAGATGGAAGTATTCGACGGACCAGGCGATGATCCAGATTGGCGAGACGAAACTGGCACGCATACAATACGTTCAACTCGAATGACAGACCAACAAGGCTCGCTTCTACAAGAATTGAGAAATGGAATGTCTAGGTCGATCTCACGAATGAGCACACCGAATCTCGAGCCCTTCCTTGACTCAAGTCTAACTAATGACGAAATCAACGATTTTGAGGAACTAGACGGGACCCACGACGGTCTACACGATGCTGACGAGAATGATTTTGTGCCGTTGGAGACTCATGAATACGCCATGCAGGACAATGAGGAAGATGCACACAACGATCAGCATGAATGGAATTGGACGGACACCAATATAGATGATGCTGAGTTTGAGCCGACCAGTAACAATATCGTAAACCGCGTCTGGGCGACACTTGCGACGAACTCACGAGCCGCATTCTCGAGGCCCGATTTCGATCCTGACATTCAGATCTTTAGACGACCACGCACTTCTGGCATGCTTGAGGCTGCTCAGAGCAGTTCCGCGACTCTTGTGAATCCAGTCCTTTCGAGACCAACAAATATCAATCCTTCAGAAACTTCACACGGGGATCAGTTCTCGCACTGGATCGAATCTATTGAAGCTCTCATTGGTGGTGGGGCTGTGCAACTGATTGGGGATATCATGCGAAGACCTTCCGGGTCTGGTCGCACGCACCTCAATGGCCCCGCTGTGCGCTTGGAAGTCGCAAGTGAAGATCGACGTGGGTTGTCTGGTGCACGAATAGAGCAGATGCTTAATCGATCTTCCACCACCGGTACACAACGCCAGTCTTCGAATTCGGCAAATGAGCCAAGCGCAGCAGTTTCGTTCGTACCGATGCTTTCGTTGCGGCGATATCAGGATGAAGCAACGATTGTTTTCAGTACTGCGGCTCTTGAGCACGTTTCCGTGATGGTCGATTCACTACTTAACGTGATGCGTCCAAATGCAGAAGTTGAATCAGGACCAAGCAATTCCGGAGAATCCTCAAAAGCTAGTGGAGGCGTTCCAACTACACAGAGGCAGAACTTTGATGCAGAAGTACATACACCTCAAGCGCCAGCCCGCGAGCATACCGAGGCCTCGCACAGAATGGAGATTGCTCCGCCACCTGAGTCGCAAAGCGCAAATCTGACAAGAGAAATTGTCATCATTCGAGGTCAAGATGTCGACGTGACAGGTTTCGGTATCGACCTCGAATTTCTGGAAGCTTTGCCAGAAGACATGCGTGAAGAGGTGCTAACACAACACATAAGAGAACGTCGAGCTGCGTCTCGGGAATCTCACCAAGTCACTCCGGAATTGTCCCCAGAATTCTTAGAGGCACTACCTACTGACATCAGAGCGGAGCTTATACAGCAGGAGACAGTCGAAACACATAGAGAAGTGCAAGGCAGTCGCCTAGCACGCGACGAGAGCGGTAGACCGTCTGACATGGATACCGCGAGTTTTCTAGCCACACTAGACCCAGCTTTGCGTCGTGCCATCCTAGCAGAGCAAGACGATGATTTCCTCGAGCAACTACCACGAGATATGGTGAATGAGATTGTTGTTGATCGCGCAAGAGACTCGCATGAACCGAGACAACACAACAGAGTAGCAATTGGAAGTCAACACCCTGCGGGAGAGCCAGAAAGTGTAAAGCACATGTCTGGAACGTCGTCGCAAAAACAAAACTCGGTGCAATTGCTTGATAGACAAGGCATTTCTGCCTTACTAAAGCTATTGTTCCAGCCCACGCCGCCCCAACGAAACATGCTACATGATACCCTTCTCAATCTGTGCTCAAATAGGAACAATCGCACAGAAATCTTGTCCCAGATACTTGGTTTGGCGATCGATAGCACGAATGATATGAGCTCGATCGGAAAAAGCCTCCTTTCTTTGGTAAAAAGATCGAAGATAGCTTGTGTTGGAGATACACCTTCGAAGAGCACGAGGAAGTTTTACTCAGGTGTTTCAATGATAAGTATTTCGCCTTCATTGTTCTTATTCCAGTGTCTGCAAGCCCTGATATTCCTGATCACATGGAACGAGCAGACACCTTCTTTCTTTCTCACTGAGCAAGACGTCTTGTCCTCGCGACGCTCATTGAAGCTCAAGGGGAAAAGTAAGGACACGTTGTCAAGAGCATCGAGATATCCTATCAATGCCATTATGGCCCTCATGGACCGTCCTTACTTACTGACAGATGCTGATCTTCTCGAATCACTATCACTGCTATTGTCCTTGGTGACACGGCCATTACTGTTGCTGCTGAGGAATCGTCGAGAGGAGCAAAAGACGAGCGAGCACGGAGACATAACTTCTAAGCTGAGTCATGCCCAAGACGCGCAGGGAGACGGGATCATTGATGCCACATCAATTGCAATGACATCCGTCACGACTGGCAGTGCGCGCCGACGAGAGTTAGTGGCTCCCGAGGTTCCTAGGGAAAATCTGCGTCTCGTGATCAACCTGATCACTGCTGATGCTTGTTCCGGCAAAACCTTCCAGCATACACTGGCAACTATATACCATTTGAGTGTTCTCAAGGATGCAAAAAATGCCATTTCTGAAGAACTTGTTCGACAAGGTAGCGGGTTCGTACCAAAGATCCAGACTGATCTGGATCAACTTACAGCGAGCATCATAACGATAAATACTCCTCACGATCTCAAGCGGTCTGCCATGGCAAACTTTTCTACCGGTAATTCAGAACAGGCGAAGTTTCTACGTGTCCTCAAAACGATTGACTATCTTCACGATGACGTGCAACTAAAGGTCCAATCAGGACATTCGGAGCAGGCTCTCGTGTCTCCAGAGCTTCGCAAAGTGGATGGCCAATTACTCTATCAAGCCATTGGGACGAACGGCATCTGGACTCGCCTCAGCAATTGTCTGACCGTAATTCACAAGAAACAAGACATGACCGACGTGGCAACCTTGTTATTGCCCCTCATTGAAGCACTTTTGGTCGTTTGCAAGAATGCTTCGACGACCGATGTCAAATCCCAAACGAGCTCCGCGCCCGGCGAACCAGATCATCGAGATCTGCAGCAATTGTTCATCGCATTCACGGATGAACATAAGAAAGTGCTCAATCAGATGGTCAGAAACAATCCTGGCCTCATGAGTGGCTCTTTCGCATTGTTGACCAAGAATCCCAGAGTCTTGGAGTTTGACAACAAGCGGAGTTACTTCAATCGTCGCTTGCGTGACAAAGGTCATAACAAGCAGCAACATCCATCGATCCAGTTGAATGTTCGTCGGGAAGCCGTGTTCTTGGACTCTTACAAGGATTTGCACTTCAAGTCTGGTAACGAGGTCAAATTCTCAAAACTCAACATACGGTTTGTAGGTGAAGAAGGTGTTGATGCTGGAGGCGTCAGTCGAGAGTGGTTCCAGGTGCTAGCTCGACAAATGTTCGATCCGAATTATGCTCTATTTGTACCTGTGAATGCTGACAGGAACACATATCATCCGAACAAAACATCCGGCATCAACCCCGAACACTTGTTGTTCTTCAAGTTCATTGGAAGAATCGTCGGCAAGGCCCTATATGATGGCCGACTATTGGATTGTCATTTCAGCCGTCCTATCTATTGCAATATGCTCGGAAAGAATGTTTCACTCAAGGATATGGAAACTCTGGATCTTGAATACTATAAATCACTGGTCTGGATGGCCAATAATGATATAACTGACGTAATTACTGAGTCTTTCGCTGTTGAGCGTGAAGACTTTGGAGAGGTCAATGTCATCGATTTGATACCAAATGGACGCAACATCTCAGTCAATGAGCAAAACAAGCAAGAATACATCACACGTGTGACCGAATATCGGTTGCTGGAAAGTGTGTCGGATCAGCTCAAACATTTTATGACCGGTAAGCATTTCATGAGCTATACACAAACTGCTGACCATTGTAGGCTTTAATGAGATAATTCCAGCTGAACTTGTCTCTATTTTCAACGAGCAAGAATTAGAACTTCTGATTTCTGGTCTGCCAGACATCGATCCGGATGATTGGAAGAACAATACTGATTATCACAATTACACTGCTGGATCTGCTCAGATACAATGGTTTTGGCGCGCAGTTCGGTCCTTCGATGATGAAGAACGAGCTCGACTACTACAATTTTGCACTGGCTCTTCTCGCATTCCCATTGAAGGCTTCGCTAATCTCGAAGGCATGCATGGCGTCCAAAAGTTCAATATTCATCGTGATTATACTACCGGATCTCGGCTGCCTCAAAGTCATACTTGCTTCAACCAGTTGGATTTACCAGAATATGAAAACTACGAAGTGCTCAGAAGCTCTCTTTTGACTGCGATTAGCGAAGGTAGTGAAGGGTTCGGTTTTGCTTAAGCGGCGCATTGTCTTGATCATGTCCGGAGATCACAAATACCTATACAAACAGTGCATAATAACAAGATGCTAGCGTATAGCAAATGAGGATGAAAATCAATGGACGTGTCCTGCTTGCTCAAATTCAAAATACGTTCATGGTGCTGAAGCGTTTTCTATACAAGCAAGGAACGTCTGCTACATCATTTCGCAATATTCCTTGGGATGTGTCTGAAGGACTTCTCGCGAGGCCATGGTTGCTACTTACGGGAGAAAACAGATTCCAAGTATGCGCACATCATCCATTCTATCTTCTGTCTATCCACCTGCGGTTCCGCCTGCGGTCGTTCTGTTCGTTGCACTGGGAAGGCGTACATGTATACGTCGCATTTGCGTAGCCGCCTTACTATAGCGTGGGGTGGCTCTGAGGATTCCGCGTGGAGCTCATTGTGCTTGACCCTGCTTGAACAAAGGTTCAAGCACATAAGGTGACAGGAGCTGTCTAGTACAGGCAATTGCACAATACATGGAATTCTATCAGAACTACTGGATCTATTTTGCAGAGCTCAGTCATAGCAAGACAGCGGAGGTCAAATCCTGTACCTGTAACTCTTACCGTATGTGTGCTACGGCAACTATTTTAGTGTTTGAGCTCAAAATTTGTGTTTTCAAGGTTAGGGTGCCTCGCGGAATCCTTACAGCCCTAGCGGTGGGTACTGTTGTATTCACCCGATTATACTCCGAACACGTGCTCGAGGTGAATTTTTACATCTAGCCGAGAACAGACTGCTCACCGCTCAACACAGCTGATAGTTATATCAAGCTATTGGATCGACCAATATCTCAAACCGAATTACTTAAGAGATGTATGTACCCTACAGCACTTACCACTGTTCTCTATCTCTGCTGCGTTGTAGTTCCCTGTCTACAATCTGAAAGCGTGCTCAGAGAATAATGGGCAAGGTCGTTTACGCACATATTCTAACTTTTATGCAGGGGTATCTCCAGGGATTCGCGACACAAGCGAAATGCCACGGGAGCTAAGAGAGCACAATATCGCAAAAAAAGAAAGTTCGAACTTGGTAGACAAGCTGCCAACACGAAGATCGGGCCAAAGAGGGTGCACGAAGTCAGGGTCCGTGGTGGAAACAGGAAATTCAGAGCTCTTCGTCTAGACTCTGGCAACTTCTCATGGGGCTCAGAAGGCATTTCACGCAAATGTCGTGTAATCCAGGTCGTCTATCATCCTTCGAACAACGAGTTGGTCAGAACAAACTCATTGACCAAATCGGCCATCATCCAAATTGATGCCGCTCCTCTTAGGCAATGGTACGAAGCACACTACGGACAAGCAATCGGCAAAAGCAAAGCCGGTCAGCGCAAGGCCGTCGATGGTGAGGCGGAAAAGTCCTCAGCTACCAAGTCAAAGCATGTTGAACGAAAAATCGCTGCAAGGTCAGCCACCGCAAAGGTAGAGCAGTCATTGGATACGCAATTCGCCGCCGGTCGTCTCTATGCTGCGGTCTCATCTAGACCAGGACAGAGTGGTCGATGTGATGGATATGTTCTCGAGGGAGAAGAATTGTCTTTCATCCTCAAAGCACTCAACAGAGGAAAGTAAATGCAATTGGCAAGCAGTTAGAAGAAATGTTCCTTTTATAGCAACGCTCAGACTGTACAACCATTTCTCGATAGCTTTGGTAGAGATTCAGCTACAATTCTCTCAAGACTAGTTTTCCTCAATTATTGTGAGGCTCGTTTCCTGTACTTTTTGATGTGCATCTGCTGTGTGATGCACCAGTCGACACAGCATTCCCCATGGTTTGTGGACATTCTCGTAACGTGACCATGAGTTACAGCCATGCGATAAGAGATGCGATCTAGAAGACTTACCCGGATGTTGCTTTGTGAGACGCAGGCTTAATTGCGTTCGATCTGCGAGGTCTTACGAGTACTAGTGCTCATCAGGAACGTTGCCGTACGCACGTCTGACAAGTCTATGTCATGGCTAAGCCGACCACAAGACTAATCGATTCTGCCTTTCTTGCACCTCTGCATCAATATCTGTCATGGATCTCTAGGTCGTGTCAACACCAAAATCCTTCTACAGGTATCAGCCTCACCATTAGACTGGCAAGGTCCTCAAATCTTCTCCGCCGCCTGGCTTCGTCGGCTTGTTGTTGAAGAAGAAACTAGGGACTGAATCAGTTTCTGTGGACGACAAAGATCTTGAGACTCACCCGTTGCTCGGTAAATATTGTGATGTCCTCCCGTAGTGCAGCTTGCTCGGCTTCGTTCTGGACATTAGGTACCTCAGCATTGTTCACTGATTGCTGTTTGCGATATTCCGAAGTGGTCTGTAGTGAGAGGACTCGAGACTGCAAATACGCGATGGCTTCCTGGGAGAGTTTACGGTGTAATTGGGCTTGCGTTTCCGACTCTGCCGGAAGATTGGCAAGCTTTTTGGACAAGGCTTCGAAGAGCGCAAAGGCGTCTACGATACGTTTTCGAAGGCGGCGGGCTTCCTCGAGCCTACTGCTGTACTGCGCTTCTGCAGTAGCCAAGCTCGTGAGGATGCCTTGATAGCGTGGTAACAAAGCATCGATCGCTTTGCGGTACTGCTGTAGAAGGTCATATTGCACCTGGTACGAAGGAAGTTCCGGCTCGACAATATTTCGGTCGGCCCGCCGGAAGAGAGAGTGTTGACATGCCTTGCAAAGGCGGACATGCACCATTCGTTCTGAGACTAGGTTCGTTTCGTCCTTACTCTTCGTGTTGAAGGGGACGAGCATACTACATTGCGTTTGTGGGTCTCCACAGAAACAGCGCCCACATAGTCGACAATGATGCTTGCCCTGTTGAAGAAAGAAGGGTCTGCCGCATATGGGACAATTCTTTATTGTGCTCTCGTCTTCCCAAGGAATGACGGATTGCTCCAGAGTTCTAATGTTTGATGCTCTGCTTGTAAAGTTGCCAAAGAAGTCCAGTCGTTCGAATCCACTGGCCACAGGGAAGTCTGTAAGAATTTGCAGAAGTCGAGTCAGACGCTTTTCAAGGCGTTGCGTCTCTAAATCCTGTCCTTCAAATTGTTTCATGCGGGTCTTGTTGAACAGCTCTGTCAGATCTCGTGCTTGTCCACTTGTATCGCCATACCATTCTCGATTCTCATAGCAGTCTCGACATACTCTACACCATATGCCTCTCTTTGGCTCATAGATTGCACTCCTCGAAAGACGCATTTGAAACAGCGTATGCACAGTGCAGAAGAGTCTCCCACATTGTCGGCAATGAATGAGACTTTGTCTAAAAGCACCACCAGCCGTGCGGTGACAAGATGCTTCGTTACAGCGACTATCTGCAATCTCAAGCTGCCAATGCTTCGTAGAGACAACGGTATCAGTCTGCTGTGTCGCTTCAAGCCCGGTATGTGTTGAATCGCCATTTCTTTCGAATTCCTCAGAGAACTTTAGGCTTTTCCCGATCGCTGTGACACTTTGCAATCTGCCGCCTCTCGCCAGCTGCTTTTGGAGCCATGAGCCAACTCCGATCTCACTTACGTCCTTCGACACCTCCGTATGCTCGTCATCGAGATGTCTATTGAGTTGTCCTAGGGACTGCATGGACTCGGAGCATATGGGACATTGAATGTCCTGTAAGCTCAATTGAGCTTCGACAATTTCCTGCCTCACTGGAGACAAGGTGCGAGTCCTGTTCTGAGCACGACCGAGGACTCGTGAGGGGGCCTCAGGCATCGCGGCCGCGCTTCAAAATGTTGTCTGCTGGATTGTGGCCAAGAAGTCAGGAATGTCAGAATGGTGCTTTGTGGACGAAGTCCAGTCAAAGAGATGCTATGCCGAATCATGACCCATGCAACAGAAGCTGTCTGAAATCTGCGGCTGCCTCACGTTGCAGAAATCTCTACAGGACTAACGAGTTAGATGGTATCGACATCTAGGAAAGTTATGGAGATTCTTGAACCACAAGCAAGGCATACAATGTACGAGTACTGCACCCCAGGCCGCGATCAGAGGTGGAGCCGAGAATTGTAGGTTGACAAATTCATGCTATACAAAATACACAATGGCTGCTTCTACTACTTTTGTACTCGCAAAGAGTGTAGAAGACAAGCCCTAAGTACGCCTGCTCTAGTTGCAGCTTGAGGAACTAGAACAGTTACCGGAGATCCGAGATCCGAGACCCGTGGACACAATGGCTGATGGCATCATGGCGCCGGCCTTTCCTGTGGGCTTTGCTCAGGCTACACAACAGTTTTCTCTTGGTTCACATGCAACTAACGTTACCGCTGCTTGCATATTATTTTCCGATCGAGTCACACTTCTCTTAACTGGAAATGGAAAGTTGGGGCAAGTCTTAACCATCAATACAAGTCAAGCCAGCTTACCACAAAACGAAATACAAACGGACTCCGACATGAGCATGTTGCCAGACATAAGCTTGACTCCAGATTGGGTGCTCGGAGCCAGCGAGACCGTACGATCGGAAATGGCCAGTCTCATCAGTGTACAAATCACTTCGGCACTGATGAACCAAGGCTTGGGCCCAAATCAGAGACTTTTGTACGGGCTCAATTTTCCTGGTGGCGAAGAGATCTGGCGGGACAACGAGAGCGATGGGGAGAATCATCAGCGGAGGCAAGAAGTCTTCATCGGCTTGGTAGCGCTAGCTGTCAAGGCATATGTGCTTGCGAAAGCTTGAGGAGATGCAGCAATTCAGATGCATCGCTGCGCCTGGCGTGACCTGCTTCAAGGCTCGACCCTGAGCCAATAAGGGCATGGGCCAGCACGCTTTAGATGATTAGAAGTGACGAGACGCGGGATGCTAGATCCTGATGCACAGACTCGACTCAAGGCTCCAGGACTTTCTGGCGTTGTGGTGTCAAGGTCTCGTGAGTTGCTGAGTGGAGTAACCTTAAGCTTTCAAGAGTCAACATCCATGGACGGCCTTGGAGTCTGGGAAACAGCTATGCAGCTGGGCAGAGGAGAATTCTGGGGCGATCTTTGACGTTTGCCAGCCACGAAGTTTTATCTGACTTTATCAGCCACAATCAGCGGGCAGCTGCCTGAGTGGCCATGGCCATAGACGCGCACTACTGTCAACTACCCCGAGCTCGAAGCACTAGAGCTATGGATATAAGAGGTAGATAGGCAAGTCCTCGACATTTTTATACTGTGCACGTTTCTTGGATCCACATTTTTTCCAACATAAGTACGATCTTGTGTTAATTCAATATTTGATCGTCGATTCTACTACACCCTAGTCCTCCATTGCACAAACAGAAGTGATAACGCGAGATGGTTTCGTCGACACTACTCGCCCAGGCTGCGGAAAGCGCCGAATATATACGATCGAGACTTGGAGCCGCTTACGAACTACCTCGGGCCGCCATAATCTGCGGTTCAGGCTTAGGATCCTTGGCAGACAACCTTGAAGATGTCCTTGAGATTGCGTATTCCGAGATTCCATACTTTCAGGTAAGCACGGTAGCGGGACATGCATCGAAGCTGGTTTTCGGCCGGCTCTCAGGTGTCCCCATACTTGCCATGATGGGACGATTTCAGTATGTCTTGCAGTGTAGTGCTCCGGATTGACCTGATCAGGGCTAGTTTCTACGAAGGCTACAATATCAAGCAAACAGTCTATCCTGTACGTGTCTTTAAAACACTCGGCATAGAAACGCTGATAGCGACAAATGCTGCGGGTGGGCTGAATGAGACATACAAGGTAAGGGAGACGAACGAATTTGACCTTTGTTAACAGTCTTAGGGTATGAAACTACAACAACTTGTGATCCTGCTGACTGCGCTAGTCGGCGATATAGTCGTCTTGGTAGATCACATCAACCTCCCTGGACTTTGCGGCCAGAATCCCTTGATGGGTCCGAACGAGTCAGATTTTGGAGACCGTTTTACACCACTCTCGGATGCATATGATCTCAAATTGAGACAGAGTGTCTTCGAGACCATCAGAGGAATCCAGTTGTCACGGACTGTACATGAAGGCGTGTACTGCTTTGTAGCAGGCCCGACGTACGAAACTAGGGGTATAAATTTAGCATGCCTGCAGGATCGCAATCAAGACTGATTGATCATAGCGGAGTGTAGAATGCTCAGAAACGCCTTCGGAGGTGATGTGGTCGGCATGAGCACTGTGCCAGAAGTCTTGATAGCGCGTCACAGTGGTATGCGAGTGCTTGCGCTGTCCCTAGTGACAAACAAAAGCGTACTTGATCATGTCCCGAGTGGGCGGTCTGCGGACGTGAAGCCGGAGGACATGACCTCGGGCATAGCTAATCATGCGGAAGTGATGGAAGAAGGCCGACTAGCTGCTCTTGATATGCAAAAACTTGTACAACAAGTGGTCAAGACTTTGTAGCCTCTGTCTGTTTCGCTACAAGCAATCGGTCAAGGCGCCAGAAGTAGGTAATCTCGCAAGGCATCTGTCCCAATTCAGAATCTATGCAGCATCAATGCGCCACAATAAGCATTAATTGTTGGTACCTACGAAGGTATGCATCACACTATATCCATCCAGGGTGTTCCTACACGCTTCAGTATTGATCAGACAAGCCTAACCTAAATGTTCCACACGAATTATTCGGCTTAGCGTCGACAATCAGATTCACGTCCAGCTTGAATGATGGCATCCGCGGAGTGAGACTAGAGAATTTTATGTTACCATCACTTGTGAGTCTTGATCGATACGTAAGTTACCACCGGTCTATGTAGATGCAGATGCAGATTCATTAGGGATAGAAATGTGCTGGTGAAAACCATTCCGGTAGCAGAAGCAGCAGATCTCCCAACCTTGGAAGCTCTAAGATTGCCAGAGTGCTGCCATATGGTAGTCATGTGATTCATCCCTGACCCTGGAACTTGGGGCTCGCGGGATTTACGCGGATTTCAGGTGGAAGGTCAAGTGCTGATCAGTCAGGATCAGCAACCCTGGGAGGCTGCCCAGACTGTGGAGCACTCACTCACTCACTCACTCACTCACTCACTCACTACCTGAAGAGGATTGACCTGACATCCCGTTGAAGCCTTCCAAGGTTGGAAGGGAGATTCCACCTGGCAATCGCCGACCTGCCCTAACGTCCCTTGGCCTGCCCTGGAGGTGCCTTCAGAATGCGGCGCCCGCCAGCCCGCCCGCCAGCCCGCCCGTCCCGCTCAACTCAGCTCTGATATCATGTTCTCCAGACTTGTGCCCCGAATGTGTGGTCACCATTCTATATCGTCATCGGGCTCATTGCAGTCATCCTCCAGAATTGACTGAACGCGACAACTGGCGGAGCAATGCCCATTCTTGTCTCAGTGCATTGCTAACACCCATCCTATCGAATTTGTCCCGAGGCGGCTTTCACCAGTTGACGACCACATTCTCCTCGAATCCAGGAGGTACGAACTGAAATGTCGGCGAACTCTGAGGACAAGGATGATAGGTTATTGACCGATTCACCGGAACCCGGTCGTCGACAATATGAAGACGATAGTGACGAGGATGATGACAAAAACAAAGGCTCGAAATCGAAGAAGCTGGCCAGCGGAAAGAGGGCGGACCAAAACAGGAAAGCGCAGAGGGCATTTCGACAGAGGAAGGATAAGTACATCAAAGACCTGGAGCTACGTTCTCAGGAACTCGATATTGCAAACTCGCTGATAGTGCAACTCAAAGAAGAGAACGACCGATTGAATGAGATCGCAAAGTCCTTTCACAGTCGGGTGGGCGAATTGGAGGCACAATTAGCGCATATCAATTCGTCACAGAGCACACAACCAAGAAACAGTGCAGCCCAATTTCCCGGTCAGGACTCGGGGAACGAAGAACAGGCTTACTATTCCATTCGTGGCGGTCCTACTCGCAATCAGAATGAGCAGCCTTATGGTCCGAAAGGATATGTGGGTTCTGTGTATTCTCAATCGCAAGGCCTCATGTAAGCACGCTCGATGGGCACGACATGATGCCCTGTGAGTTTCGGGGTGAAAAGATGTGTCTGGAAGCGAATGCGTTATGAGAATGGAGCAGCGCAAGATTGGTGGCCATAAGCGGATGCAGACTCGCATTATTGTAGAATACCGGTGTACAACAGTTGACAGATGAAAGCTTTGCAGCATAGGAGGCGATATCGACGATCAGAGGTTTTGAGAGTGTGTCGCGATCGCGATCTGCCATATTCGACCTAGCATGGTAGTCTCTGACAATAATGAATAATCTTTTCCATTGCTGGGATACCTTCGGTTGCAAGAAGCAATACAACGAGGGCGTGGAGCCTTCGACAAACATATCTCGTGAGTTGCCTCAAAACAATAGTGCAGCCCGAGGCCTGGAAGTTTCCTCAGTCGACTGTTCAGGATCAAATCTGTTACATCGTATCCCGTAACAGCTCTGAGAGATCCGTCTACTGATCATTGGGTACGCGATCGGCGGAGAGCTTTCCATGAAAACCTGCAGGCCTGACTTGGTTGGATTCAGTGAAAACCAGTTTCAAGCTATGGTCTATGTTCGGAAGCCTCGAAAAGCAGTGGGAATATGACTCGAAGGCTCTCAGATGATTCTCGTTCTGCAGAAGATGGCTCTCCCTACATGAACTCAGTTCTGGCCAGTCCGGTTCGATCGTCTCGCATAGCCTTAACGGCCTCGCCTGAATCAAGAAGAGGCTCAGATCGAGTGAAGCAACTGTCTTGTCTGTCGAATAGCTTGAAAGCTAATCATGCGAGCAGTTCATCGTCATGTCCGATCGGTCGTCGTTTCACACCAGTTCTGTTCAAGTGGAATCAGCTGCCCCTGATGTGTCCTCGTCACAAAGCACCGCCGCAGTGCTTGGAAGACAATTGAACCACGGTATAGCAAACGCCTTGGGACTGAGCCTCAACGACAAACGCGTATTACGCCCCACTTTGAAAACGAAACCCATCATGAAAGATGAATACTTCGGGCCACGTTTGACCGGCACATCTCACAACAAGATTGAGATCAAGCCATTCAAGATTCTGGACGCGGTAAGCTCTCTTTTCAATGCAAACTCCAAGGTTTCAGTCTTATCCGATTCAGCCATACTGCAAGTCGCGCCTGAACATCGATCGATTGACAGATGGCTCACTGAATAGTGTCTGACGACTTCTATACCTCAAATCTAGCATGGAGTCGTTCAGCTCAATTAGCCGTAGCACTTGACACTGATGTACATTTGTGGTCGGAACGAACAGGGCAAAAGCACATTCCTGGTATTTATACGGATGCTGTATCCGGCAGGCGCATCGAGCGTGCCACCGTCACAGCTATAGCTTACAGCACCAATAATAGATGGTTGGCAATTGCACGTAAGGATGGTACGATCCAGATCTATGGTAAAGGTGAAACCAGCCACCCAGCGGAATGCTCAATCAATGGAGATATTGCATGTGTCGTCTTCCGACCTTCTAATCCCACTGCCTCCGAAGACGATGCTGGTGACGTGCTCCTGGTTGGAGGACATACGGGCCATACTTATTACATTCTCGTGGTATGTACTACGACATCGCACGGCAGGAAGACCCAATGCCGGATCATTCGTACGATCACTTCAGGCCATACTGAGCAAGTCACGTAACTATAGTCCTGCATGAGAGGCACAAGTATCCTCTTCTCACGTAGTAGAGGACTATGTTGGAGTCCGAATGCCCGATACTTTGCCAGCGGTGGTAACGATAACTTGGCCTGTGTTTTTGACAACAAGGACAGCTGTGAGCCGATTTTCACAAGTCGACACAACGCAGCTGTCAAAGCACTAGCATTTTGTCCATTCGATCTTGACGTTCTGGCTGTCGGTGAGTACAGTACTGTAGCAACCTGTATCGGATTCACTCAAGTGCCATGCAGGGGCAGGATCTCAAGATCAGAGAATCAAGTTCTTCAACACAAGGACCGGATCTCTAATGCGGACTCTGGACGTACATGCTCAGATAACCGGCATTTTCTGGTCTTCGCACTATCGTGAGTTTGCAGTCACTCTTGGATATGCAAGAGTCGAAGGACAAGAGAAGATCAAGGGTATGCAAATACTGGTGGCCTGCTTGTCCATCGCTTACTGAACCCACAAGTATATACCTGGCCTGATTTTCGGTGCATCATCGCCATACCGTTGCCTAAACATCGAAGGACAGATCCGAGGGCGATATATGCTGTGCCGTCCCTGGAGAATTGTTCAAGATTCGGTGTCAAGAACTCAGAAGACCTCATTGTTGCCAGCAGGTTGTGTAATTCTGAGTTTTAAGTCTACAATGTTTCTGACTTTTCTTAGCGACGAAACGATCAGATTTTATAAACTCTTTGGGGCGAACAGAGCTCAAGAGTATCCCGAAATAGGACTTGGTGGTGGACGGGTCGTGCCTGGTAGTGATCTCGAACTGAGTGTCAGTGATGCCAATATTAGATGAATGATAAAGCCTTGATCATCCGAATCAGCCCTGGAGCATATGTCTGAGTCTCGTTGTGTACAGGGTCAGCCTCAAATTTACATGTTCCCTCTGCTAGTGCGTTTGCAATTGGTTGATGCCAGAACACTAATAATGAATCAGGCACATGTTTCAACATTCGATGGAGAAAGTATTTCAAGACTGAGCAGAGCACACGATACATGTTCCGATTGGTGATTATGTTTGACAAGTTCACGATTACTATTGAAGCGACCACAAAAACTCCAAGCCGAAAGGACGTACAGAAAACAGAATGCTACTCACGAACAAGGATCGTCCTCTTTCAGCTTCAAGTCATTTACGAGATGTACTTTTGGCCAAGGTCAGTGAGGCTTGAGCCTGCAGATGCACCGTTCAACATCTCGTTTGCGACCCCGAGTGACTCATCAGTGATTGGCATTGCGCCAAAGAAGGCGTACTTTGAAACGTACGAGGTAGACTCAAGCCAGGCCATAGCATCAGACATGAACTGGGAGACCTCAGCAGCGGATGGGTTGGTGGCAACGTTCCAGTTCGTGCAACCAATCTCGGTGATCCACAATTGTTTGTCTGGGAACGCAGCGTGGATGGCAGCCATTTGCGACTGGAGCATAGCCACAGTAGGTCCGTAGAAGTGAACGGCAAGTGCATCAACCTCACAGTCTATGCATTGAGCCATGAACGACTGCAACCATGGGAGACCAGCTCCGCCGTTGGTGATACCCGGACTGAGGAGAGTGCCAATAGCACCAGACTTTCGCAGAGGCGTGAATGAGGCCTTGTATGCCGCGGCAGCATCTCCGGCCGAGATGCCATTTTGATCAGGTTCGTTGAAACCCAAGATAGTGGCGCCTCCTGACACCGAAGACAACCTGCCGACATCACCAAGAGCCTTGATCATTGGGATGAATTGCAAGGAGCTCGAGAATGAAGGATCGGCACCCCAGTTGTAGGTCCAGGACACTTTGCCATTCTCAAACAAATTAGCTAGAGAGGCTTCGTTGGCCTGGTCCCAAGCTAGACCTCGCTTTGAGCCTGAAACAGTGGAGGCAGTTGTACCCGTGGAAGTAGGAGCGGCGGTACTACACAACAAATCAGTCGTGAATCATAATCGAATTCTGCGAGACTTACGTTGCCTCAGCTGCCCGAGTAGCGACCGGGGTAGTCGTGGTAGGAGCGGCGGCAACTACGGAAGATGAAGCAGCAGCAGCAGCATTACCCTGATGATCGTCAGCCTTGATCGGATGGTATATGTGCATGTCAAAGACTTACACCTCCGAAGATTGCAGACCAGTCAAGAGCCGACCAGTCTACGTTGCTGAGGTCGTAGTTGGCACGTCGTGCGTGCGAGTGACCGTGTCGGTGCGAAGAAGCTGAGTATGAGTTAGTCCCTTCACTCCACAACCTTCAACGTTGTACAGCACTTACGCATAGCATTTGTCAGTGCCACCAGGGCAAGTGAGTTGAGAACGAAAGATTGCATTATGACTTTTGAATTGAATTAGTGAACGAGCTCGAGTTACAATTGCGTATGAAAGTATGCAATTTTCGTGAAAGACTGGAGGATCAGATTACAGAGAGAGTGACTGTAATGAGATGTAGAAGAAGTGAGTGTGGTGTAAGGAAAGACGTGAAAAACACGGTTTGGGACTACTTGGAAAGGGGGGACAGAGAGCGAACTGGGTCTTAATAGGTAAGAAGAGGGTCTGGGAGGGAAAGTGAGAGAACTGACTTTGAACCTTAAAGGGGGGAGATTGATACCACGGTCCTTTGTCAGATCGGAGAGTGAGAGCATGAGATCCGCCCAGACACACAGAATTGTCAGGTGGAGGTGAAGTGCCTCTGTCAGCTTGTTTACGTTCTGGTGGTAATTGCATTCCTTCTCCCGTTCTGGGTGCACGATCCGTCTTGAGACTGAGAACGCGATGGAACGGACCTTTTTTGGGCGGCCACACGTCCGAGGTCCCTCAAGTTGGATGGTCAGCCTCAACCGAATCCTGTGATTTGATTTGCGGGCTGGACGATCTGCGGCACGATCTACCATTCAGGGAATTGCTACTAGATTCCAATCTAGACTCCATGTGGGTTCCGCATTTACTCGCAGTCTCTCATTGGCTGAAGGTGCGAGCTGGAGGTGGACCGTGGACGAGATCACAACGACACAAGGGAGAATTGGTGGTACTCAGGAATGTATTGCTGTGCATCATGATGCATGATATACGAACTCGGTCAATCATACAACAGGAAATAGGCCGAAAGAAGATTCTCTGCATTGAGACGATCGGACCTGGTCATCATGATGTTATGGCATAGCAGATCTTCAGCTGTAGCTGCAACGGGCTGTCTACTGGAATAGAGTTTAAATTTCATTCTGAACCAGCGAAGTACCCCATCACATTCCCAAAGCAACAATCCGCAGTCAATCCTTGACTGTCTTCTTTGATGTGCCATAGCCCCTTGTAAGGTAGGATCAATGCCTGCACATCTGTTATGGCATGGCCACCATTCCGACTTCCTGGCTTCCAGTCCAGCTATGGAAGCATGATCATCCTGAGCCCAGCACATGTGCACGTGCCCTAGTTTGGTTCAACCTCCTGATCAGCAATGATGGAATACAAGGAGAACACTACCAGCTGATCACAACATGGTCCATACACTGTGTCTACAGATTTTGACGCACCTGATGCCATTTGAGGAAGCTGTGCTGCTAGCTATAGACGATCTTTCAATTAGTCCGCAATTGCATGTGCATGTGCATGTGCAATATTTTTAGCAGCGGTTCCATGTGCTAGATGAAACATCCCATCAGATGCCAGATTGCATAGGTCACTATACCTCTTATTGCACACCGACCATGACTCTTGGGTCTTGGACGGATTCACAGGTGTACCACTACTAATTTCTCCTCAGCTGTCTGCAGTAGGTAGTGGCAAAACTTGATGAGACCGTTGAATTTTGAAGCGCTTCCACATTTGTCAGTCTTCGAAAGTCCTGCCAGCTGTCAATCAAGCACCTTGGCATGGAATAGGTGGCCAACATGGAAGTTAGACTAGAGAGCTCGAGTTGATACGTCACATCAATTCCACTGATCTGTCTTGATGCAATCTGACCACATCGTAACTTCATGTTGGCCATGATGTTCCGTTGGCTCTTTACATTGTCTATTACTTCGTACAAACCAGAACTACTATACAACGCCTTGGCTCTTGATAAGTGATTGCGAAACGGATGGCGTGTCCGACTTATGCGAAATGTCTGAGCTGTAGGAAACAAACAGGGCTGAACTCAATTTGTTACCTGAAATTGCTCGCCAAGGGTGGTGCAAGACTTGTGGAAGGGACGTCCGTCTCGAACTGTGTAGTATCACGTCCTGCAGAAATAGTCGTGGGAGTCGACACGACTGCCATCTCAGGTTGCTGTGATTCACGGACTGCCGATCTGTCAGCTACTGTGGGTAAGGAAGCCAGACGCTGTTCCCTCCAACCGACAGTTAAAAGCCACATCATCACAAAAAATGGATTCTGGATAAGTCCCATGAGACCACCGTAGAGCAGCTTGAAGATTTGTGGTGTCCAAGTCCTCGCATAGTAATAATCATTTCCCCTATGACTTCCCAAAGCAGAGCTCGTCAAAATGCCAACGGTCGCCGGCCAAAACAAGAAGAACAGAGGCACAGAAAACACCAAGGCTCGTCCGATCTGCGACAAGATGAACACGAGCCATTGTGTGAAATTTTTGCGTCCGACTGGCTGTTCTGCGTCGAGAAAGAAGTACCATCTCAACAACTTGTTGCGAGGCTCTGGGACGAACCCAATTGGTTGCACTTTTCCCCGTCGAAGCTCTCCACTAACAGAAATCATAGTCACGATCCAGGTTATTATGCATTGGACAAATAGAGTTACAGCAGCATCTCCCGAAAGTGTGTTTGGCAGTCTGAAAAGCCGAATAGGATTACGGCTCAAGTCCTGATGAGCATACATTCCTATAATGCTATTAGTCTCGAATTCAAAGGTCATTTCTCCATGACTCACCATAAGCGATCGCAAGATTTATACCTCCAGAAATCACGAAAGCGCCAATGCCATTCATGATGAAAACATAGAAGAGCTGATGATTCGTCCATTTCGAGCTTGGTGTTCGAACGTCCTTTGGGGCAGCATTTATGATCGATTCTGAATCAGCGGTCGAGCTTGAAGGCACACCTTTTGCTTGGCGATGGAAGAAATTCTTCAAGGTCCGCATGACTACAATTACACGACGTTTAGCTTATATTGTAAGTTCGACGACTCAAAAATGCTCGTAGATGACTGGTGCGAATGCTCAACCACGAGCCGATTGTTGTCTAGTGTTGATCTTTAAAGTACAATTGATGATTTCGTTGTCAGGAAGAGACAAATTGAACTATTCTTTTGCTTCAGAGGCAGCAGTTGTTTTCAGTCGGCAATGAGACAAGAGACTCAGGGCAGCATCCAGCATAGGAACGCCTCCAGCACAGTTTTGAGGCGGAAGGCAAACTCCAGCTCGAGCGCCGAACAGCCGCCGATCTCCGTTGCGAGCACAACCTTCCAAGGTTTGACTGGGCACTGGCTGGCACTTCCAAGGTTGTCCACTGAGACTTGGGGCCAGCCCAGATGCGGGTCGATTCGGTCCGTCGCCCATGGCCACCTGGGCACCGATCCATGGCCATGGATGGACAATGGATTGCAATTGCAAGGCAGATCTACAACCCACGAATTCACCTACCTACATGCTTGCGCATGGATCCACTATAGTGGACCTCTCGAGATCGGGGGTACCCGCGGCCGCGGCACCTGCAGATTGATTACCTGGTACGGTCCGTAAGTGTAGGCTTTAGCGCGCGAGCTCGAGGTCATCTGCTAATGGTGACACGATGACACAAACCGTGCGGGACGGATGTAGATGAAGTGCCCCGCCTCAATCAAGAAGCCTCCAGGGCTTGGAAGTGCCCAATTGCTTGCCTGCCCTTGATCCCAAGGTTGACGTTGTGCGGTACTTACCGCGGGCAGGCTGCCAACCTTTCCAACCTGGCAGTTTCGCTCAACATGATCACCACCTCGAGCTCCCGGGCTGGGCAACAGGGCACATCCCTTCCGTCTCTCCACTGTACGAGAGCCCAAAGCGTGTCATACTATTGTGTGTTTTTCGGCAGACGATACTCTCTAGATGTATCGCAAGAACTGTTCTTCGTCGCTGATGCCTGCAGTCACTTTTGAGCTCATCCTTTAAGCCGACCATTCTCGCCCCAGTCCTGCGGTCCATCTGCACTCGAGCGTTGCGACCGAATTGAGTACTCCGTTCTACTTCTTGCACTCAGCCAGTTCTCAAATACGCTGCTGTGAGACGAAACCACAGGAGTGTCATCTTCACTCGTGGAAACTGGCAGAATTTCACACATCGCCTTTGTCGAAGACTCAAACACCGCTCATTTCTGTGCTGACAGTTGTGCCCTGCCGTTCACCTGTCAATTCACAATTTCCTGGTCTTGCTAGCTTGTGCTGACAGCAGAAATGCGTCTTCGGGTGTCCATCGGTTCAAATAAAGATGATCTTCAGGTGAGAGACAATTTTTTACTGGTAATCCATGCTGACCATATAGACTGCCTGGGTCAACGTTGAGGATAAGCCCACAGAGATCGACACCAAGTATTGGGTCGGCCGAGTTCTGGTTCGTGTGAAGGACTTTGATGGGTTTACACCAGATGGCAGTCCACCAGCAACAGAATCTGAGTACTTCGAAGGACGCAATAGACGATTCCATATACAGGCTGAAGGACGTTTTAAGAAAACATACGATGGAAATCAGATATGGTTTGGAACTCAGTTTGATCACATGATTGCAAACTTTCCTGAGAGTGAGTCAGACTCAACTTGGTTGGAACATTCTTACTGACCTTGGTAGCACTGTTCAATGCCGGCATGCGAATCGCCAAATACATCGACCCTGCGGTCTTCTATGATAAAAATTCGCAAACACCGTATATTATGTCTCCCTACCTGGCATGTGTCAACACCTTGTCTGCGTGGCCAGCCCCTCATCGGTCCGGAGATGCTGTTCTTGCTCTTGAGAATGGCAACGCGATCCATGATTCCGACGAGGAGAGAGACGAGGATGATGAAGTTCCTCGAGAGGAAGTATACCACAGTAAGAAGGCAATCCCGCCCAGACCAGTACGTTATTGGTCCTTCCAAGGATTCCGGGAGGACGAGACAACCAACACGCTGCAGAGAAAACCCACAAGAGAATCACTGATACAAGAAGAAAACTTAGCAGATGAACAAGGCAATCGAGAAGGCTCCATCCGCACCCAGTCAACTCGATATGAGCCAGACCGCCTGGTCACTGCGGAGAATCCCAATCATCGTCTCGCGCTCACTAGACTTGGCAGTTATGGCAGGGAAACTGCGGTCGCGCGATCGTCCGTGGCTGCTATGGGTGGTGGGCACCTGGATACCTTTCCCGAAGATGTCTCCGACGAGGGAGATCTTGATGACGACAACGACTCTTTCTACACTGCTGCTGAATACATATTCGAGAACGAAGTGCAACCGGACGGCACAATCGTACCGGTCAAGAAGAAGAAATCTGGATTGAGTGTCAAGAAGGTTCGAAAAAGCCTGCATATTCCGTCAGCCAAGACGGTGCAAAAAAATATGCGAGGGTTGTCCATCAAAAGAAAGGATAAGACGGACAAGCGAACAGATTCTATTGGTCTGGATGGAGAGAAGACAGAGGACACGAGGAGTTCCGGAGACGTGCCCCCAACACGAAAGTCAATCGATCTCATGCGTCCTTTTAGGTTTGGACACCATGAAAAAGAACATAGTGTATCAAGTTCAACACGACATTCAATACAAATCGATCGAGAGAAGAATGCTCGGAGTCCACAATTCCCAAAGTCGCGGTCTTCCATATCTGATGAAAGGGATTTCTCGACCAAGCCGTCGACTGTCAATGCATATTCTCGTGTGCTAGAGCCTCGTTCAACGCAAACAACTGCAGCTGGACCAGTGAGAGCATCGACTGTGCTCTCAGCTCTATCGACCACGAAGGAAGCTGATGTTCAGCCCCCGATTTCTGGTAAGCTTGCTCCATTCAGGACAGATTCGTCGCAGTACGATGGTGACGGCAGGGGGCTTCAAGCAGTTCCCACGGGTCGAACAAATTCATCATTGACGACTAGTACATCTGAAATTCCTGTCGGAGCCACACAATCGCTACATTCAATCGAAAGTGGTGCTCGCCAACCGACTTTAACCAGTGCGCCGCGACCAATGACTACTGATCAACTGTCGTTGATATCGAACTCGACTACGGCACGTGACACTCAGACGCAGGGCGTCAAGCAGAGGACGGAGCACAATGAACCTCATGAGGACATAAACATCGAGGACGACGGTATATCTCACAAGCTGGATGGGGAATTAGGACCATGGCGGTTCAGCAATCCTAGTATCGAGCCGATCGAAGATACGGCTTTCATTTTCGGAGACACGTCACACACAGTGAAAGACAGACGCAAGCATTTCGCCAAAAGTGAAGAGAGACGCAAGGAATTTGAATTCGATCCTGATATCGTTTATTGCATGAGTTTCTTCCTCCCATACATGAACTTCAACACATTCGATCTAAAGCTTGGACCATTGGGAGCCAACCTGCACAAATACGTGGATGATCAGCCTGTGCGTTATATGGCCAGGAGTGCTGATCGTCCCGAGGAGGTATTCTTCATGGTTGAATTCAGTCTGGAGTGAGTAACGAGCACATATGGTGGTCCAGCCGTCCGATTACCAGGTGCAGCTTTAATGACACAGTATAGTAAAAGTCAATGGATATCAAGGGTCTTTTCAATGACGTGACGAGAGCATAAGCTAGTGATTAGATTAATTCCGTGTAGTCGTCATCTACACAGCTCCTGCGATCAAGACCAGTGACTAGCCTTGAGGTTGATGTGTCTGTGACAACAAACCTTGAAGGGTCTGTGCATGAAGTGAGAGCCGGAGATTAAAACAGGGCGCATCTTTGGCTGCATGTGTCACACAACAACCGTGCAATCTCCTTCCCGTCATTCTTCCGTGTTCAGATTGACCAGTGGTCCCAAAGGAGAAAACACTGCCGCACTTTCCGCACGGTGAAGGCAGAGATTGCCTGGTCTGGCAACCGCTGCCGAATGTGCGTGTCCCAGCGTTGGGAAGCGGGATCGGAGTGTGCGGTGGCTGGCAGATGGGCGGAAACAAGTGGACGCCACTGACCAAAAGCGGTGTCACCCACACCTTCATCCACTCAAAGAGGAAGTCCCACAGCGCTCTTTCTGCAGGAGAGGCACCCAGCGGATCTTCGTCCCTAGCCCTCCAGCCTGTCTTTCCACTCCACTTCCCACCCATAAGCCGCATCCCAAAAAGACCTGCGACAAGGCTTGTCTGTCTCAGTATCTTCCTTGTTCTGCCGTTCTCAGCAGCGTCCAGTCTATCCTCTGAGTCATCGCACTTGGTCTCGTGTGACGGAGGTGCTTTTCAGTACAAAACCTTTCGCTGATCTGGGGAGAGCTTGGCAGGACTGCGGGATACCAAGTCAATGGCACGATGGTGACCGATGACATGGTCAAACGTTGAGATGCAACGATGACTTTGGGAGCCATGACCAGCCTCTCCGTAAGCGTTCTTTGACACCTGCACATCCCCGAAGCAGAATTAGGAAGTCGCACGCACGAAGAGAACAATCAGGCTAAGACTTGTCGCACCCGTCCACCTCCTGCTCGAAGACCTGAACACATCTGAGACCTTCGACCTGAGGACGAAACATTAACATTGAATCTTACTTTGCGTATCTGCGACAAGGCTAAACACGTTCGTTACCATTGTCCACCGTCCCGTAGTGTCTCAGTCCAGGACAACACGATACCTCGTCTTCTATCCTTGGAACGCTGCCCATGTGTGAGTCCAACCTGGCTGTGGATCGCCGACCAATACTAGTATGATATGGTAACTGACTCTGTATTGTAGCATTCGATCGTTACTCCCACGACAGTCGTTCGCGAAGCTATGCGGTTCCTGAACAACAAAGCCATAGTCAACCTCCGGCACACCTGGCTCAGGCGCACCAGTACTACTCGCGAGAAGTCCCCAGGTATGATCCTAGCCTGAGTCGCTTGAGTCCTCCCCAGGTCCTGGGACATAGTCATACAGAGGGCAGTTCTGGCACGACGTTCTCCGTACCTGTGTCCGACATCAGTCACGACCCAAGAACCTACAAGTTCGTCTTTGGACAGCGCAAGGTCGGAGCCTTTCTCGAAAGGTCGAGAAGCAGCGATACGTCCTCTGTGCTTGTAGCCCAGGTTCCATCGTTTGCAGACACGAAATGGTGGAGCAATAGAGTGCCAGTATATCTGCTGGTGACTGATAGCCAAACGGACGAGAACATTCATTCGGTGCAGATATGTGAGTTCACCTACATCGAGTCCCCTACGCCGAGTCCATTGAAAAGGACGAGGGACGAGCTCGCAACCGCTGCTTCACGCCACGGTAGTCCAGTCAAGAGATCGTCGAGCCAGCCAGGTCAGCAGGGTCCGGCACCATACTATAATTCTCTGCCAGCGCCAACTTATCAGGCTCAATACAATCAGCCCGCCACATACCAGACGACTCCTCAGTACGAATCTCATGCACCTAGCAGGGATCTCTCCATGCCAATGTCATATCCACTTTCGGCTGCTGTCCCAAATTACGACACCTCACGAGTCTCGTCCAGTGCCAGGGACTCCCAGCAGACGCGATTTATACCTTCTCCGTTGTCAGTTCCGGATCAGCTACAGAACAGGTATATTGCAGAGCCTCAGGACCATTACTCTGCTAGGGCCGGACACCAGGACTTTTTGGAAGGGTCGATTTCTGGACGAAGGCATGGCCGGCAATCACCAACGACCACACCAACATACTACCAGAGTTCAATTTCGTCTTCTCCAGCGACGTGGAAATCACCTTATCATGCTACCACCGGGCTTGTGTATGCAAGCTCGCCTCCGCCATTGTCAAGCGCATCCAAGACCGACATTCCATACGAATCAGATTCCCTACCAGAAGATTCATTTGATCCGCATGCTCCTACTTTACAGAGGACAAGCACCTTGTCCAGCGGCCAGAGCTCTGTAGGACCGCCAGCAGCGACGCCTACGAGCACTCAAGCGGGGTGGTTGCCATCAAGCAAAGCCAAACTTGAGGTTCTCGGCAATCTGGACGACATGTCGAGAAATTGGTCTGCTGAGGAGTTCTCCACCCGACGACGTCTCGTACAATTCTGGCGGAAACAGGAAGGTAATGTTGTCAAGATCAACTTTCGACCGGTAGATGTTGGTGCATCGCGACCGCCACATGCCATTGTCATCTCTTGCATCTATTGGGAAGAAAGGCAGGAGTGCTTCTTCACTTCAGTCGACGCTATCTACCTGCTCGAGAACTTGGTAGGTAACAAGTTTGCGGTGGAGGAGAAGAACAGAATCAGGAGAAATCTGGAAGGATTCCGTCCATTGACCGTGAGCAAGGGAAAACCCGATTCAGAAAGCTTTTTCAAGCTCATCATGGGCTTCCCTGCTCCAAAACCAAGAAATATTGAAAAGGATGTCAAGGCCTTCCCATGGCGCATATTGACTAGTGCTTTGCGTAAGATTATTGGCAAGTACTCGGCCAGCTATGAGGGCTTGACTGAGCGGACTGGTGCGGAGAGTGCTGCGACTGACAGAAATTCGACTCCGGTGCCAACCTCTGCAGATATGCCTCCACCATCTATGAGGCGACACACAACTGTAGAGTCGAACAACTCTACTGACCCCATGCCAATGCAGCAGCAGAGGATGCAGATGCAACCTGGACAACTATCTGACATCAAGGAAAGTCAAGATCAAACACTACCTCGTATAGCGGCAGATCGAGCGGAGCCCTCCACCAATAGACAGCGTGCTTCTTCGCCGCGTCCTAGTGGAGGTCTCCAGATTAAGGTTCCGCAGTTGGCAGATAATCTTCCGGTGCTCGATGGAGCGGTGCCTGCTTCGAACGACTTTGAGCGTCGACCTAGTGCCTTGACTGGGTATCCAATCTCAGGAATCTCTAACGTAGACTTTTCCGAATTTTTTCAGCAATCCCCGAGTGGCCAAGCTACCAGCGGCAGCGGGTGGCCCAGCCTCAGCTCCCTCTTTCCACCACCATCAGCAGGCTTCGGCATGGACAATCCTCCACCGAGAAGGGACTAATTCTCTCTCCGCATAGAGCGTTTGGTTTGACAATTTACTTAATGAAAGTGTATGAATGTAGAAACACTCCACCTAGATGTACATGATTCAGCATGCGAATAGCATAAAGATTGTAAGATAGTGGATGAAGATTCACAAAAAAAAAAAACAGAAAACCTTCTACTGATGTCTTGTCTCGAACATGATTGTTGTCTCGTCAAGGTATTCACAACGATAGGCATAGAGTGCGTGGAGTGATGCATCATTCTGGAGTGATGCATCATTCTCATTTGTTCATTCAACCTGCTTTCTAGAGCATGTTGCTCGTTCTCATTCTATATGGACCAATATTTTAAGCACTCACTCTTCATCAAGGACATCGACGGCGTCCACGGCAGCGCGATACCTTCGTTGACTGTCAGCCATGTCGAGAAAGACCTTGTACTTGACCCTCAACAGCCTCATCTCGTCCTCATCTTCACTGGGATAGACAATCTTGCCACTCTTGGATAATCGGGCCATGACGTCCCACAATGGTTCTCCCGTACTCGCCTGGACACCCAAAAAGGCGGATCCGAGAACGACGGCGGCGTCAATGTACTCTGGCATGACGACGGGGAGTCCCGTACAAGACGCCAACAAGTGCATCAACAGCGGGTTCTTGCATTGTCCACCAGACATGAAGATGCTCGTGATTTGGTGGCCCGCATTGTTGAGTGAGTCCACAATGTGTCTTGTTTGCATTCCGATTGCTTCCAGCGCGGCGTAGTAGTGCGTCGCCAAAGCGTCAATGTCAGAGTCCATGCCCAGACCGACGATCACTCCTCTCATGTCTGGGTCAGCGAGTGGTGATCTGTTGCCGTGGTAGTCGGGGTACATGAATGTGTGTCGGATGAGGTATGCAATTGACGGTGCATCGACTTCTGCACGAATAGATTCGAGTCGGCGGTTCAAGAACTCAAAGATGCCGTATCCTGCTTTGGCGGCCTCTTCCTCGGCTACTTTCGAAGCACCGTGTGTTGTGAGAATGTGATGCAGCAAAGATCCGGTGGCCGACTGTCCACCCTCTGCCATCCAGTAGTCTGGTATGAGCGCTCCTTTGTATGGTCCCCAAACACCAGGCACGAAGACAGGGTTCTTGGAAATAGCCAAATGACAAGTCGATGTGCCGGCGACTGCAGCTAACCGGTGCGATGCCATGTCAATGGCTGAGCCTGTAGAGTTGGACTCGTTGAGGCCGAGGGATTTGAACCCATTTTCGAGCGAGTCCGTGTCGACCTTGGCACCGACAGTTCCTGCCCAGCCAGCATAAGCATCAATTACACCGGAGCCGACTGGAGTGCCTGCTTTGAGCCCCATCTGTTGTGCCGCCTTCTCTGTCAGACCTCCCACAAATTCACCAGCAGACAGCACACGGCCATTCTTGCCGGGAATTCCTCCGATAGCTGCAAAATCTTCACGATTGAAGTCCTCCAGACCAATCTTACTGCAGAAATCCCTCGACCAGCCTTCGCGAGAATCATCCACTCCCACAGGTACGAATCCCATTTTGCATACAATTGAACAGTTCGATCGAGCTTCGTTTCCCGTGGCCTGGAAAGTCAAGTAGTCTGGGAGGTCATAGAACTTACACTGCTCAAACACGTCTGCCGGCATGTGTTCTTTCAGCCATAAGATCTTGGGCATCTCCATTTCTGTTCATGTCAGAGGAGAAGATTTAGAGTTTTTCATGATCAGCATACCAAGACTCATGGTACCTCCCACATATCGTAGTAGATTGTGACCGGTGGCATTGATTCTATCAGTCTGATCTCGAGCCCGGTGATCAGCCCCTGGGTAGGTCAGCTTGAGAATGACAATCTACACAAACTCATACATAATATAACGCTGTGTGTAGTATCCTTGAAGTGAGGTCCTTGAACAGACATTGGTTCGTTGGTCTTCCTGTTCAGTACAGCCAAGGAGCATGTAGCGTCGAAGCCAATTCCCTTGACACTCTCTTTGGCTATGCCGGAATCACGGATTACTCGGGTGGTACACTCGCAGATGGCGGACCAGATATCTTCTGTAGACTGTTCGTAAATGTCTGGACCGGAACGGAATAACTTGGTAGGCTTGCTGGCAATAGATAGAATTTCTCCTTTGTTATCGATGATACAAGCCCTCGCAGAGCCTGTACCGACATCGACTCCGATGTAATAATCACCCATGGCTGCTATTGGAGACTCGCAAACTTTCGTCGATTATGTTTGTATGAGAGCTCGCCTTCTATAGCACGAGACTGTTGTTCAACTCCACTAATACCTTGTGAGCACTTCAATGTTGTCAAACAACTGAAATTTGGGACTGGATATTCAGGATTGTTATCCTGAACTATTTCTTGTACATGTCAAGCGTGTCCCGAGTGCTGTGCTCCAAGGTGCGTCATGCATTAACTCCAAACCGGCAGATTGCCTACTCCATAGCCGCTCCCATCGATCGGAACGCCACTTTAATGGATATCCTCGCAAACGGGACGTTCCCGAACAAAACACGTGAGTGCTGATCCGCTTGTGATCCGTTGCAGTCACGTGACATGAAAAGAACATTCCGTGATCAGCTGATTTGATCGTATTTGCTGCTTGGGTACGAGTCTCAATCACAATACGCCAGCGTGGCCAATTCAACAACCCAAGCTCTACGCCAACAAAAGAGCTTGACTCAAGTGCTCATAAATAGGACGAGTTCTGCACTCTTTAAGCACCCCCTGCCACAGCTCGTCCATCTCCTACACCCCACAATATGACAACTATCAGTACCATTGAGCCAAGCGCGTTAGAGATCGACGGCAGGGGGATGCCAACACTCAACTCAGAACTTTCGTTTTCAAAGCGCTCATATTCCTCTATTGAACCGGATACATCTGACGGAACTTCGCCAGCGAAACAGAGGAGACCAATGCGAAAGAGAGCCAAAACTCAAGAAGAGAAGGAGGAGCGCGCGCAAGAGCGTATCATGCGCAATCGTGCCGCTGCTCAAGTATCACGGGAACGAAAACGTGAGCATATGGCTACACTTGAGGTTGAGAACGAGCAGCTGTTGCAGAGAAT
The DNA here is from genome assembly GCA_005281515.1 of Taphrina wiesneri. Taxonomy (NCBI): domain Eukaryota; kingdom Fungi; phylum Ascomycota; class Taphrinomycetes; order Taphrinales; family Taphrinaceae; genus Taphrina; species Taphrina wiesneri. The sequence goes on from RHGK01000013.1 coordinate 247,653, forward strand.
CTCTTCTTTGACTACCGACAATGAAGATCTGCGAACGAGCATGACGACTCTAACGCAAAGATTGGAAAACATGGAGAAAATGCTGGCATACTTTACTGCACCCAATACACTACCGAACGAACAAACAACACAATTCACATGTCCGACACCCCCGGGCACAATCAGACCACAAGATCTACAGTCCGCCATATCTACACCTGTTCTGGAATCCATCGATTCACGCAATCCTGCAGCGATTGCTACCGACCCGCAGCGTCGAATTTTGATGAGATCTCCGTGGACCCCTTCTTCACGATCACCGATGTACAAGCAGATGGAAACGATTCTTTTATTCTGGACAGCTGTACTTCGAGTAACGAGTTCGCAAGCTTTTACGACACAAATATTGACCTATCTCAAATTTCAATGTACTCTTTCCCGGAAGCAATTCTTGCATAGGAATCTGAACCACTGGCGCTATTCAGCGACGGGAACAGATTTCAGAGCGAGGGTAGGCCCGGTCGAGGGTTTAAATTTATGCGAGGGGAAGTTTATGACGTATAAAAGCATGACGGATGAAGACCATAGAAATGATGACAGATTGTAGAGCTTGCCTGCTATTGGTAGCGCTCTGTTTACCACGAGTTTCATAGCTATAACTATGTTTTCCTTTCTGCTTGCGATTGTCCGATACCGTTTTCGTGTGCTCTTACAGAGGTTGGCATTGCGCCTTGACCCAGATGACCGTCTGTCTACATGACTTGGTCCTTGAAACTCAATTCCGAACTAGGTATAACGAGCTCGAGATACATGTATGCATATGTGCCCGTAAGTACCGGCCGCGGAACCTATCGATAATCCATATTCCACCACCTTTTGCAATCACGTGTCATCTCAATCTTCACATGATTCCAAGATTGCATGTGGTTTCATGCGCTTGACTGGTTCTTCGCCCGTCAGCACAACCTGGACAAGTCAAACAACTAATTACTCTTGCTTGCATGTCCTAAAGATAGAGCTATCATCCTACTTAGAACGACAGGACCGTTTTGTGGGCTGACGCATACAAGACGCTGATCATGGAGCGCCCAGAGACATTCTCAACAGAGCTCGCACCGGGTGAGCCAGCACCCCCAGCCAGTGGTGAACTATTCGCAGGTCATGAAGTAGCAGCATTCGAAAGCTTCTTGGACAACCTTGCCACCGAAAACGAGTTTCTGTTCCACCCGAAAGTCCCTGCTTCGCTCAGCTGGAATGGCTTCCACACTACGAAGAATCAAGGGTTTGACGAATTTAAGCACTCTGGTCTACAATTCGGTTCCGATACTCATTTCTCGACAACCAATGGCTATGTAGCTACTCACAAGTATGTCCCAGTAGGCTACGGTCATGTGCATCCACAGTCATCTGCGCAGCGGAATCAGCGATCCTCCACATCTAGTCGGACAGCATCCAGACGACCCTCGATTTATTCAGACCCAGTACAGACCAGCCCACTACCATATCGGCAATCGCTCTCGAGTACGCACAACAACTCGATGACGAACAATTCCAATAGTCCGAACTTGGCTGGCCCGAATGCTTTCCCTAGAGACGAACGAATATCTGCCCATGACTCTCGGGTGACTTATTTCGAGAATCGTGGAAAGTCAGACCATGGCTCTAGTAACGAGGACTCACGCCAACGAGAATTTCAAAGACAAGGAATGCAAGCACAATCGGATTATTTTCGTGTGCCGGAGGGTAGTCCCCGAGTGGCCTATTCTCAGACAATGAAACCCGCAAATTACAGCAGCTTCCCTAGCGTGCCTACACATGTTTCTCCTATGCCTGACGTCAAACAACAAGACTCGAGTGAAGCTGATTCTGCGCCTTTGAAGAAGATCAAGATTGAGGATGGCGCTGGGAAACAACCACTAACATCTGGTAAGCATAGCAGCAATGAACTCGATCGTTCGTCTAATCCGTGCTTAGCCCAGAAAAGGCAGAATCACATTTCATCGGAACAACGAAGACGAAATCTCATTAAAGAAGGCTTCAACGAGCTCAGTAACATGATCCCAAGTGTGGTCGGCAATGCTAGTAAAAGTACTATACTACATGAAGCTATAGAGTATATCCGACAAAATAGTGCTCGGAATCACGAATTACGATTGCGGATAGAGGACATCAAAGCAAGATGAGTACAGAGGACGTGATGGCGGGCATTCGGTGTAAAACATGATTCCTGATTCGTTCGAAAGGCATGTGATTGACACGCAAGCGTACAAATTCTTTTTAGCGATAGCAAGGGTTGAGGCAAAAGATAATTTGATAGCTCGAGGCTCGATATATGATACCTGGTTCAATGCTGACTAGTACTGTATGTATACATGTAAAATCATTGTGCAAGTGCCTCAGAGTGGAACCGGCCAATCATCGGATCCTGTCAGCCACTGCCGACGGCGCAGACCAGAATAATTGAGTTACCGCACGAAATCTTGAGCAAGCAACAGGAAAATGGACTATACATGAGATCGTCTCCGACCAGCTCACACAAGGTCTGGCGATGCTCTTGCTGTAATATAGACGATTGAAGGGACTTTGGCGCCAAGGCAATGTCCTTGCGAAGATCTATCTTATCCTGTCCGACATGGCGGTCGGGTCTCACACGACCTCTGAGAAGGCTTCAGTCTACCTCGTCAGTAGCAAGGGCAGAGGGCGATGAGTATGATGAATTGCAGATCTCATCGCAGTCAGGATCATCTAGCAATGATGTGTCGGACAATCGCCTTCTAAAATCTGCTTCACACGAAGCAGAGGCTGAGATTGTTTCGGTTTCGCATAGTGGTAAAGTCATAAAGCATGAAGAGGTCATTCTGAACCTTGCAAAAGCTACCAGGCCTCGACAAGGTACTGGAGATACCTCAGAAATGCAGGATGAATTTGACTGGGCTCGAGAAACTGCCGCATACGGTATGCTCAATGGGATCTTGAAGTCAGGACGCCATCCTTCGATAGCTGTTCTCGAGGCAGTTCTGGATCTAGCGACACAGGCAGGAAATGACTACCATATGCAAAAGTTACTTACAATTTTTGAGGAGTACTGGTTACCATTGAGCACGAAAAGTATTTCGATAGTTGGCCAGCATTACTGTGACGTCGAGGCATACGAGCAGTGTTTTGCTTTCTTCGAGAGGCAAATCAAGGCAGGTAGAGAAATACCGGCCGAGTCCTGGTTGACCCTCACTCGTGGTCTTCTAAGAGCAGGTGCCATGGATGTAGCTCTACAGACACTTCAAAGACTTGAGGGAATGTCAAAAAGAAATCCTTCGCTGGCCAATTCTCCTGCCACTATATACCTGGCTCTCACTAGCTTTAGTGATGCCTATCATCTCAAAGGGGCACAATGGTCGTGGCATAGAGCCCTACAATCACGATACCCTGTCAATCTTGATATGGGTGCATGCACAAAGGTCCTTAACGTATGCGGTCGATATGGACTCCCGATACTTGCCACGGAAGTGCTGCAGTACATGGACTCGCAAGGCATGGCCTTGTTTGCTTATCATTACGCGGCTCTGATCGAAAGTTATTGCGTCGCGGGTGACGTGAAGAATGCCTTCATGATACTTACAATCATGAGAGAAGCTGGCGTGGCTCCGACATCAACCACCGCTGGTGCTATCCTGGAATTCATGTCGACAGATGTAGCTCTGATCGATCGTGCGTACTTCACCTTACAAGATCTGAGGGCTTCTGGAGCCAAGATTGATATCGCGGCACTCAATGCAATAATTGATGCTTGTGTAGGAATCACAGATATCTCCCGAGCCGTAGCGACTTTCCAAGATTACAAAAGTCTCGAGGTGCAACCGAACATTGATACAATGAACAGTCTTTTGACAGGTTGCGTGGCTGTATCACAGAAAGATTTGGCTCTATCATTGATCAAGCTTTTCAGGGAAGAGTTACGGGTCACTGCAGATTCCCGGACATATACTCTTCTCATTTCGGTGTGTATTTTACAGGAAAATTATGAAGACTGCTTCAGATATCTGGAGGAAATGAAGGAGGAAGGACATCAGCCTTCGATTGCTACATACGAACTGCTGATCCGTCGCTGTGTTTCGGCAAATGACACACGAGCGGACGTGGCATACGATGAGATGAAAGGCTGGGGATATCGAAGTCGAGATATTGACAATTTAATGAGGTATCAGAGGCGCGCGGTTGGAGGTTCTATAGACCCTTCGTCTGCGGGCGTCCTCAAGATCATACAATCCATGACGAGGCCAGAAACATGGTTTACACCACAATAGGGTCTAGAACGATATGGTTCGAAGATAAATCATTACCAAATCATAATTCTACTGTTCATACGTGCTCAAGTACAGGCGCGATTAGATCTCACACCACACCTCATTTGGCAAGTAAGTTGTCCCATTAGATTGTGTTGGCTGCAGCTTGTGTTGACTGCAGATTGTGTTCCCTAGTGGTCGCAGTCAAGCTTAATCACCTCGTTGAATGGACTGTCTAGACTCGAGTCAGTACAATTAAAGGACAGACAAGCGAGTGGAATCTTGAGTTACCTAAATTGCTCCTTTGCCAATTTAGCAGAGTTGTCTTGAGACATACTCAACTTTCTCAGCTTTGTTGCGTCTGGTTGGGCATCAGACTCCACTTTTTGCGGCGGTGCCTTGACGGTTCTTTGTTCATCGTCCTCCATGATTGTTCGTGTAAAGACTGCTCTTGATTGTCTGACTTTTGAAGCATGCTTGTGTTTCAGTGGTCAGTACCAGGGGTGAGGAGTCGCTAGAGTAGGAGTACATCATACCGGACGCGGTGACTTGGTTGAGTAGGAAAGTGGGGTAGCCTCAGCTGTCAGCCATTCAATTTGATCAGTCAATTGATCATTCACAAAATCACCAACGCACATCATCGTACGGGACCAATCGGATTCGTCCTTTGGAGCACTTGTTTCGTAGGTCACGTGCATGCGATCACTGATCATGCTGCTGATCAGAATCTTCCAAGGTTGAAGTACTAAATGAAGTCATGCATGTTGCAGGTCTATTCTAAGAGCAGTTGCAAGTAGCAAGATACATACATACACTCATTCCTGTCGATTCGTAATTGGCGTGGATCATGTGTAGTAGACTTAGCTCAACACAATTTGGCACTTGAACATATATATTGTATTATTGTATTTCACAGCGAGGCTCAAGTCAACTCAACCTGAATTATCAAAAGAAGATTGGAAAAACCATGACTGCTCTACTGGCAAGACTCGCCTCGTATCCTCGCAAACGATACATGGAAGACGGTCACGACTTGGACATCGCATTCATCACAAACAGCATATGGGTCATGTCATTACCTAGCATCAGTTGGCCGGAACGTCTATATCGCAACAACTTGCATCACGTCAAAGTTCTGCTGGACAAGAAGGCAGGCACGGCATACCGCGTCTTTGACTTTCGTGCGGAAGGAGCAGGGTACGCAGACTCGGACTTTGACGGTCGCGTGTCGCACTACCCCTTCATCGATCACCAACCGCCGCCATTCGCATTACTGCCCCAGATTGTGGACGGCATACATCGGCATGTGAGTGCCGAGCAAGGCAACGTCGCCGTGATTCACTGTAAAGCCGGAAAAGGTCGATCTGGCCTTAGTACCTGTTCATACCTCATCACTCATGCGGGATACACGGAACAGGAAGCAAAGTCATTGTTTACGGAGAAACGCATGAGGTCCGGATTCGGTGAGGGTTTGTCTATCCCTTCGCAGGTCCGGTACCTGGGGTACGTAAATCAATGGAACCAGAGTGGGAAGCAGTACACGCCTCGACGCGTGCGTATTGACTCCGTCACCGTGCGCGGGCTTAGAAGTGGGTGTCGATTGAGTCTCAGGGAATTCAAGGAGCAGGGCACAGTCATTGAGACGATTCGTGACTTTTCAGCTACTGATTGGGACTCCAAGGACGGAGGAGAGACTATGGTTGCCACGATGACGGGAAATCAAGGCATCGAGATGGATGATGATGTTTGTGTATATTTATCCAAAGGTAGTGCATTTGCTCATTTCTGGTTCAATGCGACACTGGAAGCCGCAAAGAAGGACAACTCGCAGTCATTCAGCATTGTGTGGGAGGAGGTGGATGGCTGGAAAGGAACGAGGTGGAGAGGAGCCAAAGCATACGATTCAGTAAGCGTCCAATGGACGTCCCTGTCCTGACATTGTACAAAACACAAATATGTAAGCATGTAATTTAATGCACAAAGGTGGCAAGAAATTGATTATTGAATGATGAGCGCCGAGTGCTATGCTGAACTATGCAAATCAAGTGACGAATTGTCTCCCAACACGACGAGCGCGATTGCGAAAGTCTTTACGCATATTGAAACGAGTAAGGACGCCACTGCCCATGGTAAGAAGCAAGACTATAGTATAACTGCCGACCAAGTACACACCAATCAAGCTAGCAGATTTATCTGCTCCACCAAGTATGCGACCGGGAAAGATAAATTGTCCAGCCAAATTGGTCCGGCCCTTGATACCAATCAAGAATGGTCTAGTGAAAGGAGCCATGTCTATAGTCTGGTTGGCTGCTCCGGGATTGCTCACACCGAGAGTGACCTTTGGCAAAAGTGCACCAAGCATCCCCGATCCGTCCGCATTCGCATTTGAGATGCTCAGGTCTACTCGACCTAGGAACTGGATGGTCTCGACTTGCGTGCCAGCCGCAAGGGTAGTCGGAGTTGCTGCGATGCCGGAAACGGTGGCAGACGAAGTGGCCTGAGCCGTTGTCTTTGTGCGTTGAGTCGCTACTGCCAGACGATTTTCACCAGGTAACACGGCCGGTGCGGAAGTGCTGGCACCTATGATTGCAGATGGTTGAATTGGCTTTATTCCGGACTGTGGCGTGGCAACTCCTGCGTTTGAGCCAGCTCGAATTGGGTTGATAGGATTGCTCGTTTGAGTCTGAAGTTGTCGAATGCGCAATGATCCGATGGTCGTAGGAGTCCAACCGGTTGTACTGGTCGCGCGGTCCAGAGATCGTTGTAAATCACGCTTGACATTCTCAGACTGGAGCCTTGTGAAGTTTTGAACCGCCGCTGCGCCGCCAAAGTCAAGTGTCACCTGTATCGAGGCAGTAGATGGGATACTGGTACCTTCCGATGTATAGAGGCGCAGGTCAGCCGCGAATAGCCCACTAGCGGTCTGAATCGCTGCTACGTTGTAGCATACCACGAATCCACTGGGATTCGAAGCGCTTGTAAAGGTGGTAGCCATGGCGGAACATGCCGAGCGCACTTGCGAGTCCCAGGTTGCATTGAATATCGTGGACAAGCTCGTGCTGAAGAATGCTGTTGCTTGATCACTTTGTGCGTGAACTGACAACAATAGCATACAGTAGTGAAGGACGAGTTTCGTAAGAAAGTGGAAGCCAGTCATGATCTTACAGCCTTGAGACCAGCTTGCAGCGCAAGAAGAAACTGGAGTACACTCTCAAGTGATTTAGCACCTTCGCGAGACGCTTGGCACTATCGACACTTGGAATTTCAGACCTGGTGCACAGACCATGGTGGCCAAGAAATGCTGAAAATTCGTGTTACGTCTAGTGCCGCGAGATAAAACGCTACAAGTCAAGACGATCCAATGACGCATATGTATGGCGAGGCTGCCTGCTCAGCAGCCGACATTGCTGATTATCAGCATATGAACTGGACTTTAGGCATTCCGGAGCTTTTCAGCGCTACTGCTGGCAAGATGAAGAGGTGGAAGCAAGGGATTTGCGCTTTTGTGCAACGTCCAAAGGAGTAAGAACGCCAAGAAAGTGGGGCCGTAAGATGGCGTTCGTCTTTGTCGTGCGCAACCTTGGGAAGTGGAAGAAACAGCAGCTGTGGCATAGTTCTTACAATTCAGAGTTTGCGAAACAAATGACGTGAAGGAGTTGAATTGAGTTCTAGATACCTCTATTTCCTCTTCGTGGAAGTAGAATTCTTTGGTAGAGCTTTGGTGAAGGGCAGGAAAGTCTTGCCGCCCATGTATGGGCGCAGCACTTCGGGCACGATGACTCCGTCAGGCGTCTGATAGTTCTCCAGAATGCAGCACAACGCACGTTCAGTAGCGCACAATGTAGAGTTGAGACAGTGCACATATTTCTTCTCTCGTTCGCCCATCTTCTTTATGCCGTAACGTATTTCCAGGCGTCGTGACTGGTAATCCGTGCAATTTGAACATGAGACTAGTTCCTTGTACTCGCCTTGGAATGGGAACCATGCTTCCAAATCATACTTCTTAGCTGCAGCGTTGTTGAGCGCTCCAGAGACAATAGCGACGATCCTATATGGCAGCTTCAGCGACTGATAAAACTCCTCGCTAGCACCGATCATCTTATCAAACATGTCCCAGCTGTCCTCGGGTGCTGTGAGAACAAATTGCTCGATTTTCTCAAAGGTATGTACTCGGAAAATTCCCCAAGCGTCCTTGCCATGGGACCCGGCTTCACGACGATAGCAGGACGAGAAACCAGCGTATTTGATCGGTAAATCCGCTGGATTATCAAACCATTCGTCAGAATGATAGGCGGAAATCGGTTGCTCGGACGTGGCAATTAGATATTTTTCGTCTTGTCCGTCGATCACCTTGTAAAGCTCTTCATCAAATTGCTCTAATTGAGCTGTTTTCGCCATAACATCTTTGTTCATCAGCTGAGGAGTCTGGAGTGGTATGTAGCCTCGTTCTGACAAGAAATTGAGCCCGTAATTTATCAAAGCTTGATTGAAGAAGACACCATACTGGCGTAAGAAGTAGCCTCGATGACCAACAACCTTGACTCCACGTTCTGGGTCGTAGCCATCTATGCGTGTCAGGACTTCATGATGTGAAAGGCAGTCCTTCTTTTCGACAGTGATGTCCACTTTCTTCTCGGTAGTCTCGTCTTCAATGGTATGTGACGTTGTTATTGGGCCTTCTGGTGCCCAGGTCTTGATCAGTTCATTGTTGTCTTCGTCCATTGATACAGGAACACTTTTGTGTACAATGTTGCCGATGGTGAGTGCTTTCTTTTTCATGGCGTTCTCCTTCGTGGCTTCCTCTGTGATCAATTCGCTTTTTGTCTTCTCCAATGTAGCTTTGTTAGCAAGCAAGTCACTAGCATCCTCTTTCGCCTTCATCTTCTTCCCGATATCCTTCTGTATAGCATTGATTTCACGATTCGTGCTATCGAGCTTGAAACGAGTTGCGACCCAATCTTTGTACATTTCTGAGAGATCAGTCCTATAGTCTCTAAGACCATTGCGAACTTACCGATAACTTCATCCACAGTCTCCACAGGCGCACCTCTGCGCCTCTGAGATTCGCGAATGAGTTCGGGCTCTGTTTTGTTCAGTGTTTTTGAGGGCAGTAATTTTGAATGACGTACCACCGCCTTTCTCCTCGATAAAGGAGATGATATCTAACATGATGGCAAATATTCTCTTACACTTTCTTAGTCTAGACACAAAAGCACTTTTTAGTGCACTTGTTCGTGTTTGATACTGTATTGCTCAGAAAATCTTGGAGGAGCTCACCAGACTAACTGCAACTGGAGGGATTCACAATCTCATGCTCGAGCTTGAATCAAGAGCTTACCGTACGTCATTCTGTTGAGAGTGCTCAAGATTGTCATTGAGCTTATCCGTCCTTTGGCAAGCAAAACGAAAGATGGCAGGAGGACAAGGTGGTCACTCCGCAGCTGGAGAATTTCATTTTCATCGTACGATAATCTGTAGCTTCATTCGACAAAAGCTCACACTGCACAGCTCCTGGACGCTTCTATAGATATTCCGCTACTCTACTTGGGGCATCGATGTGGTTCTGGATGCTGTATCGAGCGAAGCAAGACGGTCCCGTTCTGCTAGGTTGGAGGTACGAACATTTTTGATTTGACTATCTCGCAACTAACGTAAGCAGGCATCCTTGGGAAGGTCATGGTCATGGTCATGGCGGACACCGTGAAGAATCCCAGGAACACTAGTTGTGTAGTGCCACTTTCATTATCAGAACTGTATATATCTTCTCCACCTCGCGCCACTTGATCGAGGCGTGACAACTACCTATACTTGCTCAACAAGTTGAAGTCATTCGTAGTGGTCGATCGCTTGCAATTGCACGGCCTTAGTCCGGAATATATTCAAGCCCACTCTCTTAAAAGTTCCAGGCCATGTGTACCAGTTGCTTCCCACGAAGCAGTTTGGCCAACTATCGAACAATTACAGCAGGCATTCTTGAGCTTTGCTGTCTTTGTATTTTGACACGTCAATCTTACCATGAAGGCGCTTCTCATCACAGGGCACTGAAACAGGCAAAGGCAGGCAAGAATGCACAGAGGACACAACGATAGCAGCACAAATCAAGGGTGAACTGCGTGAAGATATGTAATGCGAGCCTTTCAATTTCAGGGTTTGTGGATCCGCCGGCAAGTGCGGGTTGATGCTCTAAACTTGTGCTGCCATTGACGTAGTCCGTCCAATGTCCAAATGTGCGATGAACCCCGTAATCTGAAATATACAAGGCTTTGCCAAGAACACATGTATCAAAGGACTTGTCGAAAGTGTATACGATGCATAGAATAATAATTGAATATCAAGCTAGCAAGAAACCAGTCTAAAAGCCTGCTTGACCGGAGCCGAAGATCTGGGGTCATGGCTGCGCGTATGTCGAAAGTGTTCAAAGCAAAGGTAAAGGAGTTTGAGAACATAAGTGAAGGATACGATCGTCGCTGGCTGGCACAAGATCATGTCCTGGCACATTTTGGTATCGCTGGCGAGATTTCGGCTTTGTCCTTCGATCAGGTACAGTCACTCTTGGCTATAGCGACATCAAAGTCGATCCATGTCCTTGGACAGAACGGTGTTGAAGTAATCTACCATGTTGCTGCCGGTCGAGAGGTTGCTCATCTACAATTACATCGATCGCACCTGATTGCGATTGACACGAAGCAAGTATTGTATACGTGGTTGCTAGAGGACAAAACACGGGAGCCGGTAGTGACTCAAGCGATCAGGGGAGTCGTCACGGCGACACATGTCGAATCGTCGATAGATTGGCTGTTCTTAGGCATGAAGGATGGAACTGTTGCTGTCTGGGACATCGAGGGCGAACAAACAGTGCCGGCCTTCAAGATCAAAAATCAATATTTTGAAAGACAGGAGGACTGGAGACTCATGGGTGAAGTGTATGCTGTTCCTCGTTATCACATATCTCCAGTGGTACAACTATGCTTGCATCCCCTAGATCTTGGGATGTTGCTCATTGTCTACGCCGACGGCGCATGCTTATACTCGATCAAGGATGGTGCCACCAAGACGTTCTACGAATGCATCTTTCCAGATGGCACAGAGACTTCGGTACAGAAGCCACCCTTGACTTGTGCAACATTCTCGCCCGATGGTCGCTTCGTGATTGTAGGCTGTAATGACGGAAGTCTAGCCTTTTTCGACGTCTCAGACGGCGAGGTTCCCTTACAGGTCAGGAGTCTCGAGCAAGCTGATATAAATTTGTCGATGAACACGGCCAGTGCCAGACTGCAATATAACCCCATCACGAGCATTAAATGGTGCTGTCGTGTTGACCCGAATGACACTTTTCTCTTGGTTGCTGGAGGTCTTCCGGCTGACATTGATGGTTTGACCGTGCTGGACTATGGTAGCACACCACTGAAGGCACAAGAATTGTCCGAATTCTTTGGCACACCACATAGGCACAAGATATTGCCAATTTCAAGAGCGCAAGTGCTGGATTTATTGCCACTTGGCACAGCATCACCCTACCATATATCGCATGACCCGCGTTGCGTCCTTATCCTTGCTGCCAGTGGACATGTATCGACTTTAGAGGTACCAGACGGCGGACCGGTATCTGTAGATGCTTTGCATCCCAGTCTGTCTTTGTGCTCACCACCAATCAGTGACTATACAATCGGGAGACTACCACATCACATAGTTACACATTTAAGCACCCGAACGAAGAAAGAGGCACGCCAGAAATCAGTATTGACAGGAGGCGCTATACGTGTGGCACCACAGCAGAGTGAAAGACCGGGTACGATTTTATGTACCGTTCACGAAGGCACGATCCTTAGGATTTCCGATATTGCGCAGGATATGATCACAATGCCTCCCATCACAGAGATCGATACCACACTGACCATGCCAAATACGTATGTGATTTCTGATGCAAATCCACTCCAGCAACTGACAGCAATAGTTTTGTTACAAGAGTCGCATTCTCTGACAGCACTGGAGAATTAGCTGTAGCCTCTGAGACAGGCATGGTCGTCATTCATCGAGCATCATCCTCTTCTAATCCGGATGCACAGCTTGAGCAAGCATTCATGGATTTGTCACTCGTTGAGCCTATGCCTACACCGATCGTCGATGCGAAGGACATGCTCTTTAAGTTTACCCAGAACCGAACTGGATCGGCAACATTTGAACCTCTCTGCGTAATTTCTGCTCGTCGGGGTCAGGTGACGGCTCTCTGCGTGTCAGCTGCAGGATTTGTGTCTATTGCCTACGATTCAGGTTTCTTCATGCTGATCGATCTTCGTGGTCCTGCTATATTCTACGCGGGTCAATGCGACAATCTTGAGGTCAAAAAAAAGGATCGAATGTTCAAGAAAAATACAACTCCAAGATTGAGCTCCAGTGTCGTCGAATTTGCCACGGCAATGTCCTTCCTCGCAATGAATGTTGAGTCTCGAATATCTCTTGTGGCCATACTAGGCACAAATCATGGACGTGTGATCTCTTTCGAGCTACTAAAGGATCCGAATGGTATTTATACTGCAATACTACACAATATCTTCAGTGTCCCAACATTTAGTCCAATACAGTCATTCTGCGCGTGCAACCAGTTTGGCGAAAACTTGGCTGCTAATGGGTTGCGACTCGCCTCTATCAACATGGACGCTGAAGTGCCTGAATGCCTGCTCGTCGTTGCCAAGGAAGAGGTAGTAAGTTATTCTGATCTGCACACCAAGATAGCGAGCTCTTCGTTCCGTGGCTCTGGAGCCGACGGTATCGCTCAACTGGTCACTGTGCCGAGTACGGGAGTCTCAGTTTTGGCTATTGCACAACGATCGAACACTATCGATCTATTCTCCGTTCCGGACTTGAAAGCTTTAGGGTCTACTTCACTACGTCGGAAAGCTGCTGGTCAGGTCACTATATTTGATGATGGTCACGTCATGGCTTCTGATGATACCCATTCGCTTATTCTTTTTGACCTCTTTGGGAAAGGCCAATCTCTAGAGAGTCGTCCAATGAGTGATCTTTACGATGCGCTGAAGCAGCCTGCGATTCCGCGTCCGACAATCTCGAATTGGGCATGGGTGACTGGCACGCAATATATTAAGCCGACAGATTTAGACAAACTAATCACGGGAGGCACAAGACCATTATCAAAGAGAGCACTTGAGAGGCTCGCTGCGAGCGAGAAGCAGCAAGCCTTGCTCGAACGCCAAGCAGCATCGAGGGACAAGGTCACCAATCGGACCGTTTTGCAGTCCGCGCGAGCGGCCGGGGGAAACGATCGGGTCACTGGTCGCAATGCTTACGGTGAAATGCAACAGCATGGCCAGGAGCGTGGAGAACGGATCAGCCAGGTCAACGATGTTTTCGACAACATATCGAAAGCGTCTGGCGAATGGTTGACAGAAATTGATAAAATGACCTCGACCGCCAAGAAAAGTGCAGGCAAAGCGGCTCTAAAAAGCTTTCTAGGATTCTAGAGGATCAGATGCTCAGACCTACCGATGGAGAAATTTCCGCAGCACGAATGATACGCGCTGCAGTCCAGGAGTACGAAAGTGACTACAGGTGTTCCCCGTGCCAATTCGAATCACGAGCTATGTGTAAAAGATCTTTGGTAAGAATTATATCAGTCCTTCACATGATGAGACTTGAAAGCATCAGCTCGCAAGCATAGGCCTAGGATGACATTGAAGATGCTTGCACATGATTTGGCTCAAGCTTACGTGGTAACGGCGGGTACCGGTACATAGAGCATGGTTGACACGTGACCCATGTTTTGAACTTCGCGTTCAATTCTGAGCGCGCGTGCAAAGATTTAAGCTTCCGCCACATCTGCAAACAACAGCGGCACATTGCAATTCGACGTTGCGCATGCATGCGCATTCCTGGTCCTTTCAAATGTGCAATCGCACAAAGTTGACTATCGTATACTTTCAGAGCATCGTCAAAATGAGTCTCGAGGGATGTGCCTCCCGGACCACGAATCGAAGCATGCGCACGGTGTTCGTCTGGATAGGAAGTGAAGAACGGCACTTGGTGTAGCCAAACACTTGCATATGCATGACAGATAACACGCGACGTGTTTAGACAGATGTGGAGGAGCCTTCACAAATTTAGACGCGTCTAAAATCATCACTGTCACTGTCGCTTCGAATCCCGCGTGGTAGTCCGGCCATGGTAGACACAGTTCATCTGTTCGGACTATGGACACTTTAGCATCGATCTATCTGAAGTGATCTTGTCTAGCTTTTAGTTGCCATGGCTATGTCCTCGCCAATGCGATACAAGACAGTCAAGGCACGAATGTCAGAGCAGCTTCAGTTGCCAACACCACATCCTTCTTCAAGTACGCAATGTGCTCCTTCATCCCCGAGAAGAGCACACGACCGGGTTCTCCCAAGCTTACAGTATGCGAGACCAAGCATGGCAGGGGAGTGGTATTCGATAGGACGGAGTTCCATCTCGAATCACCTAGCTATGCCGTCCAACAATCGACTCATCTCAAGGGTGCACGCGAAAGTCAGGTATCTCGCGGATGAGAATGCGCTTGAGGTCAAGTGCTTGGGATACAATGGCATCTCGTTAAACATTGCAGATCAAACAATGTATATCAAGAGAGAAACCGGAATCATGGTCCAAATTCACGAAGAATGCGAAATAGGGCTAGATATCGCTGGTAGTCTTGTAGATATCGTGATTCCCTCTTCGGATAGTTCAGAGGAGCGCGACGTTCTTGCGCCCTCTTCGCCTGGCATGCCTGCATCAGAGTCGTGGCAGCACTCTTTTGACGATGCTAAGCCAGCAAATGAGCTTGATCAGCAGTCCATCAGTCAGATCGAACCACTCAGTCCACTGCCTTCATCGACAGGAATGGTCACACCGGGCGTGACACCCAAAGTTGACCGAATCAATCTGCACGAACCACAGTCATCTCCTGAGCATGTCCATGAAATTCATCTATCGCAACCAGAGGAGAATGGAGAGGAAGATAAAGCTCTACAGCCGCGTCTGCTGAACTTTCAATGCAGTACGATTCCAGCACAAATGAAGGACCAAACATTGTCCAAAGCGGGAATAGAGACGAGAGAGAAGGAAAACATTCCTCCGGCAGAGATGCTCATCACACAGCCAACGAGTCCAGAAGTGACGCTCTTACCAGGATTTGTGAAGACTGTAGAGCCAAGTACTCCTCCCACAACATCCGTCGTCAACAGCGCGGGACAAGTGATCACCACGGAGCCATACTCAGTACCAGAACTGCCGGCTGTTCCACCGATGACCGAGCAAGCAGTCGCGGCCGTAACACAAACATTTGGCCCGGTAGATGCTACAGAAGACGGCACGGACGACGCGTTGGACTTTAACAATCTCGATCAAGAGTTCATCGACATGATACTGACGGTCTTGGCAACATCAGTCATCAATCCAGCACCAATTTCCCTTCTAACTCCATTCTTCCCGCCACGCACCGAGACTGAGGCCATCGAGTCTTTCCTACGAACACAATCCTGCATCACTGAACGCGTGCTGAAGAATGACTTGGCGAGCACACAGTCAAGCACGTCGAGTTGGTCATATAATGCATCAAACGACACCGATTTAATTCGCAGGGCGAGACTCTCGCAATTGCAGGCACCGCAGAGGACGTTGCGGAAGCGAACGTATCAGCAGATGCATACGTATGAGTACGAGCACGCCAAGTACGTGATGGATTGTAAGGCGGCAGGTATCAAGCCCGTCCGCTTCGATGGTGTTAGGTACCGTGGCACGCACTCGCAATAGCATTGTCAGGCACAGAAATGATTTGGTTTGAGTTGGCGATTCACGCGTATGTAGAGAGTGCAATATATTGACATTGTTGAGTGTCGTCCGTGGTGCATATGGCTTGAATCGCTCGGCTCGCGGGCACCAGAATTAAGAGTAACAGTTGAGAATGTCACCATGTGAGTCTGCTCGTCGTCTACTTGTCCCAGGACGGGATCTGACACCACCAATCAAACGAACCGTGTGCCTTGATGGGAAAAATTCACAACATCAGCGTGTGATCCGTGTGTCTTGCGTGACGGGAGGAATGCCATCGTCTGCACTTGCAGGTGCGATAGGATCAGATGGATGCGTGACAGTGGCGTACGTCCATTAAAGTGTCCCCGTTGTGCGATTGTGATCCACGAACCGATGGCCCAGGAATCCCATTGGCCGAGACATGGCAAAGTCTATCGCCGATCGGCTCGACTCCTTGGGAATTTCCAAGTTTCACTCCTTCACTGCAGGATGGCTTGGCATGTATGTGCCGATGTCACGGCTTCATTGCACCATCAGGCGAGCCATTTAACGGAGAATCTGCTTGATTACGGCAGGAGCTACATACAAAGGGTCCTGTCTCTCCTTCCTTCTTCCCTTTTGGTCCCTCCATCTTACAATCACATCAGAGGATAGCAAGCAAGCGTTTAGAAAATTATGAGAGTAAGGGCATTGGTGTTCTGTACCGCACTTGCATTCATTCGTGCACAGCCAATTTCGTATGGGCAACTTATCCGCCTCGACTTGAATTTAATAGAAGATGTGCTCGCAATCATCATAGATGTTGACAATACCACTTCAACTCGTGGACAAACGTCACATTCGCATAAAGTCCAGTAGTTTGTCCAAGATTGGAAGGATCTGTCATCCCTACAGCGCTTAGAGGACGATGAAGAAATCAGCACGCCGCCCATGAAGAGTCTAATGCAAGAATTATCAGCTGGAGAGTGCACCGTCGTATTAGACAAAGGACGTCCGAGCGGAGAACAGGGTACCGCACAAATGGACAGTCTCGAACACATCTCGAAAGCACTCCAAGCTTCAGGAAGTCTACCAGAAAGTCTTTCGTCCGAGAATATGTTTAGGATACTGTCCATGGGGTCACAAACGTATCGCTGCAAGGCACACTTTGGTGAATTGGAGAAGAAGTTTAATGCTCGGGCCTTCCACTATTCGGGCTCGCACGCCCAAGTCGACAGGGACGAGTCAATTCGTGCCTTGAGTACCGGCGCTGGGTTCCAGAGTTCCTTGATGCTGGCCCCGGACGAATATAGTCTGCATGGGAGTGACACCTTCGATGACGAGCTCGATAAGCAGAAGCAGAGGAATATCTGGATTCTCTTCTCATTGGCCACGCTTCTCATTGGGTCCATCAAGATTCTGGTACTTCTGACCGGATTCCTTGGGTCCGGGTGCCTTGAGACGAGCCGTCCAGAATCGTATAGCCTTGAGAAGGACTGTGAAGCGGCAGAAGATAAGAATGCGAGACGTGTTCGTGAACGCGCAGAGAAAGATTTCCACTATGGCTTGATAAGCTCGCCAGATTATAGCACATAGACATGTAATCCAGCACACAGGAGATTCAATGTACATATTTGCAATTGCATTCGAGTGCTGCCCGCCCACCCACGCTGAACCATGTTTATACATCAAAAACAACAAGAACAGTCGAAGGGACATTCGTCCGTGTTGCCGGCATTCGGATCAATCTTGAGTTCTTCGTCATCGTAAACCTTGAATCCTTCCTCGGTCGTCTTTCCTGTCAAAATTAGTGCCGTGTCCAGGACCAGATGAGTATGCATACGACGTTTCGAGCCCTTCAGGTCCGTAAATAGATCGTCACGCGGCGTTGTCGGTTCCTCCTTCCGACTACTAGCGACCTTTGAATCTGGCTTTGTGCTACCACGCTTCTTGAAGGCCTCGGTGGAAGTGGCCGCTATCTTTGGTGTGCCTTTAGTCGTCGTAGGTTCAAAAGCCTTGGTCTGCTCGGGTAGCTTTGTCTTCTTTGTCGCAAAGATGTCGTCTATATCATTCTTCCCCATGATGTATATGCTCGTAGCGACTCAAATTACCACAGGCTTTTGTGGGAAGATTCAGACTACTTAAAATCACCTTAAGCTTGAAGCGTGATTTTGCGAACATGAAATTTGAGTCTCATTGTGGCTTGGACAATGAAAATTGGCTTGATTTCAGCATTTCTACTGTTTCTATGATTTGTAGTTCGCCATAGCTAGTGCTCGTAAATACATATATAGCTCGATATTATAGAGAGAGAAAGTGACTATCATGATGACCAAAAGTCGTTCGCGAAGAAGCGAGCAGAAATGCCGCTTGCGAAAGATGAATCTTTAGTAGCTTCAGCGCCTGCTAGCACAGCGATCAATTTTCGGGTATTGAGATTGAATGAGGCATATAGCTTCGGCACTTCGATCTCATCATTCTGCCTCTGCTCAGCTGGAATCTGGGAGAAGGATAGTACAGCCTCGAATGCTGACCTCAGTATGCTCTGGAGTTCTTTCATCTTCGAGCCGAGGAGAGCACTATTGCAGATCTGTTCCAACATTGATAGATGTGCGTCACGCAGCGATTCGATGCTCATGCCTCTCTGATCAAGCAAACGGAAAAACTGCTGGCAATTCACTGTGATGACAGTCTCGAAGATATGAGCTGCGAAAGAGAAAATAAAATTAGTGGCCTCGATTCGAAATGTTTCAGCGATGGATCTCATGCCCCACCACAAGCGATACTGCCTGGTGTCCATGGTGAGTTTCTCCACAACATCAATCATCCGTAAAATGATCAACAGGAATTGATTGATCTTTGAGTAAAGTTGTACAGCGCGTGGAGTGATGATAAGGTCTACCGGTTTCGGCGGTCGGAAGGCGAATGTCAGAAACGACAGAGCGTCCAAAGAAGTTCTTGAGATGGATGTGTCGTCGTCCTCTAGTGACATCAAAAGACCCAGGTGTCCAAGAAACTCCTTTTCCACAACAGTATGCCCAGATCTGATGATAAACTTCTCGTCTATCGTGTTGCCAAGCAGACTCCTGGTCGCGATAGAGACCTTGGCAGACCTGGGCGGCCAGCGATCCGCCTTTCTTGGTTGACTGTTCAAATTTATGCTGCTGCCATCGCCTCTGAAAAGTGCTTCCCGCAATTTCGCGGTGAATAAACCATTTTGAAGCAGATACACTTGCTGAAGTAATTCAAGATGTTCACGGAGTTTCATGTCATGAGACATGACGTGCAAGACCTTTCCATTGATGAGTATTGCTTGTCGTTCTAGTGCTTGCTGAAGACAAACTTGAAGTGCATAGTCTAGATCAATTGACCCGTTCTCCGTATTGTGAGCCTCCAAGGCTGCTCCAAACTTCTTGACCTCACCACTTCCAGCGGGCACGATTCGTGATAGCAATGATATTTGTTGGTCGAGGTCTTCACGAAGGTCTTCTTTGCTCGTGCGAGCCCGCAATAGCGAGTCTATTGCAAGACGAGGAGTATCAAGAAGATCTTGACCATCTAGACAGGGCGACGATTGTCGATCACCCCAATTTGCCAGGTGGTCGAGTCGCAAAGAGAGCTCGAGGGGCGGAATCTGCTGCTTCTGTATGGAGTGCAGTATGTCTGCCCGAGCATGCTGTTCCAAAACCATGATACCTTTGTGAACCTCCAGAATTTGCTGTGCGCAGCTTGAAGAAATCAAATTTGGGCGACTGGTTTCCGCATAACTTAGTTCTGTGTATGTAGCATTGTCGACAATATTCAGTAGGCCACTCTCAAGTGATGGTTTAGCACGCAATCGGATTCGGGAGGATATCTCCTCCATGAGAGGCGCTGCCAAGCACAGCAGCAATTCCCTTGCCACCTTGTCATGGGTCGAAGAAAGGCTCGTCTGAAGTCGAACTTCCTTCTCTACCTCGTCGAAGAGTGAGACTGTGGAAAGTGCCTTGAGGCATTCTGCAATAGGTCTTCCAGAATTGAGCCCGAGGATGTTTGTCAGCCAGTCAAGCGACCTTTGCACCCTGTCCAGACATTGTATCAAGATAACAAAGCACATATCGTCGTGAACAATGTCATGCGATGCTTGATCGATACAGTGTTGTAAGAATCTCCTCAGGAAAACGGCCAATGCCATGTGGATTGTCGTAAACTCAACTGCATTGTCAAACAAGTGCTCCTTGGCTAGAAACAGCCGCTTGAGCTTGCTTCCATAGTCCAAGCAATCACTAAGTAGTTGCTCAAGTGTCGTGGAGCTAATGTCCTCAATATTGTTCGATTGTGCCCGTTGGACAAACACATTCGTTTCGGGGTGCCACTGGAACATAGGAGACTCCGAACCTCGAGAGAGGTAGTACAGACATCGATACAGATGTTCTTGTGAATTTATCGTGTTCTCGTGGTTGATGACAGCATCAGCTGAGAAGGGGCTTTCGAAGGCTTCATCAGGAAGTACATCGTCCTTGATGCCACGCGAAAACGTGGTAAGATCTGGCACATTGAATATCTCTGCGTAGCACCAGGAGGATGGCTGCACGTCTGCAGCTTTCTTCGGTATTTCGAGCACAGGAATATCTGCTAGCATACATTCCGGTGTCCCACTTCGGTCGTTATGTTTACCACATCGGGATCGTAACTTGTCTGTACCATGAGTCAGTCTCGGTAAGTCTCCAAGTTGTGATCGTCGCTTCAGAGACTTGATACTCGGAGCACGTGAGATGACACTCAAGGCAGGTATAATCTGCAGACTGCTTGCGAACGACGTCGAGTCTCTTGCGCGGTATTGCTCTCTCCATGGTTTAACGAGTTCCTCCATGTCTGACTGTCGCAGGAATAACCTCACATATCACTATCAGTGCAGTGCCTCGAGTCGTCAGAATTCATGCACAACATGTAACAATAAACGCTGCAGTATATAACGACAAGAAGATGGAATACCGATGCACCGATGGTAAGACGACTGCGACTCAAGAACATCGAATTCACTCGAGAGTCGCGCTCCACTCGCGAGGTCCACAAATTTAGCTTCCGATGTTCATCCCGCGCCACTTTACGTCGTTCTACTTCAAGTCAAATCAAATACTACTCATTCGATCGATGCAGTAGATACACTTTACTTGAAAGCAAGCTATAGTAGAGTAAAGGGTCGTGTCTGGTGCGTGGTTTCCCCAGTTTCACACATGACGGAGTGGTCGGATGAGTAAGAGAACAAGACATGCTCGAGTGCACAGATCTAACACAAGTAGCGACGAAATCATACTATTCAAATCCTTGATGAAATGTCGACCTGTGGGCATCCATCAACACTTTCGCATGATCAACCTCTTCGTCAGTCTCAATCCCGAACTTTCCTCACCTCCACATATTTCAATGCTTTCAATACACGAAAAGCTCAAGTCTTTATATGACATGGACTACTTACGAGAACAAACGAGCCGCATACCATCGAGTTCGGACGACGAAATCGAGGACGGGGACAATGCGATACAAGGTACATCGACGTCCAACTTTTCCTTACCATATAACGAATACCGCGATCTCATAGAGGCACAGGGAGCCGCAGGTGCCGAAAGTGCTGCGGGGACTCCACCACCTCCAACTACCAGCAAAGACTTGCGATCGAGTCCGACTCAATCAGTCAAGTCTGAGTCTGTTCAGGATCAAGAAGAAGACGGGGAGGAAGGCGAGCCGGTCGCTGAGAAAGTCCCCGCGAAACGAGGAAGGAAGAGGAATGCCGCCGGCGCAATCAAGGCAGAGCCAGAAGTGAAGAGTACGCCGCGTTCATCGAAGCGAAACAGTATCCAGGGTAGTGTGGGCGGTACGCCGGGCGCGACTGATGACGAGAGCATGAATGGCTCCAGCACGAGAGCGTCTAAGAAGACCAGGGCGGCTCCAAGTCGGAAAAGTACTCGGAAAAAGTGATGCTTCAGCAGGGCGACGTATATCTTTCATGTATTTATATATTTATCTTTATCCACCATACTTGCACCATCTCCAACGTCAGACCATCCTCGTGCATGATTGATTTGTGTCTGGTGAGACAAGATGTGGGAGTGAGGGAAGAATCAACAGGTAAATGACTTTTCACCACTGACTTCCTCAACATCACGACGCTCCACACGATCGACTTTTCCCGCCGGACTCGCCTTCAACGCACCGATGAATTTATCGAGACGGGCAGAGGTCCCTTGTACTTCCCCCTCCACCGTGTCTCGGTCCGTGTTTCTCACATATCCCGTCAAACTGCCAATATGTCTCGCCAAGTCCTGCGTCGTCGCGCGGAATCCGACCCCCTGATAAAAAGTCAATTGCTTGTCAACACGATTCGTGGGTGACGGTACTTGGACTTTACCAAACACTTCGTACTTAATCCTCGGCATGTCGGTAAAATTCTATAGTGGACCATCAATGTCTGTGATGAATATTGTCAAGATGACTTGACGACCGATAATCTGGCGAAGTGTGATTCGATTGTGGAGAACAACATGCATGCACGCACGCATGACATCACACGCAAGCAAAGAGCAAGCTTAAGGCAGGAGCCCATGAGCATTAGGAAATTTCTATCAGAGCTACATAACAATGAATGATGGCCGCAACACATGGCTTCCCTGGGTAGTCCTCTCGCTCCGTCCTCACTTCGCGTCCTGATCATCGTCATCATCATCGTCTCTCTCACACACACACACACATTCCGCAATCCTCACGAATAAAGGGACGATGGCACAATCAACAGCACTTGGATTTTGCAGATCCGGCAGCACCATCTAGACTGACGCCCGTCTGACCTTGCGACTCTGTCTGGGCATTGTTCAGCATTCGCACCATGATTTGACGCGCAAGGCTGAGGAAGGCCTCCTCGACATTGATGTTTGCCTTGGCCGATGCCTCCACGAACGGTATGCCCAGCGAATCCGCGAGCGCCTGTCCTTGTTCCTGTGAAACGACGCGCTTCTCATCAAAGTCGCACTTGTTGCCCACCAGTATCTTGTTGACGTCCTCGCTCGCGTGTTGCTCCACATTGCCGAACCACGTCTTGACGTTGTCAAAGGACTTTTGATCCGTCACATCGTACACGAGCAGGATACCCATTGCTCCTCTATAGTATACCGTTGTGATTGTTCTGAATCGTTCTTGCCCGGCCGTGTCCCAGATCTGTAGCTTGATGCGCTTTCCATCAATCTCTATTGTACGAATCTTGAAGTCGATTCCGATTGTGGTGATGAAGGACGGCGTGAAGGAGTCTTCCGAGAATCGGAGCAAGAGACAAGATTTGCCGACACCAGAGTCACCGATGAGGAGGAGTTTGATGAGGAGGTCATAGTTGCGAGCTTGAGTCGCCATTTATAGGGTTGGTTAGATAGTTGCTGCCTTAGTCGCAGGACTATGTGCTGCCAAGGGTGCCAGTACTCGTATCGACAACTACTGCTTTTGAGCCGAATTTGCAGGCTCGTGTGTGTCTTCACTGAGGCCAAAGCGCGATATAATTCTATCCCGGCCTTAGGTGGTGTTTGTCGCTTCTAGTTGGTGAGCTGATGGGGCTGCTGCATCATACGTAGAGTAGAGCTTCCCTCTGTCCGCGTGCGTATGTGCGTGGGTGGGTGGGCGATTGGGCGGGAAGCAGCAGCGAATGGACGCAGACGGACAGAACGAACAATCAGGCATCAGCCAAATGACCAGCGCCCAGGGTGCAAGTCTTCTGTATGGAGCAGCAACAGTTTCGTCTCCCAGAGGCTGGTGCAGGTCTTGTCTCAATTGTCTCAATTTCTATCCGCTTCCCTTACTCCCTTACTCCCTTGTCTACACTTCCACCTCCATCCAAGGTTCACTCTTTCAGTGTTTGTGTTTGCTCTGATCAGCAATTCCAGTATGATCAGTCTACCAGGATCACTGGGTCCCTCTTCAACAAGCTCAATTGCAAGCAAGCAGCTGCACTGGCTATAGACCTTTATTAAAACGTTGGTATTCACAGCATCCGTGCAGCAGAGTGTCTCCAAGGAAATAGACAGAGTCATTCAGTCGAGAGACAGTACCATGTCACTAGTCATGAAGGAAATCTGACCCAGATCAACACATTCATTCTCGCATGTCTGATCGAGAGACCGGCAATCAGTATCGCTTCCTCCTCAGTTCCGCAGCAGCCACCTTTGCTGTCGGAATAGCCTTTGCACTCAGACGAGTGTCGAAGAGACCTCTCTCGGTGCCATTCTTCAAGTCGAATTCCGGCCATGATCCATCCTTTAGTCCTGTCCTACACGCTGCTCAAGCACTGGTGCGTCTCCCCCGTCCACTCTCTCGCGTTTACTGACTATGGGCAGACTATTGGGACCGCACTTTGCCTCGGATCTGCTGGAGTCTTGGTTGGCCTTGGTTCATACATACTAGACGTTCACGACCTGCCGTCCTTCAGCAACAAAATGAGGAGTCTGATGAGGCGGACTCCAGTGCATCGTCAACTCAGTAGTGATTTACTCGTCGAGGACAAGAGCGCACAAGAATGGGACAGGTTATGGGAGGAAGGACGGCAGATTGATGCTGATCGAGCAGAGGCAAAGAGACTGAAGAAGGAGAAGACGAGTAACAAGAACATATAACGAATGGATGTTGGTATTACTTGATATTACATAAAATGGGAAAATCCGGATCCTTTCCAATCGTCACTTCTTTCTGAAGAGGTAGTGAGCAACGAACCACTCATTACCATCGTCCCAAGCAAAGAGTTCGGCACAAGCGAGGTAGAAGACGATCCATCGATTGAACCATCGCGTGACTTCCTCCTTGCCATACGTTGCAGCCAAGTGAGGCTCAGCCGCCTTCTGATTCTTCAGCAACAATTTGAGCCACTCCTCACAGGTCTGAGCATAATGCTTTCCATTGACGGCCCAGTGTTTCTCGATGGCCAGATGGTCCTGGAAGTACAGGAACAGATCTGATGACGGCATGGTACCACCGGTAAAGAAGTAGTCCGTCATCCAGCCATCTCCCTCCTTGTAATCATAAGGCTGCGACTTGTGACAGAAAATGTGCACAAAGAGTTTTCCTTCATCCTTGAGCCACTCGCTCACCTTTTTCAGGAGGAAGGAGTAATTCTTCATGTGCTCAAACATTTCCACCGACATGACTCGGTCAAAGGAGTCGGCCGGGAACTGATGGTCCTTGACGTCGCCAGTCACGACAGTCAAGTTCTTGAATCCCCTCTGACGAGCCTGCTCATCAATAAAGATCTTTTGTGTCTTTGAGTTGGACAGAGCAGTAATCTCGCACGTCGGCAGCTTCTCCGCCAAGTAAAGCGACAATGAACCCCATCCACAGCCCAAATCTAGTACCTTCATGCCTGGCTTCAACTCTGCCTTTTCGACGTAGGATGCCAGCATGGCCTCTTCAGCCTCAGCCAAGGAGCCTTTGAAGTTTGGAAACAGGCAGCACGAGTACTTCATTCTCGGTCCGAGACACATTTGGATAAACTCCGTCGAGACTTCATAGTGCTGTTTATTGGCGTCTTCCGTGTTGATTGCGATCGGCCGCTCCTTTAGTAATTTGACAAAGTCGAGCTTGTTCTGCAAGGCTTCCTCGACTGATCGAAACGTTATTTCCTTGATTCGCACCGCTAGTTCACCTCGAATTCCCTTGCGCAGCAGGAAGATGGGAATGTATCCTCCGTCCAGGTATGGTTCGTACCATGCCGGCATTTTGGTTTGATCTGCAAGCTAGTAGAGCTGCTGATGTTTGGCTCTTACAAAGATGGATTTGTATTGTTGATGTCGTAGGACTAACGACACAGTAGCTGCAGTGCATATGATGATGAAATGCGCTAATCGCGGGCCCGTGGAGACGAATGCGATCGGGCGCCTCGGGGCCAGACGCCCCGTTGGCTTGCTTTTGGTGGGCGCATTTATCTCCGAGCGCGATGGTAAACGTCTTGAGCTTAAGCAACATCAGATGCTGGACCACACCACAAAACAACACAATGTGACGAGAGAATGATGCATCTGTTGATGACAGATTATCAAAACGGAAAGCTAGAATGGATAGGGAGAAATGTCTAGAGAGGCAGCTCGAACGATACTCCGACATCGATCTCACGAGCTTGCTTGACAATCTACGGTGTGTTAGTTCAGCGTCGAAGTTTATAAAGAAGTGACCGACCTTGGACAAGTTGCAGACTTTCTGAGCGGCAGCGTCAAGCTCATCCTCAGGGAAGAGCTTCATGCCGGATTCTTGGACCAATTTCTGAGCCTCTGCCTGCTTTGTGCCTTGCAATCTGACTACGATTGGAATGGAAAGGTTCATGTCCTTGACAACGGAAATCAATCCTTGTGCGATGTGATCGCATCGAACGATACCTCCAAAAATGTTGACAAAGATAGCTGTGACCTTGGGATCTTTCGTGATCAGACCGAAAGCCTGAGCGATAGCTTGGGCATTCGCTGAACCACCAACATCCAAGAAATTGGCTGGTTCTCCGCCGTTGAGCTTAATGATATCCATGGTGGCCATAGCAAGACCTGCACCATTCACGAGACATCCAATGCTACCGTCGAGCTTGATAAAGTTTAGTCCTACTTCGGCAGCGATGACTTCATCGGGGTCTTCTTGAGTCTTGTCTCTCAAGCTGAACACCTCCTTCTGACGGAAGTCGGCATTGTCGTCAAACCCGAACTTGGCATCCATGCACATCACTCGGTGGTCTTGAGTCTCTGCAAGTGGGTTGATCTCAATCTGTGTAGCGTCCTTCTCGATGAAAATCTTGTAGAGTGTCTTGAATGTTTTTGCGGCTTCTTCTTGACATACTTTTGGGAAACCCATTTTTGTAGCAAGCTCTGCTGCCATGGCATCTGTGAGGCCGACTTTGATATCAACAGGCATGGTCACAATAGCCTCTGGGTTCTCCTTGGCAACATCTTCAATGTTCATACCTCCCTCTGACGATCCAATGATCATTGGACCTTGTACGGATCGGTCCATAGTCATTGCCAAATAGTACTCCTTCCTCAGATATTTCCTCTCGACGATGTACACTGAGTTGCAGATCTTTCCTGCAGCACCAGTCTGCTTCGTGATCAATTTGTGTCCAATCATCTGGTCGGCGAACATGGCTGCTTCCTTTGGGGAGTTGACAATCTTGACACCTCCCTTGAGACCATTTTCAAAGTGCCCTTTACCACGTCCTCCGGCAAGCACCTGTGCCTTTATCACCAAATCCTCCGAACCGATTTCGCGAGCGACACGTTCAGCCTCTGCAGCACTAGTCGCAACTGCTCCTGCTGGAATGGCCAAACCATATTCTATATGAATCAGTACAAGTACCAAAAATCACACTTGTCGGCGATCACACCTCGCATCAAATCAGCCGACTGATACTCATGAATACTCAAATTTCGCTTTTGTGATAGGACATTTTGTCGCTGAATAGAGTTCAGTAAAATAATGCTGAAAGAGCGAGACCTCGTACCAGTGTCGTGCGTGCCAGTTTGGTTCCGGCTCTCAAACGGAACATCTTGCTAGCTCTATAAGATTCCTGGTGAAGTCTCTGTTTGAATAGCTCAGATATGCTATTGCTGCTTGAGAGGTGAAGCAGACACAACGGAGCAGATTCGGATGTGGAGCTTCTCAACTCCCGGGACATGGCCGGGTAAATTTTGGTGGAACATGAGGGCGAACAGTGATCAGATGCTCAGCTGAGTCTAGGTCATGCACTTGCACTTTGTTAAAAATCAGTGTACTACGAAAATGAAATCATCAACCTGATCTAGACAACTCAGCTATAGGCTTAGTCGACCACATCTGTATGGTACCTGATACGTCGTCTGTCAGATTCGAGAGCGAGGTACAGACTTGACTACTGATCGCATGGAACGCAATTGACGAGAGTCCTGCCCCGATCGATTCTGCTACCATGTTGATTCTATCATGCTTGGCGGCTGGTCCTTAACAGTCGACTTTGTTTCATCTGTAGATTGAGAACAATGTCTTCCTCCAAGCATATGCGCTAGCCAACACAGATCCAAGCACATTAGCGTCCATACAGTCAGTAGTCGTTGCACAAGTCCTCTGTTTTGCCATTCTCAAGTGACGAACTGACCTCACTTGTATATACCGTTGATGAATTCTGCGAGTGCAACGTCCTTGCGTGACAGTCCGTTGACGCTGTGCGTAGTCAGATTGATTGAGACCACGTTGTACACATTACTGAACTCTGGGTGATGATTTGTTCTTTCTGCTTTCATAGCCAATCTGCAAGACTCGAATCAGTATCTCAATCTTCACGTCGAAAGCTCTCTAGTACCGTGTAAGGAATGCAAATGCCATGTTCTACTCAGGCGGTCAGTATTAGTGTCCTTGCTTGATTGTACAAGTGCGTACAAAGTCTTGAAACTTGAACTTTTTGTGTACTCGTTCGAAGCGGTCGTCGAAGGACCAAGATCCGGCAGAGAAGCACGATTGTGCTTGGACTTCTTCTTTGCTCAACTTGACGATAGGAGCTACGACCTTTCTGTCCTCAAAACAAGTTGCAGACCCGTGGAAAGCACGTTGAGGCGAGGAGATTTCAAGCACGCTTAGTCGAGTCCTGAATGTACATTTGAGCATAGCGAACCTTGACATCGTAGCTGTGTTCGGATTCTGTTATGTGAGCATCATAGCTATAGCAAAGACGCAGGTCCGGATTTTCAGTATAGTCCAAGATGACGAGATAGCGCACGGCTTTAACGAAGTTCACAAATTTCGAGCTTAGCCATAATGCAAGCTTACCTGCCCTGTACAAGGGATCCACAAACAAGCAAAACCTCCTCCATAAATTAGGATGACAACTTCGGCAAGCTGCTGCGGTTCAAAATTGTTAGATATGTATGGAAGAATAATCAACAATGCTACGCTAGATGCCTTTAATGCCTAAAACTACTTCCTACATTCATGCTGATGCAGCAATTTCAGCCTTTACTAGCCCTTCGAGACCTCCCTCAATGAACAATGACTGTACGGAAGGACCGAGAGCCCCAGTCTGTCGTGTCCAGGTTGAACCACCGGATCCTTCTGTAACAGTCAGACGGCTTTGAGCCACGTCCCAGCTCAGATGCCAGCCAGTCCGCTGTGTCAGGACCTTCTTGCTGCCACCAAAGTTCGCTCGAAGACGTTCCACAAGATACGGAGCGTCTAGACAAAGCAAAGCGTTGTTGATAGAGTTACGCTTGAAAATATCTCCGAATGAACCAGCGACCACCATGGGAATACCCTTGGCTAAAATAGCCACTGCAGCTTGTTCACGAGAGCTGCCGATGCCGAAGCAGAAGCCACCGACCAGGATGTCCTTGCTCTTTGCGAGCTCTTTGAATGCCGGATCGTAATTCTCCATGCAGACTTCTGCCATCTTCTCACGAGTAATATCGTCCTGATAAGTGTACTTTCCGGGATAAATTCCGTCGGTGTTGAGATTATCTGTGTCGCACCATACGATCTCTCCTTCAATTTTCTGTGGAAAGCCCTTGAGAACCTCGGTAGCCTCGAGATCGGCGGAATCTGATTCTGGCAAGGTATTCAAGGATATCTGAGTATTTGGCTGCTGATGACTCTGATCGATGGCCGGGGGAAAAGCGATCTTGCCTGCAACAGCTGACGCCGCAACAACTGCAGGACTAGCCAGATATGCTAAGGCATTTGGACTGCCCATACGTCCCTTGAAGTTTCGATTCGTGGCAGATATTCCGACCTCCCCATCCTTCAGCAGCCCAGTTCCGAGCCCAATACAAGGTCCACAACCAGCAGGCAGTGTCTTAGCACCCGCTTCTACCAATGCTTGCCAATCGCCGGCCTCCTCAGAATCAGCCTGAACCTCGCTTGAGGCTGCAGCAATGTAGAACTCGACTCCATTGGCAATCTTCTTGCCGCGAACAACGTCTGCAGCGGCTTTGAGATCGGACAAACGTGAGTTAGTGCAGGACACGAGGTAGGCTTTCTGAATCGCGATGTTGTCTGCGGCTAGCTGTGACAGTGATGTTGATATCTTCACAGAGTTTGGCCCGGATACATGTGGTAAGAGAGTGCCGAGGTCGAGGGACAACGTTTTGTGATAGAACGCCTTTGGGTGGGCGACAAGTCTGTTGGAGGCCATGTCCTGTATACGATTCCCATTTACCCTCGGATGTTCTGTTTTGCCAAAAGCTTCGATAGCTTTCCTCTTAGCACGACCTTCGTACCACGAAATTAATGTCTCATCTATCGGAAAGATTCCTGAAAGTGCGCCCCACTCTGTAGTCATGTTGGCTATCGCCAATCGATCGTCGATCTGCAGAGCTTTGATGCCATCCCCTGTAAATTCAATGGCATGGTTGAGAACTTCATCATTATTGAAGAGCCCGCACAGAGCCACTATGACATCCTTACCGGTCACTCCTTGAGGCAGTGTGCCTGTGAGCTCGACCTTGGCCACTGGTGGAACCTGCCACCAAGTCTTGCCTGTGGCCCATATAGCTGCTGCATCGGTCCGGACAACCGGCGTGCCCAGGCAACCGACTCCGCCATACATATTAGAGTGGGAGTCCGAAGCTACAGTCATCGTGCCAGGCCAGGCATAACCCTCCTCAACCATGATTTGGTGCCCTATTCCCCGCCCAGCCGGGTAAAAGTCTACACCATGTTTCTTCGCAAAGGCCTCAATCTTGGCATATTTCTCGAGGTTTTTGTCGCTTTTGTTCTGGACGTCGTGGTCGAGTGTCATGACTACCTGACGATTGTCCTTGATTGTAGATGCACCAATGCCCATGAACTTGGTCGCCACTGGCCAACTGTTATCATGAGACATAACATGCTGTGGTTTGATAGAGACATAGTTTCCGCTCCTCACCACGCCTACTTGACCGACTGCATACTTTTGTACGATTTGTTCAGTCAAATTTTGTACTGGTGCCTCGACTACAGAGGCCAGGTGCCTCCGACAACGCAGATGTCGAAGGATCGTTTGGCCCGTGACGCCCTGCTGACGTAGCATATCGAGCAGTATCGAAGAAACAGGCAGAGCCTTCAGAGGTATAAGATAATGCCGACTGAGATTAGCTGAGTCTGAAGGAAAGATCGTCTCCTCAGATGAGGCAGACGATAAACCGCTGGGCGGAGCAACAGCCTAGGAAATGTAGGCTGGGCGTAAGCACCTGGGCAAGACCACGGGGAGCTGACCGTAAGTACAGTACGCTTGGGAGCGCGCAAGCTTAAGCGATGTCTCGACACAGAGCTAACTGTAGAAACACGTGAAGACACTATTCAGCCAATTGCAATTGCAGGCTGAAGCGCGATCTCCGCGGACGTGGGCAGGAGCGGCGGTTTCCTCCTTTGGGAAACCTCCACAATCAATCAATCAATCCACTCCAATTCTATTCCGTGGGCTCAGACAATCAATCAGCCTACCCACACAATCAACACGATCCAACCCAGACAATCACCCAGACCCAGTCTCCCCTCCAGCATCAGAGAGTCTGTCTCCTTCGATAGACAGCCTACTTTGATCAGTCGACGTGTCCGTAGCGAGCGTGACCGGCGTCATTCGAAACAATCACAACAACAGACTCTGCGAATGGCCTCCATCATCCACGTCTCAATCGTGCTTCTCTGCGCCACTTGAGGTCAAATCATAGGTGAAACGCGACCAGTAGCCCTTGCAACACGTAGACTACAGTGGTCCTCAATACTGACGACAAAAGAGTCTGACGTTGCTCCACCTTCTTCGTGGCAGTCTAGCTATCAAACTTTCTGACAGCAAGCAAGGAGATATATCTCAAGAACGAATTGACGTTAGTTTCATAAGCAAGCTAGTGCTTATACTTGATCAGCGCGGGAACATCACTTGGCAATTTTGTTGAACGAAGAACACTACCGCTCTTCCCTAGTATTACCACGAGTCGAATTTCAGCTCAATCCATGACTACGCAGAGCGATGACGACGATCCAGAATCTAGCTTCAGGACAGCAACTTCCTTTCATCATCATATGATGCAGAATGGAGTCCAATCTTCGCCCGCGACTGGCGGTCGTGACACACCTAGGAGGAGAACGTCGCAGCGCTCCAATGCCGAATCAGAGCGAACAATAACTTTAAGACGACAGCCTTCTTTTGTGTCAAACAGTTCTACTCACTCGAGATCGTCTCAACGGTCAGCCAATTCCTCCATCAGCTCTCCTCGACCCCCGCCACTGAGGAGACGACCTACAGGCAGGACCTCCAGAGTACCCTCCACTTATGGACATACACAACGAATATTTAGTGCAGATGACACAGAAATGGAAATTGAGCAGGATGCTAAAGCTGTGCTGTCAAGAACAATGTCCGATTATGCGAGACCTCGCAGTAGTCGCCATCTATCAACAGCGGGAAAGAGCAGAGCTCCGGACCAATCTTTGAGAGAACATGACGAGGACGAGACAGAGGAGGAATACGCACTTCCAGAAGAAGACATCCTTGAAGAGGACGCCTCAGAGGAAGATGATGATCAAAGTACCGGTAGTGTTGATAGTGAAGAATCCTTCACACTGAAGGAGAGACAGGAAGCCATCAACAAGTCGCATCCCTTCGGTATAAAGATATGGAAACCAGCTATTTACAAGAAGAAGCGCTCAGTACAGAAGGCCGTTGATGGCGAGATTCATTCCACACCCGGGCGGACCAATTCCAATCGTTTTAGTCCTGGAAATCTGTTATGGGCTTTACTCTTTGGGTGGTGGCTATGTCTGGCAATCCTTGGGGTGTCCTTCATTTGCTATGTGCTTGCAGGTCCCACCGGTCGTCGGTATGGTAAGCTTTGTTTCGGCTTAGCACGGTATGTCTTTTACCCATTCGGTCAGTATGTCGAATTGAAAAGGAGTGAAAGGTATGCAGAAGAAGACGAAGGGCTAGGAGACGATGTCCGCGATCTGGACGATATCGAGCAATTCGCTCGGGGCAATAATGCTAACGGAGGGCAAAGGAACCTGGTGGGACGCAGCATCAGTAGTTCCTCGTTCGTCAATCAAGAGCGGGATCCTCTGCTAGGATTTGTCGGCGCGCGCACAGCTACTCACGAGATCAATCCGAAACGTAGGGCTTTTGGTCGTGGGCAATGGAGCATGGGTCGCATAATCTTCTTTGCCCTCTTCTACTCACTCGTTGCTCCGATCATGCTGATTGTCTCCGGTGTTTGCTGGCTGTTCGTCTTTCCTCTACCTATGGCAAAGGTCTGTTATGCTTTGATCAATCATCTGAGGTCACATCCATTGGCCCTGACATTTCATTGGAACTTTCAGTCAAGCCTCATGGATGGTTCACCTGACCGCAAGGTCGTTCTCTGTACCTACCGCGCAATGGGCTGGCAATACTACAAGTACACCGTGGACGGGACTGTATGCACTTGTAACACGCGTTTTGAGCGATCACTAATCGTTCTAGAATATCTTTTTCATCAACCTGCTGGCAGTCGTCCTCTTTACAATCATGGATGAATATGTACTGACCTCTCTGCTGGGCCACGGTACCTGGGTTACGTCTC
Source organism: Taphrina wiesneri (assembly GCA_005281515.1). NCBI lineage: Eukaryota > Fungi > Ascomycota > Taphrinomycetes > Taphrinales > Taphrinaceae > Taphrina > Taphrina wiesneri. The sequence continues at coordinate 281,218 of RHGK01000013.1, forward strand.
CTGCTCTGATTTTCCTTTTATCCCTTCTCTCAATTATTCCTTTGGCATATTTTATTGGCCAGGCGGTCGCCAGTATCTCCGCGCAGTCGTCTATCGGCATGGGTGCAGCCATCAATGCATTCTTTGGCTCCATTGTAGAAGTCTTTCTGTATTGCGTTGCTCTCAACCAGGGAAAAGGATTGCTGGTAGAGGGTAGTATTGTTGGCAGCATTCTAGCAGGCATACTACTGATGCCCGGGCTTTCCATGCTTGGTGGAGCCTTCATACGAAAGACTCAGCGCTTCAATGCAAAATCGGCAGGAATTTCCTCCACTATGATGCTCTTCGCAGTAATTGGAGCCTTTGGACCAACACTGTTCTACCAGATTTATGGCAGCTACGAATTGAAATGTCATGGCTGCCATGACGGCCTACACTGTACGAGATGCTATTTTGACCAGAATACTGCCATATCAGATCCCTTCTATCAGCAAAGCGTCAAGCCCTTCACATACATATGTGCCATCCTGCTAGCCTTGTCATACATGGTCGGTTTGTGGTTCACTTTGCGTACTCACGCGGCGCTGATCTGGACGACACCTGTCCACGAGGAGAAGACGCACCACGCTGTGCCGAGCACGCCTCATACGATAGCACAGGCCCCTGGCAGTCGCGATATGTCACAAAGTGTAGAGCTTCCTGGGACACCACATGTTGCTCCCAAACCAGCTTCGATACGCGACATGTATGTGAAGAAACTCATGCCACACGTAGCTCATGCCCATGCGCAAGGTGGCACTGTTCAAGAGCACTCGAAGGATCTACTCAAGAAGGTGCGCTTGAAACATGATCCGGATACTGGAGAGACATCAATCATCGACCCGGACGTCTTTTACGCAAAGATTGCCGATGTCGCTCAACAAGCCACTACGGAAGCCTTGAAACGAAGTGACGTGCTACGAGCGAAGCGAAGCAAGCCTTCGGACCTGAGCTTCGGAATGACTAATAGTCCTGTGATAGCTTCATCCGGCTCCAGAATGCAACGCTTGCCAGAAGAGCCCGCACCAGAAGAGGACCTACCTCATGGAGGTCACGATGCGCCAAACTGGTCAAGGACAAAGAGTGTGATTGTCCTTTTGACGGCCACCGTGTTGTATGCCGTCATCGCGGAGATCCTGGTAGATACAGTCGATGTTGTTCTGACAAATGTGAAGATTGAGGAGAAGTTCCTTGGATTCACTCTCTTTGCCTTGGTGCCAAACACAACAGAGTTCATGAACGCCATTTCCTTTGCAATGAATGGCAACATTGAATTGTCCATGGAGATTGGCTCAGCCTATGCTCTGCAGGTGTTGCTACTGCAGATTCCAGCTCTGGTGCTCTTTAGTGCATACAAGAATTGGGGTGTGGTCGATATTCCGGCCTTTACGTTTTCCCTCATATTTCCGCGCTGGGATCTGGTCACGGTCATACTGTGCGTGATTCTTCTCTCTCACGTGTACTCGGAGGGTAAATCAAACTACTTCAAGGGCAGCATCTTGATCATGAGTTACGTTGTGGTAACGATTGGGTTCTGGGAGATTCCTTTACGTGAGGCAGGGAATCTGTTACCGGGGGTGTTCAACTTGGGCGTTCAGTGATTGTGACAATGTCGAGCAAAGCGAATGAGGTTACCTCATGAATGCTTTGTGACGACCATTTGACGAGCGGATTTGGGTTCGGAACAGGAGCGATAGGAGCGCAAGCAGACTGCAGTAATGGCGCATAGTACGTACAGATACATTGTGAATACGATAGTGAAATCACGTCTTGACAAGCTTACACAAGTTGGCATGAAGAGTCATTGCAAGAGGTCTCGTTATATGCGAATGCTATGTACAAGAGTTTCGTTAGTGTAAGGTGTGATCTGGGAGGTGTTCATTAATGTCGTCAAGGATGGGCACGATTTCGCCATTGATAGCCATGTGCATGCTCTCACTTGTATTGTTCCCGCGCAAGCTCGAGTTCGAGTGCTCGGAGGGCAGAAGGTGATTGGGTTCTGCGTGGATGAATCGACTGACCAATCGGTGGTCGGGGATGAGTTCACGCCGACTCGGGTGTGGATGGTGTAGATGATCTAGACCGAATGATTTGTGATCTGCCGCACGCCAATTTTGCGGGCCATTCCTTATTCTTTCCCCCATCGGCGTAGCTTGGTCGGTCGGTAGTCCGGCAGAGTCGGGTCCACAAGCATGCTGCTCGTCCAGGGGAGGTAGAGGTTGTGTGGTTGATAGCAGAGTCTTTTCAGGGTCCTCGATACTGCTCGTGGAGGGAAGTGTTTGGAATGCCAAGGACACGGCTTCAGACAAGGTCCGAGTACTTCTCAAGACCTCCACAGTCTTCCGGTATGTAGAATTTGATCTTGTCGCCTCGTCTTTCCGCGTTGGAGGCACTCCGACGTCTGGCGACGTCCTGACAGATGGCTTCCTTGTCTGGCTGTGTCGGGAGCAGGCCTGTAATCAGGCTTGCCAGGAGGGTGAAGATGAAGAAGAACAGGAGAACATAATATAGACTGAGTTTGCCCCAGATGTGTATTGTTGCGTGGTCCATAACCTCTAAATGCTTTCGCAGAAGAACGGAATGACTGTGATGTGATGTGAAAAGGTTCGTTTCTCGACAGGTCTGTAGTGCGGATTGCAGCTTGTGACGAAGGATGTTTCGTAGGTGGAATGCCAAACGATGACCAAGGAGGTTGCAAGTCGTCCCACGTTTCCGACTGTTGCAGGAGGGCTCGTTTACCGGGAGAGGAAGGTCGAGGGGTTTGACCAAAATATACTCCTTTCTGTCGGAGCCAAGCCTCTATCGTATGTTGTTGTTGTCTCTTGTCAGGTTGCGCAGAAAGCAGCCAGAGTATAGAGTCCACTCGTGTGGAAACAAAGGGAGAATGAAGACGGGAGAGACACTGAGATGAGGACAAGGAAGAGGGAGAGGTGAGTGCTTTGTACTTTCACTCTGGGCAGTGGAGGAAGCAGAGCAAAGGAAGGAAGGAAGGAAGGAAGGAAGGCAGCGGTTGGAAAAGTGGAGGTGGAGAGCGGCTACCTCATTCAATCACTCAAGAGAGAGAGGGAGAGAGAGAGAGCCAAAGAGAGAGAGAGGAACCAGTACACACAGTGTAAGTGTGAGTGTCTCTGAGAGAAGTGCTTCTGATGGTGGCTGATGCAGGTCTGAGGTAGATTCTCTCTTTGATTGGTCGATCTCTGAGTGCATCCCATCCATGGCTCTCACCCTTTGATTTGCCTGTTGGTTGCTGCTGCTGCTGCTCATGCGAGAGACTTTTCTTGGTGGACGCTGCCCCATTGGGCGCGGAGGAGTACGCAGCCTGCATCCGCGAGACCTCTCTCTCTCACCAATCAGAAGAGGCAAGCTTTTCGGAAGGATGATTTGGTGGTGGAGAATGGCCACCAGATGTGACATCCATCCCAGCATCACTTTACTCTCTTACCCTCTCACAGTCTCTGTCTCTGTCTCTCTCTCTCTCTCTCTAGTCTCATGGATGCACACACCGGATGAGTCATAGCCGTTCCTAGCGATAGTCACACTCCTTGTCATACATACTGCAGGCGACCTGGACAAGAGTCACCATAGAATCTATACAAGTACATACGAACAAGTCTACACTCTCCAAATCTGTTACATTGTGCCAATCGTTGTACATCCTGTCTCGTTTGTTAATCAAGTCTGTCTCTTTAGGTAGCTATAGTGTACCCGCACTCTGCAGAAAGCCTCATCTTGTCCACTCTTTGTGATACAGACGTCAGCCCTAGCGCAATTGGCTGAGCAGATCCCTCCTATCAAGGCACAATTGTCAATCTGCAGGGTGATGGAGTCGATGCTGCAGCCAAGCAATCGATGCAGCACTGGCATGTCCCTGTTACGCATTCATCACACAGCATAGCCAAAAGACACACGGATCAGAAGCATCAATTTTTAGACTATAGGAGCTCTACAAGCACTGCATTTCCGCCCCTCCCTACGGAGTGATTTCAGCGCAGCATATTCAGCAGCATGCACAATGACGACCGTCTCGAGAATTTCCCCTCAGCCTCGCTCATCGTACCTGCCCACTGCACTCCCCACACAGCCTGTCGCGGAACGGAACGTCAACGCTGATCTGCCTAAGGTGACTGGGCGACGACTGTTCCATTGTTAGCGATCTCGTTCAAGCCAATAATGATGAAAGTAGACTTACACTGCACTCCTTTCTTGATGTTACCAGCTAGATCCTTCACCTGCACAAATTAGCTTATTGTGATGAGCAGTGTGGGGCAACATACACAGGCATCGATCAAGTTCTGCTCAAACTCGTTGACCTTGCCGACACCGTGAATAGTCTTGACTCCCTAAAACATGATTAGCTCGGGTCATGTTTATGATTGATGAGAGACATACCTCAGGTCCAAGCTCAACCTGGGATGAGAAGAAGTCGCACCCCTGGGCGGCAAACAATGGTGACTCCACGAATGTACATTCTACGACTCCTGACTCGCCCTTTGCTGCTCGCAGAAGGGAGTTGGTGAATCGAGCTCCGGCGAATGCCATAGAGAGGGTAGCAGATCCCGATCCATCCTTTGCCTTGACAACCTCGTCACCACCGAATTGAATTCTCTTGACGACAGCATCTCGCTCAGCTCCGGTGATGTCACATCCTGCTTGAGACAAGAGTGGAACGATGGTCACTCCGGAGTGTCCACCCAGAACTGGCACCTCAGTGGTCTCTGGGGCAGTTCCCTTGATGTCACCAATGAACTTCGCGGCACGGACAACGTCGAGGGTGGTGACTCCAAAGAGTTTCTTTGGGTTGTACACTCCAGCCTTCTTGTAGACCTCCTTGACAATTGGCACGGTAGAGTTGACTGGGTTGGCAATGATGAGCATGTGAGCATCAGGGCAGTGCTCGGCACAGGCCTTGGCAAGGTCTCGCACGATCGATGCATTGGTGTTGAAAAGATCGTCACGGGTCATTCCTGGCTTTCTTGGTACTCCTGCTGGAATCACAACAATCTTTGCACCGGTCAAGGTTTTCTTGAGACCGTCATTGTCAGCTCCGTATCCTGAACATGTCGATGCAGTGTTGATGTGTCCACAATCAGCTGCAACACCTGGTGCTCCACGGATGTCGTAAAGTGTCAGATCAGTGACCAAGGAGTTTGTCTTGAGCAAGAGAGACAATGGCTGTCCAATACCACCACCAGCACCTAGAACGGCAACCTGTAACAAATAAGCTTTGCTGTTCTATTCGAAAGACGTATGAATTAGCATACCTTGGAAGCATTGAACCGTGAAGTCGAGAAGGAACGAGCAATAGAAGTCTTTGACAGAATTGGACGGAACATGATTGATTGAACAAAGCTGAACCGAGCTTAAACTATCTATTTGAAGTGATGATATTCTGCTCCGAACGTATTTCCCCAAGACCTCCCGACATCGGAGAGCCGAAATGAACGGAAGATGAAATCAGCTGATATCGTATTCGAAAATGGCTCATGCGATGACACAAGCCACATCTTGCATGTGATTGACCACTCCACTGCGTCATTTGGTACAATTGATACAATCAAGAACCACTGAGATGGTGATACAGACGTATCACCGCGCAAAGGATCCACTACGCTCGATTGTCATGTTCCAGCCTCAGATATAACAAATACTCGGACCGTTTGTACCGCTCCCGTCCCATGTCTGACAACTTGCCACAATACTCATCGAATGCACGATCTTCTGCTTCGGTGACGGACGACAAATCTCGTCCACCAGGTTATGTCGAAGCCTCAATTGGTGGTTCGTCATTTGGAGAGGCATATGCAGAAAAGGTCATTGTAACAAAGCCTGAGGCTACTCAACAATCAGCCTTCACCGTACATTCGACCGAGAACGAAAACTTTGTACTCCTGGACAATGAGACGGCTGCCCCGGTGTATTACATAGATTTCTCCTCATCACTCTCAAAAATGTTTGTAAGAGCAGGAAACAGCACTGCGTCTCCAGTCGTCTCAACATCAAAAGTACCTGGACCTTTCGTGAAGGAGATGCACACGGAATACGAGTCTCGAGTCAGCTCGGGCACCAAGGAGACCACCATCGCCGCAACTGGCAAGTTTCATGTGGTCTGGACATTTACAATGAAGAACAAATTATATGAATGGAAGTCCCACAAAGGTGTCTCGACATTATATCAAGACAAGTCGATAGTGGCAACATATGATATTGGCAAGTCAATGGTGGTGGAGAAGACATTTCTCCAGCTCAGAAATGTCGTTGTCTCAACAGCATTCGCCATACTGCTGTTCGATCACTTAAACACCGTAAGACGCCATCGAGTCCTGAACAACATGACGAAGAAGTCGAATTTGGGACCGCCCATGAGTGGTGGTCTGCTATTGTAATCGCAGACTTGTCTTCTACGAGACTTCTTCTCGCTCGCTTGCACCGCATGACGAGCGAGGCTCTCAGTGAGAAGATTGACGATCCTACTAGCTGCAGCAACAGAGTACTATGGTATCAAGTCTTGGCTGGGTCTTCACTGCTTGGCAGTGGATCGGATCGGATCGGGGAAGGGCCATAGCCACGCTCCTTACCACTCGTAGTGCAAGTGCTGGTCCCCTGACACGTGTAATGCAGTAAGGTATGGTCCATTTAGGCACTTCTAGTCGAGACCTCTGGCCGTGTCGACCTTGCCACTTTTGTGCATTGGTCTACGGCACTTGCTGCATAAAAAGCGCGACCATGTCCAACTCCGCAAATCTGGCTCAGAGACATTTACAATGTTCTCAGCCTTGTTGCCACGAGCTATGTTATGCGATTCTACCGTAATCTACTAGTAGCTAAAATGCAATATTAAAAGGCCGCTTCCAGATACGCCACTGTGCTCAGAGTGGCTTTAGCAGCGCGGAAATCGCTCACCTTTAGATTCTCTCGAGCTCCGACGCGCGACGTGTTGACATGGACAAGCACATGACCATTCTTCATCGTTACATATTGCCTTTAAATGGTGAACAATGCATGAACCAGATCTTTCGTGTCTAAATGTGATTCATCCGACTCAGTCGTGCAATGCGCGTGCGTCAGAATCGCGCTTTTTCAAGTCGGAGGGTTTCGCTCTCCTCGAGTTGATCACAATTGAATCGCCATCAATTGAGCAGTTTATGCGCTCACGTGCACTGCGCTCTTTGTGCGCACAATCATCCGTGGCGTTCTTTGAGTACGCCACACGTTTCTACGGGATTCGTCTGACCGCAATAATAACGCTCTACATGGGTATATATAAGACCTCTCTTCCTGCCATCCCAACTCGACAACCTCAAAAGTACAATCCCGACCAAGTCAAATCAAACAAGATGAGTTCAATGGCATCAATCGAAACTACTACCTGTGGTAAGTCACATTCAAATCTCCCCACATTCACCGCGGGGGAGTCCTTGGTGACGTGCAAGACTGACAAGGTACTCAAGGATGTAAAGGAGACGAATCCATCTGCGCATGTAAATCAGGCCAATGCGTCTGCTCGTCGTGTCCTAAATCAAGCTCCACCACCGGCAGCACGGAGAAAAAGGCGATCACAAAGACGGCGTGTGGATGTGCTGGAGATGAGGCACAGTGTGCCTGTCGGACCGGACAATGTATCTGTTCCTCCTGTCCCAAGAGTGAAAAGACGGCTGCTTAGGGCGTGTTGCTGATGAGTGGTGGATGTAGATAGGATGAAATCATGTCGTTGTATTGCCTTTTTCTCAGCCTGTGATGTACTTTTGTCCAAATACTTTCTGTTCTTCCGTTTTACTTGCATTGTTCACGTATCATCAGCGGCAATCATACAAATTTATCGGCTTAAATCAAGGATCAGACTAGAAATCATCGCATCAGACTGGAGGTTTGAGGTAAAGATAAAAATCTCAATTGATTCAAGCATAAACTATTCATGTCTCGTTATGTGCATTTGCCTTTCGAAAGCCAATCGTGGACACATGCTTAGTTACATGAAGCAATGACCATCGACAAGACTGGCAAGTTGTAGTCGGCAAAGAAGCTCAATGTGTTGCTGTCAGTCGCCGTCAACTCGTACGAGGTCTGGACCGTTGGGCAGGTAAAGGTCGTGAATGTGGTGTTTGTTCCCGGAGTCAAGGTGGCGCTGAACGATGATCCACGAGCAGGCTTGTCGGCGTATGTGCTGGTGACTGGTGCGACGGCCGCGAGCTCGTACAGGGTCACTGCGATGGACGACGAGGAGATCTCGTATGAGGTAGTGCCGCTGGCAGCCTGGATCTCTTCAGTGGTTGGGAAGTAGAAGCTCAATGAACAGTCTCCGCTGGCTCCGGTAGGGTTGAATGTGAAGATGGTGCTGTTGCCGGCTCCGATGTAACCAAAGTAAGAGCTTCCGGAGAGGTCAGAGCCACTGTTGACAACCTCAATCGTGTTTGGGAAGTTGGATGATCCCAATGATCTTGTAATGTTGGTGCATGCTGCCTGGGCAGATGAGGTTGTCGTCGTTGCCTTCAACGTGGTTGCGGGTGATTGTACGGTGGTTGGTACAGTTGCGGTCACAGTCTGGACTGACGTCTGCACAACAGTGATTGGCTGGGTCTGGATACTGGTGACGGTGACGGTGGCAGTCTGTGAGTGAGTTTCGGTGATGGTCTGGTTCACGGTGGCAGTCTGTGTCTGGACAACTGTGACTGGAGCGGCGGTCTGAGTCTGCACGACAGTCACTGGTGCAGCAGTCTTTGTCTGAGTCTCGGATTGTGTTTGAGTCTGCACGACTGTGAGTGTCTGGTTGACTGTCACTGGAGCTGCAGTCTGTGTCTGTGTCTGAATAACAGTGACAGGAGCTGCAGTTTGAGTTTGTGTCTGAGTCTGAAGCACGGTGACTGGAGCTTCAGTGGTTGTCTGGACCACCGTGACCGCTGCAGGGACATTGGTGGACACGACCGTGGAAGTGACCGTTGAAGGCACACAGCTGCTGGACGAGGACGACGAGACTGCACAGGCAGGTACAGTAAGCTGCACTGTGGTACAGTTTGTCACGGTACTCTGGTCGACATCTCCAGTGTAAATGTTGTAACCCGGGATGTCTCCGGTAGCGAGACAGGCAACAAAGGTACTGTTGCTGTTGTAGGTAAGGGAGCCGTTGCAGACAGAGAAGCCGGTGGTGGTGGCACCCTCATCGACACTTGCTGAGCATTGGAATTGATCCTGCTTGGAGATCTCGCAGAGTCGACCGGCAGAGTCAGTGACCTGACCATTCGAGAGGGTAAAGTTGGATGCCGCTGTACCGTTCACATCACATCTGGCCTGTCCATCACTGATCTGGGAGACGGCTGACGATGCAATTCGGACTTGCCCATCGTCAATCTGGCTGGTTCCGCAGCCGGCAACGTTGATCTCGAATGGACAGGCATATGACGAGCTACACGAGGTAGACTGTCGTTTGAAGAGTCCAGGAGCCGCCGAGACCACGGTGGACGCAGCAAGGAGCGAGACGAGGCCTTGAGGAAAGATCATTTCCAGATGAGAGTGAACTGAGGTGAAGGATAACCCTCAAAGATGGCACATAGAAGTCCTTCTTATACTTCTTCGGTCCCATGACTTGGCTAAGAGGCGCCAAGAAAAGTCCAGAATACCGACTGACAGCAGTGACCTCAGACCACATTACGCCAAATCGTGGAGATTATTCTGGTGCACATCACCTGCCGAGGACATTGGATCTGCATATGCTCTCGACGAGCTATTCATGTAGGCACTGTTTTTGGGTGTCCGGATAGCTTTCCACAGTATGAAATCTGCATGATCCTGCCATATCTCTGTACAGTTGCCAATTCCTTCGACAACTATTATATATGCCAAGAGTTTGTGACCATGCGAGTCGATCCTGTGCGTCACGCTCCGATGCCGCGACTTTGTACGAGTGAGTGAGTGAAGGTGGTGCGTGTGTGGCACAGCAACTATTAATAAAGTTGGAGGAGATGAGTGATTTCCCAAAGAGGCACCGAGGACCGCTCAAGCGACTGAGAGGATTTTCCGTTGAGAGTCTCAACGCTCATTTGTGCGTGAATGAAGCTCCTCAAGTGACTCTGACTCTGCTGCAGGGATATATTTTTGGTCAGTAGTGCACATGCTCGATCTGTCGTTCCTGCATCGAGACCAAGAATAGGTCGGCTATGTGATGGAAATGACCGCTGCACATCACTGCACTGACTTGCATCCGACAGTCCGGAGCTCGGCGACTAGCTATAGCATCAGCGCCGCTTCCCGTTTACTTTACGAGTCTGATGAGACACGAGCTTGAATGCAGAGGATGTCAGTGCAACCTGCACGGAAAATGCGAGATCAAGAGTCTTTCATTCTTTTTTGTGTGTGAGATTTACAGAACTATTGACCTAGACCTTCAAAGGACTCATTGTACAAGCATTCGTGTCACCCGTCTGCATGTACTTTCATGCACATGGTAGAGACTGCAATTGAACCCAGATCGAGAAGGTCAGGCCCAAAAGAAGATTGCATCAGCCTCGATTCGATCCGATTCGATTCGATGTGACCGACAGCAGCAGCAGAAGCAGAAGCAGCAGCGGCAAGAGAGGCAAGAGATCACGATCAATCACGAGGGGAGCGTCAGCCACTGACGGGAGTTGAGCCACTCTGTCACCAGCCACATCCCATCCCATCCCATCCCTTCGATCCCCCAAACTCTCTTCCCTTCCCTTCCCTTCCCTTCCCTTCCCTTCCCTTCCCTTCCCCATCTTTTCCGTCTTCATATGCATCCACTTGGACCATGCTGGCCCTACAGAGGCGTCTATACGAAGGACTCTGCATACGTCAAAATCACCCGTCCATCTTTCCGTCCTTCCATTCTCAGACGTTGACGATAGATCATGTGCTCATCTCGTCTCACATGACTGACGGACGTCATGAGTTCTGTCCGCCGGCACTTTTAATTCCGCGGCAGCTGCTGGCTTGGCCTGGGGGCTATGCACCCACGGTCTCCGTACCATGCCTCTCCACCAGACTTTGCCAAGTTGGCGCAACAGGACCCGGCCCTTCGGAAACAGTAATGGTGGTTCCGAGAAGTGCTGCATGACACGCGTGTTGATGGTCGTAGTGTCGTTGGCAACACTGTCGATTTCAAGGACCCACAGGCCGCTCGTGCCGTGACAAAGGCATTATTGTTGCATGATTTCGACATTAAGCTTGAGTTGTCTCTGGATAGATTATGTCCGCCCGTACCTAATCGTCTAAACTATGTCCTATGGCTCGAGGACCTCGTTTCGGAGACAAGGCCTCCAGAGGACTCGTCACGACCGGTGATTGGTATTGACATTGGCACTGGATCGACTGCCATATACCCTCTGCTGACATGTCGACGGAATCCCTCGTGGATCATGTACGGACTCGAGTGCGACGTCGAGTCACTGTCGTTGGCACGCACAAATGTTGCCATGAATGACTTTTCAGAACGAATCCGCGTACGTAAATCAGATTCTGAAAAACCAATCCTGCTACAACAACACGACATTTTCGCTGAGAAAATCACGTTTACGATGTGTAATCCACCATTCTACGCTTCCCCCGAAGAAATGCGCGTATCAAGGGACTTGAAGACGATCGATGCCAATTCAAGCAACACGGGCTCTCGTTCAGAACTAATCACCACTGGCGGGGAAGTCTCCTTCACCGCCTCACAAATCAGGGATAGTCTCGTGCTTCGCGACGGGGTACAGTGGTACTCTACCATGTTGGGCAAAAAAGACTCACTCGCCCACGTAGTCGACATGTTGCGACACGACCGCATCACCAACTACGCCATCACGGAACTCGTTCAGGGACAGACGAGGCGGTGGGCCGTCGCTTGGTCATTCAGTCGTTACCGACCATTGGCTCGGTCCTCGAGATGCCCTACCTCCGTCGCACTGGACCTGGGACCCAGTAATCCACTGTTTTGCATCCCCTTGCCAGATTCATTTGCGAGCAAGTCTGTGGATGTCGTAGTCGAGGACTTTCTCGAGCGTGTTGGCGTGCAGTGGGAGTGGATCACCGTCAAGCAATCCAGGATGATTTGCGTCGTGGAGAATACTTGGTCTCGCCAAGCACGGCGGAAATTAGATAAAATTAGACTTCTTGGCAGTGTCTCGACCTCCACTGAGGACGATGCCCGAGAGGTGGCTATGCGGGTACAGCTAAATCACAGGCGTGATGAAGGACAGATTGAACTCTTGTGGAGATATGGACTGGACAATCTGCTCTTTGAGAGTTTTTGTGGCAAGATGAAGCAGTTGTTGCGATAGGTTATAGCATCGACCTTATTACGGTCCGTATTTATAATATTAAGGTTAGCTATGCATATACAGATTTTCCTCCTCCAATGCTTTAATGACTCAGTGGCACGCTGACGCCGCGATTGCGCAGATATGAAGTCAATTTCTGAATGAGGATGATAATGTCTTCATCAGACAAGCCCATTATGGCTGCACCGAGTAGTGCGCCCACAGTCTCCCTCTTGACTGCGATGAAGGATTGGTAGTAGAGGTAGACGAAGAAGCCGTTCAGGATCTGACAGTCCATACGGTCAGTCATACCTCCGTGTCCCGGAATGCTGTCGCCAAAGTCTTTGATTTTGAATGCTCGCTTGAGTCCCGACGCGAAGAATCCTCCAAACGGCGCAATGAGGGACGCGAAGGTGGACAAGACCATCAAGTGTAGTTGTATTGGCGCGATATTGATGTGTCTAGGCAAGAACGACAGGAGGGGATGAAGATTGAGAAACGTTGGTGGCAAGTCGAACGTTCTGGTCAAGAAGACCGGGTTTGGCTCGCATTGCAATCCTGTGAAGAAATTTGCTCCCAGATCTGTCGCGGGGCAGATAAAGTAGTCTGATCGCATAAAGACGTTTGAAACGATTAGACCAATGATTCCTGTGCAGACCCACGCTCCTAGGAATCCCTCGACAGTCTTTTTGGGTGACAACTCCAGCAGCTTGTGCTTGCCGAAAAGCTTTCCACAGACATACGCAAAACAATCGTTCGCAATCACGAGACTGGCTGGAATCAGGAACCAGTAAATTCCCTCGAGCAAATTGTTGATGATGAAGTGGGCTTGACCAACAACAAGGATCAACGTCATGTGCGTAAAGCTGAATTGACTGAATTGGAATCGATACTGTCCTTTTTGCAAGCTACCCACGAACCATACAAAGCCGATGATGTATAGGATGAAGCTGATGAATCGATGATGCGTTGCGAACGGTAGGAGAAGCGCATCAACAAGAACGATGTGCTTGAAATAGTAGACCACGGTCTCGCCATATGCAAAGTATAGCGTCGTAGCCAGGAAGTACCAGTTGATGGCTTTGAACCAAGGAATTTGGTTCTCTTTCGCAGGGACGGCTGCAATAGCGAGGATTTCGTTGAAGATCATGACTTGCACCACAGTCAAAAAAAGAATGATCCATAGATGTCCAGCAGCTAGGAGAGCGAGTAGTCCACCAATCATGATGGCCGTCCATGTCGTACGAATCGCTGCGTTGCTCTTTGCAGGCTTCTCCGTCACTTGCTCCTGCTTGATATGATTTGTGTTTGTATCTCTCGTCGGGCTGCTCGGTGGAGATTGCGCTCCATTGCTCTTCCTTTTCCTCTGTGACATTTTGCTTCTTGTGGCTCGGAACAACTCGAGTCTGATTGACTGGATCCGGGACTGATCGATCGTTTACTCAGGGTCGCGGTCGATTGAGTGGTTTGGAAGGGGACCTGTTACGAGGAGAGCTGGGAATTTTTGGTTTTGGGCTGGTGAGAGCGTGCGTTGAAGTTGGAAGTGGAAGGCTGGGAGTTGCAGTTGGAACTCACGGGACTGACGCAGCTGCTGAGGCTGGGAAAGTCTCAAGTGAGTGGAGCTTCCGCGGGACCGTAACGTAGACTCGGTCTGCCGCTCAGCTCAGCTCAGCTCAGCTCAAATGTCAGTCTCCGTCTACATGCACGCACACTGCTGCCTGTCCCTTCTCCCTATGTAAAGATGTGCAATGGTGTCTATAAATGGTTGATGCATCCTCTAATTGTCTATAGTACACGATAACTACATTGTCCTGCTTCCATATCTGAGCATTGCATTGACGGAGGGATCTGCTCGAGTGCTGCACATCATCCGAAACCGTACAAGTCTGGTGAAAGTGTCGTCCTATGACAACGATATACAGCAACATGATCCCACAGACGTATCTTCATGTAGGGAGGTGGGTAGTTATGCTTCCATGTAGATGCTGGAGAGCACGCTGTAGTGTGACGCAGATCGTTGTCCGAGTTGTTTTAGCAGATGAGTTTATGCGAAACAGTCCTGTCAGGAGTGAATACAACGGTCAATGAGTTGTGATTGCTGCTTGACTTACTTCGTACTTTGCCTTTGGATGTTTGTTGTCTGCGTGTTGCTTGAGGGCGACCTTGGTGGTGTCAGCAGAGGTGGTCGTCTGTGGGAGGGGGAAGGGGTTCATACTGTGGCAGATGCAACCAGCTCAGCGAAACAAATCTTGCACTTCTTCACTTCCCTTGGCGCCTTCACTGGGACTCCAGACTTGGTCAGCGCCGTCCTCAGACCAGCGGCCTCGAGCCTGTTCCCAATCAGATGTGGTACGACAATCTTCTCGACTTTTCAACGTACTTTTTGTTCTCCTTATTTCGCATGTCTTTCTTTGATTGAGGCATCTTTGGTGGTCTTGAGCAGTTTGAGGGGTTAGCAGATATCGATTCGAATAAGTACTAACGGTACAGGGAGAGCTGCGACAACAATAGAAGCTGTAGTGTCCAGATGTTCCAGGATCCCGATTCTTGGCAGAAACAAAATTCACGTCGCTTCCGCCAAACGATGTCGATCGCGAATTACGGCCCGACGCGTCTTCAGTGAAACGAGAATGACTCCACACACAATATTCCCTCCTCATAATATGCATTTGAAGATACCTCGATCGACAACAGTGGCATTGTAAACTACCTGTGGCCACTTATGCATGGATTTTGGAGATGAAGATGACGACGATTGGGATGCCAATGAGCTCGAAGCCTTGGAGGCTCAAGCCGTCAATAATTATGCCGCCACACAACAACGGACGCAAATACCGGCCCCGGGGCCTGCCATACAGCCCAAGGTCAACCATGCGAAAGAGGCCTCCGATATAGCAGAGGACGGTGACTTACTTGCCGAAAAGAGACGTCTTCAGAAATTACTGCAGGACAAACAAGGGGAATTGTTGATACTCAAAAACAACATTGCTAGGACGAATGCTGAGCATAATGCAGCTCTTGAACATGCGAACGCTACAAACAAACACATACGGGAGGATCTGTCTCGACAACTAGATGTGTACAAAGATAAAGTTGTGAGACTAGAGACTGATGTGACTTTCCAACGACATGAATTGAAAGAAGCGAGATTACGAGCCCTGCAGGCTGGCAAGGCTACTCAATCTTCACCGCGAGCCTCAGCTCGATATGCCTCGAGGCTGAATGGATTTCCGAGCAAGAATGACTTTGAGAAGGATGACTTCGAGTCGGATCCATTTTCCAGACTATCACCGAGAAAACGACGCCGAACAAATAGGATTGCACAAGAGCCTGCTTTGGATGACTTTGATCTTGCAGAACAGAGAAGTCGCATGAAAGCTGGTACCCAACCTGCCGCAAACTCGCAAAAAGATGCTGAAGAGCAAGCCATGGACATTGACGAGCCACTGGAGCAGCCAACATCACAGTTGGACCAACTGCCAGAACTACCTCGAGAGGAGACGAATGGTTCAGTGTTTTCCCACATCAGTGGCATCAAGGATGATTGGAAAGGTCCAACACCTGATATGCTGACGGTACACTCTCGTGTGCTGAATTGCGTCTCTCATAAGGGCTCTGGCTGTATAGAAGCTCTGATGCAAGTTCAGTGTGCCACGAACCATCACAAAGGCTCGATGGGGCAGCATATTCTGTTGCTGTTGTCGAGTCAACCTGCCAGCAATTCGCCCGAATCGCTTACCCTCACCCTGTCACGCTTTGTCCTCGATGAACTTTGCACTGGTAATGACGATGCCGGTGCTCTTCTTGCCTTGCTGGCTCTCCTAGACGTCCTTCTACAGACCTTTGTCGAAGGAATAGCGAGCCTAGTGGTATCACATGTCCATACAGAAACGAGGAGCTTGCAGCGCTTGCAAGAGCTCGCGGCCGACTCGAAACATCCACAGGAACTGCGCCTACGAGCTATGTACTTGCTCGAACGAACAGCAGATTGTCTCGACAGAGCAGTGGAACCCTGCACGAAAATGCTCGAGGCTCTAGACTATCAATTCATCCGTAAAATCCTGACTACCGAGCAGGATAACGTGAAACGTATGATTCTGATTCGTTGTCTAGCAAAGTTGACAGTCGAGTCCGACACGTCTGACCACTTGAACGAATTACTTGATCCAGTCACGATACACTTCGACAAAGACGAAACTCTAGACTCGAACCTTATTCTCTTACGACACACCATCATTCAATACCTGTACTGCATAATCATATTCTACAAAGACGGTCTAGACCGCCTCAGAAAATCAAGACACGTCATACCACGACTGGTGAGACGATTGTCTCGAGAACTAGATGTCCTGTACGACGTCCGCGATTCGACGCAAACAATGATACTCATCAAGATGATTGTCAAGGTTTACCATATTCTGGTACAGGACGAATCGAATGCCACAAACGAACTCCATTGGCGATCTCCTGAGATTAAAGCGATGCACCTGACTACCATGACGCGCATCCTGTACGCCGAGGAGAGCGATAATTTCGATTCCATCACGCAAGACTTGGCGATGGAGTTGTTGGAGATTGCAGTCAGTCCGGAAGAGGGCAACGATATATATGAAGTCATGGGCGGCATTCCCAGTGAATAAATGTCATGTCGATCTACCGCCGCGCTTAGAATGTATCTGTATATTGCATACTCTGATCCATCCACCACTTTGAGTCGTAAGAGTCATGTCGCACCCACTCGGGTAAATCCACTTTCTCGAGATGCTTTGCGACAAGTTGCATGTTTGTCCTGATGTAGTCACCAAACTGGATGCCAATGTCTTGTGTACGTGGTAACGCTAGTGCCAACAACATTGTACTCAACAAAACGCACTGTTGCACGAGTTCTTCATATGGATTCGCAACCTCACCCAGACCGTTCAGTTCTGCCTGTACCCGATGTTGTATGGTAAGGACTTGGAGGATGTCAAAGTCGAGGTAGCTTTTCGGAAAGTAAGGATCGGTAGGGTCCAACAGTAGCTCTGCAGTCGTGACGACTCCTCCCATCGCCAGATCACTCAGCGGGTCCGTATTGATAGAACTGATTTGATCGGGCCAGGATCGCGCGCCTCTGAGAATATGATGCAAAAAGTCATTGAATGTTTCGCCTTCGAAAGAGTCACTGGAAAATTCGACCGGGTGATCTAGTTGGTAGAGACATAGAGGACAGACACAATCGAATCCGGCATGGTCACGCAACTTGCGGCGCCGTGTATGGACACAATCGAGCGGATCGAAACCATACGAGACACAAATCTCAGTGTTCCTGTCGATGGCCACATTTGCTCTGAAGAACTGCACTGCTCCGTAAGAGACCATGGTCGCATTGGGCACACAAGAGTGGTTGAATTTTCCGGCGTATCCAGAGACAGTGAATGCATGACCCGAGACCTTTGTATGCTTGCCTCGAAACTTTCGTCCCTGAGGGTTTGTGGATGGGTGGTCGATGGCCCATGTATATTTACTAATGATTGCTCCACAAAGTCCAGGCAGATCATCTTGTGCAATGCATTCTTTCTCCGCAAACTCGAAGGACCGAAGAGTTGTGCGTATTGATGGCGAGCGTTCAGCCATGCAGGTCAGTTTGGCCGCCATTTCCGCTCTCGAAACATCTGAGAATAACAAGTCCGCAGGGTCATCTATCGAGGCTAGATTCTGCACCACGATTGCGGGTACCGAGGTGCATAATAACTCGCCCTTTCGAATGTCTCTCGCTGCGACGACACCTTGTTTTTTCGGATCCGGTAGTGTAGAGACTTTCACCGGTCCAAGATATGTGGCATGTCGAGTAGCTTGACTTATGTCCTCATTTTGCAGTCGCGAGTAATCATAGTCACCAGAATCTTCTGCCGTCTTAGTCTCTGGGTCGAGAGGTGGCGCAGTATGTGCTTCTTGCGAGTTGGCCCTTTCTACTGCTAGACAGACCTCGAGCAAGTATGGGAATGCTGTATGGTCAAGTACTTCGGGTTGCTGTAGATTTCTGATCGGTCCCTTGAGTCCTTTACTACGCAGAAATTCTAGCTTTTCATCGAGGACCTGCTCAGCTAATGACTGGACCAGTGTCCTCTTTGGCTTGTGCGAGGACATGTACGGGCCTGCAGAGCGTCCATTGAGTTTGACTTTTGTGGAGAAGAAACTCCATCATTGAGGTCCCGACCAGAGCTCCTCCTGCGCTTTTGTTTTGCTCTCAATTTGGTTGCCATTCACCAGACATATCAGCTTTACTTCATTCTTCGAGAACATTAAAGCTCAAGAGCCTGACAATCAATATGGCAGAATACGCAGAATTGATATCGTCCACTCACAGGTCTTTCTCGATCGAGGATGACATTGGCGCCATTTCACGAATCAGTGAGAGTTTACAAGCGGCGCGCACAACACGCCAGAAAAGGCGACAAGAAAGTCGTAATGTTCTTCTCGACCTTTCCAGAACACTAGAGAATGCGAAAAACAGATTACAGGCAACGAGAGGCTCGATCGAGGTTGACCACGACATCATGATGAATTCTCTCGACCGCGAAAAGTTTGGGCTGGCGAAAGGCATCAACGATTTAGAGAGCAAGAACCATGCCTTGGAGTCACAATTGCGCCGACTACAGGAGGAAATCGAGAGTATGGATGAAGATGTCAGTAAAGAGCCAGCAGCATTCGATCACGATGAATCAACCGTTCTCAAACTCAGTGTTTACCGCGACCTGGGCATTTCATTAATTGAGGACCAAGGAAGCTATGGGCGCGCCGTCATCAGGAGTGCTAATGGGAAGGATGTACACATGGTCAGTCTCGACAAAAATGGCGGGTCTTACGCCGATCACCTATGGGAATTGTGTTCCACGAATTAGATGTGCTGTGGAGTGAGTGAGCTAGGTGACTCGTGTACAACAAGGAGATCATGATGCTTTTGCGCGTGCGAGCGATTGATGACCATTTCCGTCATGTTTTGTAGTCAATGAAATGAATAAACGCAATCGCTGAGACCATCCCTTGACTATCAATCTAGTGCTTACAACATCCCTGATCACTCCGCACTGCTTGCACTCCTCGACAACCTGATCGGGCAGCTTCAACCAAGAACAACGGCAAGCAAAACGATCGTAAAGATGATTATCAAAATCATCATCAGACAAAACATCCTGTTGCGGGAATTTCTCTGGTAGCGTTGTGCCTTGGCCAATTCCGTGCTTGCCACCTGCGTATTGGTAGCCACATTGTCCACATTGGCTTCGATGCTGTCAATTTGATTTCCTTGCTCGCTGACCATGGTACCCAGGTCACGGAAGATCTCATTCAGTTCTGTAATGCCAGCCTCTATATTCTGTATCTCGGACTCGCGCTCTTCAATTAAGCTTTCGTTGAATTCGATCTCGGCATTATCTAAAAGGCGTGGAGCCTGGGTCGCTTGTAATTGTACACGAGCATCTGAATCATTGTTTGCTACTGCTGCTTCTTCGGATTCCTGAATGACTTGCTTGGCTGTATCGATATAGGATTTCTGATATTCTGCTGATTTGCGCTGTACATCCTGAAAAGACGACAGAGCAGACTGGAAATCTCTCTTCATCTTGTTCTTAGTGAATTTTGCAGCATCTCCTCCAATTTGTTGTTCATCAAATTCGTCCAGCTTCTTGATGTCGTCCCCTGCAACCTTGACATTATCCCGAGTAGTCTCCAATAAAGTATGTAAATTTGATCGAGATTGTTGACTATCCTTCTTCGAGCTTATTGCCTGAAGTAACCTCTGTATTTGAGTGATGTTCGAGGTTATTTGAAAGATGCGACGAGAAATGATGTTCGTCTGCTTAGCGAAAGCGCTTGTCGAGCTTGACGAGGCGCGGACCGGTTGAGACTCGAGATCGTGCAGCTTGTTAAACGACATGATGACGGGTAGCTTCGATCTACGATAGCTACAGGCCCAAGTAAGGTATGTACAAGACAGAGTTCTGTACACGTAGCACTAGTGTGATCGTCATGCGCAGACTAGTATGTACTGCGCAAGTGTCTGTGCACAGAGAGGGACGAGCATGAGATGGTGGCGGTCGGCTAATCTCTGTGCTGGTCTCCTTCTCTGGCTCAAGCATCAGCTCCCTCCCCCTGCAGGCTCTGATCAGTGTCGTTCATAGCTTGGCCAGGCAGTCAGTCAGGTAGATTTGCTTCCAGACAGATCGCATGCAATGTTGAGGAAGCGTGATGGAATGCTGACATTCACTCTAACAGAACTTTGCCTCTGCGTGATGTAGTGGCACGATAAGGGCACAAACTATCATCAGACAATTGACGGTGATTTGATCAGTTGCAAACAGTAATGAGTCTTGTCACCTCTCATCCTGAGCAAGATATCCTTGCTCTTGAGGCACGAGCAATACAAGCTGAGAGACAATGGCTGTTTGACAACGTTCTGCCACGCACAATTGCGTCGATACGAGAAGGTCTTCGAGAATGTTCAGATCTTCTCAAGAATGCGAGCATAACACTACCCATCTCGTCTCGGGAGACTGAGTGTCTCAAGGGCATAATGACTCGTCAAGGATCACAACTTGTCAAGGGAGATCTCCTCATCAAACTGAGCAAAGTCCAAACAAAGCTCAGCATTCCTGCCGGCAAGCATATACATCTACAACAGATTGAGGATGTCAGCAGTCTAGTGCATTACTCTATGGAAAGTCTGGAACATGATCTGTATCCAGACACGGCAAAGAGAATCATTGCAGATATACTCATGAACATCAAGCAAGGTCTACAAGCTCTTTCCAAGTACCCAGGCGGATCGGCTTTCCCTCTAGGGACTATTGATCCTGACTCGCTACGACCTGACTTGCCAAGCAACGTGGCTCTAGATCTCTACATACAAGACTCCTCTCTAGTCTCCGAAATACGAATGCTACAACCGCGGAAATCCGAGAATTTGTTCTCGACCTTGATAAAAAATAGCTCCGTGGAGACTGGAGGTTTTGTGAGATATAGAGGCGAGGACGTTCGTGTTCTGGAGCATGTTCGCGTTGAGAGCCAAGATCCGGCCTTGATTGCTATAACAGCGAAACTCACGGCTCTGAAGCACAATGTTGAGGAGGTACAGAAGAAGATCCATGCTACACAAGGTTAATCGTGCTGACGCATGTGCGACGGCTTGAGTTCTAGTGACAGTAGCTTTTGATATAGCCTCTCCTGAATAATGGAATAACTTCATACCTGAGATGACTATTGCATTGGATACAATTCCAATTTGTTTGTGAAAGTTGTGATGAATTGCATCTTCCCTCCAGACAAGTGATCAGTGATCAGTAGTCGGCATTGCGGACATCACGTGCAGGCTCACACCTCCAAGGCTTAATTTGATTTCCTCCGCGCTTTCGCTGATAAGCATTTGTCGCCTGACCCCAGACTCTACACTTCAGATTCAGTGTCCTGTGCCAACTGATTCGGTGAAATTTTGTTTGTGCCAATATCTATCCTAGGATATGGGCAACAGTCAGTCTACGGACAAGGAGTCGACCCACGTCAAAGGGCGCGAAAGATCCGGTAGCACAAAGGATGTGGAGACCACGACACCGCCAAGTGCTATCAAGAAGCGCTCCTCGATACGAAGAAACAGACAGGTCCTGACATCTTCGAGTCCTCCGCGGCATCGCAAAGGATCAGCGGACACAGAAAGCACCGTCTTTGAGGCCGACAAACTGAGTCTACTAGATGAACCAAGCTTACCAGGAGCTTCCCTGTCACGACGAGCCAGTGTAGTGTCAATCATATCCGGTGATGCTGAAGGCGACGAGAATCCAGATTTGGCGAGTGCCAAATTACCAGTGACTATTAAGTGGTCAGGCAAAGGCAATGACGTCTTTGTCACCGGCTCATTCACGCACTGGCGCAAGAAGATACAACTACACAAAGCAGCGGGTGAATTGGATTTCAATGTAACCCTGCATCTGCTACCTGGCACACATCGGCTCAAATTCTATGTTGATGGTGAGTGGAGGACAAACGAGAATATGGCAGTCGCCACGGACTCGTCAGGCAATTTTGTCAATTATATCGAGGCTTCACTCTCAGACGAAGAGCTCGCATTGAGGCGCGAGGATGAGAACCACGAAGCTGCCGCGTTCCCAGCGAAACCACCAGTCGAGAACTGGACCAATACGATTCCCTCATTCATGACTCCTTCGGAAGAATTACTGCAATCTCCGGCAATGATTCCACCGAGTCTTCCACCACACCTCGAAAAAGTCATCCTGAACACCTCAAACGACAGAAAAGACGACCATTCAGTGTTGCCACATCCGAATCATGTCGTCTTGAATCATTTGGCGGCGAGCAGCATCCGTAACGGCGTCTTGGCAGTCAGTGCCAGCACGAGGTATCGAAAAAAGTACGTGACTACGATATACCAGACTGGTGCTCCGTCTTCGTCAACATGACCAACACATTGAAAGAGAGAGGTATTGCATAGCAACAGCAGCAGCGTGAGCGAAAGATGCGAGGGAGGATTACCGTAATTCCATTCACCATATATTACACTATTTACACGATACACTTCATTGAGCACGACTCTTCTTGGTACCACCGTCATCACGCATTGCGCCATTAGTTCGCTTCTTTGAACTCGTCTCTAGCGTGTCCCATGCCGAAATGATCTCTAATGCTCCACTCAAAATTTTCTTCTCGCCCATGCGGACGGCGACGGCATTCCTCACATTATACGAAACCTCGCTCTGTTGCAGGATTTGCTCATCACGTTCGATGCTCGTGGCGTACTTTCGCAACTGTGCACGTACCGCGCGACTCACTAAATCCTTCATCGTGCTCGTCTTTCTCCCCTTTGGCACCTCACTTTCTTCACTTCTCATACGACTGAAGTCTAGAGAACTCATCGACAAGACATCAATCGTCACCATGACTTGCGACGGCACTTTGCCAGATTGTGGAATTTCAAAGGTGTCGTCCAGGATCTCCATGTCCAGTAACCAATCCACTCGCTCTTCCTTCTCCGCCTCAGAGAGGGAAAAGAGGGCAGTGATGGCGTCACCGGGAAGTTCCACCACGTCGTGCGGGTTATGGGCCTGTACGTACCCGTATCGACGGAGTAAGTCAGAGTTTGGCAAGTCACCATAGGTGTTGTAAATTTGTTCTCCGGCAGCAATTGGCTTGATGCACCTCATCTCCAGCCTGTCTGGGAGGTAGTAGAGCCGCGCATTGTTGAGCTCCGTGTCAGCGTTGAGTAAGTCTGCTAAAGGACACATGACCTTTTCCGATTGTTCTTCCTCTTCCTCGTCATCACTGTCGAAGTCATCTTTTTGATTTGAGGGAGAAGTCTCCAGTGGTGCATCGAAAGAGTAAGCCATGATCAAGCTGCCCATCCGATGGAATTCTTGTATTCCACACTTACTGACGTCGAAGAGATGAGGATGCGCAGTAATGATGGGAAGTATCAGATCGTGGTAAGATTGGTCGGCTTCTTCTCGTCCAATCTTGTCGCACAATGTCGAGCCCTGAAGTTCAGACAGCTCTTCGTTCGACCAAAACATAGGTGTGCTGAATTCGTATGGGAGTATTTGTAGATAATGAGCCCACTCGCTGTTCGGTAGACTGTTCTCGTAGAGTAGTGTGAGAATGAGTAAGTTCCAATCACCGAGCTTGTTTAGCTGTTCGACATCGAATTGCACTTTATCCTTCAGACACGAATTCTGCCGAGACAGTAAAGTGTGTCTCGGAATGGAGAATAGTAAGTCATTGGTGGACACAGCTTCAATGGCGCAGATTCCTCGACCACCATTAGTTTCCACGTAATTCTCCAAAGCTATTTTCGGGGAGAGGAAAGCGCCTGGACGAGAAGATAGCCACCGTATGAATGTAGCACTTTGCTCATCAAACGCAGCATCGCGCATCGGTATGACAAGCGATTGCCACGATCTCCTCAGGTCGCAAAGGCCTCGCTGTCTTGATGACTATGGTAGCTACAGAGGTTAAGCTTCAGTTGCATGAAAAAGACACAAAAGTCAAAACTTGGAGGGTGCACTTGTTCAGAAGGGAAAGTCTACCCGCAGAAGCCTACCAGTGGACCATGACGCAGCGGCTGACATGTGAGTCCCTTCCTGTACAGAAACCAAGGATCTCCTCTCTCCTACTGCCAGTTCTGCTGGACTTCGTCCTCTCATGCTTATGGTTCAGCATACTGGACTACCTCAGAAGCTTTAGGGGAAAGTCAGTGTCCACACGTCTGTGCAACCTCGGAAATGCACCGAGCTTTGAAACAGGGCGCGTCGATCGTACTGTTGATTGCGCTGGCACATGCACAAGAAGCTGTCAACAAAGCCGCTAGTCCTGCCGACTTTAATGCTCCAGTGGTCTCGACGGCAGACGTGATAGGAACGGCGAAGGCGTATGGCGATGCGAATCTTGTCAACGCCCCGAAGT
This sequence comes from Taphrina wiesneri, assembly GCA_005281515.1. Classification (NCBI taxonomy): domain Eukaryota; kingdom Fungi; phylum Ascomycota; class Taphrinomycetes; order Taphrinales; family Taphrinaceae; genus Taphrina; species Taphrina wiesneri. The sequence goes on from RHGK01000013.1 coordinate 305,928, forward strand.
GGGCGCAATGGACTTCTCTTGGGCTCGGTGTTTGGAGGATGCTTGTGTTTGCCGGGACAGTTATCCAATACTTGTTGGTGCCGGTACTCTACATGATCCATATTCTTCACTCGATACTGCGGCCAATAACACTATTGATACAACTGATTTATCACATACTGATCGGAATCCCACTAAACGTGGTTGCCAAATTGTCAGCAACTTTGTATCCCGCCTACCTCTTCCTCGGCAGTGCAGCCATCATTGGCTTGTCCATCGGTCTGGGGATAGCAATTTTCTCCCGGACAATCAGGGTCCTGCTTCCGGATCAAGACTCTACAGAGAATCTGCAAGCGTACGACACAAGTCTGGCGGCTCGTCCGACTCCAAGCAAGCGAGCTCTAGGGAAACAAAAGATGGCGCCAGTCTCTGTCAAGCGCTCGCCTCCATCTACACGATCAATCATGAGCTCGCAACCCTCATCACAGACACCAACCATATTTGAGGAGTCTGAGCTGAGTTCATACGACGAGGAGGCCTTCAACACGGATTCCGACAATGGGGGAACGCCAATCAGGTCAGCCAGAGGCTATCTGGACTTTAAGCCTGCTGGATCCGATAGCACGAGAAGACGAAGACTTTGATTATTATGAGTTCCTGTGCTGCAAGACAAATAATCTCTAAAAGACATTGCTGGATCTCATTGTCTATGTAGTTCTTCGCATTTTGGTCAACTACGCAAGAAGCACGAAAGTCGAATTATGGTGGGCAACATTGACAAGTAGAGAACACGATGACGTCTACGTGAGCGTAGTGGCCATCGTACCACATGTGGATGAGGTTGAGCAGTACTGAGTATGTATAGCATAGCGTGGACGGTGCGTAGTGTATGAATAGAAATCTCTGGTTGTTGGAAGCGAAAGCTGATCACGAAGCACTGATCAGGAGCCATTAGGTACGACAGAATACGATGAGATGGAGGATTCCAGATCATTCTCGAACTTCACCCACAAGCTCAACCAACGAACTTCCGACGTCAGACTTCATTCAACTCCACCTTCATCCTTCGCTCCCCTCTGTCTGTCCTGGTGTCTCACAGCACCAATCGTAGAACAGGCCCTTGTTTTTCAATACTTTGCCATCTATATCAACTCTCCATTGAACGTTTGACCTCACTCAAACATCTGCGCTACAGGAGAAGGAACAGGCTCAGCTCTTTAAGCTCGCAAACGACGAAATCAGGTTCGCCTACCTAGACAAACGAATATGGCAGGCAGCGATGCCTACTACACAACTCTCGGAGTCAGCAAAACCGCAGATGAGACGGAAATAAAAAAGGCGTACCGAAAACTAGCGCTCAAATACCACCCCGATCGAAACAAGGAGCCAGGTGCAGAAGAAAAGTTCAAGAAGGTTTCGGAGGCTTTCGAAGTCCTCGCGGACAAAGAGAAGCGGAAAATCTATGATCAATTTGGAGAAGAAGGTTTGAAGGGCGGCGGAGGACCTCCCCCTGGTGCTAATGGAGGATTCTCCGGTATGCCAGGCGGCTTCCAAGGCTTCTCTTCAGGGGGCATGCCAAGCGGATCGTCCTTCAAGTTCTCTGCCTCAGATCCGAATGATATCTTCAGTGCATTTTTCGGCGGCTCTGATCCCTTTGCTTCCATGGGAGGATCATCTGGAGGCGGTGGTGGAATGCCTAGCAACCTATTTGGTAGCATGGGTGGAAGCGGTGGTATGGGCGGTATGGGCGGTATGCCAGCAGGATTTGGGAATATGGGCGGCGGTGGTGGTCGTGGACAACAGATGGCTGCAGCTGATGCAGAAGTAATCACGAAACCTTTGCCACTCACGCTCGAGGATTTGTTCAAGGGCACAACGAAAAAATTGAAGATCACGAGAAAACTCATGGATGCATCTGGGTCGCAAGTCAATGCGGATAACATACTAGAAGTCAAAATAAAAGCTGGCTACAAGGCCGGTACTAAGATCACCTTTGAGAAGGCCGGTGACGAGAAGCGCGACGGAACCACTCAGACTATCCAATTTGTCATTGAAGAGAAGCCGCACTCGATTTTCAAGCGCGAAGGTGATTCGCTTCGGTGTGTTCTGACACTGACACTTCTCGAGGCTCTGACTGGATATGAAAAGACTGTCCAGACGATCGATGGAAAGACTCTGAGGATAAGCGGCTCGCAACCTGCTCAGAATGGGCAGGTGCAGCGATTCCCGGGTCAAGGCATGCCCAATTCAAAGACGGGAGCTCGCGGAGAATTTATTGTCGAAATCAATGTCAAAATGCCGACGTCCCTTTCAGGGCAGCAGAAGAGCGAATTGAAGCGCATTTTGGCATGATAAGACTCCCGCAAAGCAATGACGGATGAATGATGAAATGCCCATAACACAAGTATGGCCATGCCGGGCGGGACCCAGGAATGATATAAATAAAGAGTATCCTGTATATACGTAAATAATCACTTAGACTAGGGATCACATTCTCCAACTATAGACAACTCAAGATTGTCACACAGCAGGAACTCGTGGTACTACTCCAGTAGTTTGCAGATTGACTTTGAAGACAAGTTCCTGGACACGCGCTTCCGCTCACCCGCTGCACAAATCTCCCGCAATTGACCCAGAGCCACGGATTCGCGCATCTGCCGTTGTCGCGCCCTCCGCCCAAATTTGGAGAAATACAACGAGCAAAACAAGGTCAGTCATCTTTTGCTAGGCCTCAGATTGCGTCGCACGAAGAGCTGCAGACATACAGCATAGACGTTCCATCCAAGTCGCTCTTTAGCAACCCAATAATCCCTCTTCTCTGATTAGCAACACTTCGAAATCAAGGATCATAACACGACAGAGTGCCCGATCATCTGAAACCGGTTGCTCATGTCGAAGGCGGCTGCTGACGAGCTGCTGGTAATTATAGAAGGACATGGTGCGTGGTCTAAATGCTAAACAATCGTTGCTGATGGATCCAGATTCGCAAAGGAAGGTGGAAGCCTTGTTGTCTATGAAACAATCAATAAAGAAGGAATCGATAGAGGTATTGGGCAATCACAAATCTCGTAGTACATGGCAAGTTGACTGTTTAGAATCCTGCAGTTCGGCCATTGTTCCAAGCTCTAAAGATAGGCCTGACGAATTCGAATGCGTTAGTCAGTGGACAGACACTTACGACAACCCATGGTGCTCTTCGAAGGCTTGACATACAGGATCCAAGCCTGCTACGCGCTGCATTACCGACCATCCTGCCGTATCTGATCGATAAATTGGGAGATTCCGTCGAAAAGGTACCACAATTAGCTCGTGACTGTATTGCTATAGCATGGCGAAGTTCACCCACGGAAGTCGAAGGTGCAATAAAACAACTGGGATTTCCGCATCGAGTTGCACGAGTGCGCGAGAACGCTATACATTGGACCGCGAAAATGGCCTTAGATCAATCAACGCGCTTGACGTTTCGCAGCTTTGTCAGCTACCTGATCACAGCTCTGGAGGACTCGGACGGATCAGTCCGAGAAAGCAGCAAGACGACAATTGTTGAGCTCTTCCTTACCGTGCCACCACACGCTCGAGCAGATCTCAGGCGCGAAATGAACATGCAGAGTGTCCGCAAATCGACCATGCAACACATCTTGTCACAGCTTGACATATCTGATGGACCGGAAATCAATTTGGCGAGAAGTGCTAGCAGTGCTCATGAGGAACCAGTACAAAGATCTTCCAAAAGAGTCATCACAGCAGGCTCGCACGCAGAAGGTTCTATCGCTGGCAGCACTGCATCGACGTATATTGGGAGCTTGCCGGGCTCTGAGATGGAGGCCATGGAACCAGCCAACATCCACTCCTCGCGAGATCTTGAGCATGAGCTCAATTCCATGTTGGCGTGTTTCGAGGGAAGAGAATCAGAGAGGAATTGGTTGAGCCGTGAAAAGAACCTAAACCGTCTACGAGCACTTCTTCGAGGCAACTCACCTCGTGATTACCATACAACCTTCTTAGCTGGACTGAAAATGCTGCTTGAAGGGATCATCAAAGGCATGACATCCCTACGGACCTCGTTGTGTCTCGTAGGCTTACAATTCGCCAAGGACCTCTTCCTCGCCCTTGGGCCTGCCGCTGATCCCTTTGTCGAGCAATTGCTCGCCACCTTACTAAAGTTGACTGGAGCGACGAAGAAAATACAGGCCCAAGCGGCTAATATCACAATCAACGTTTTGCTCGTGTCGGTTTCCTACCATTCGAGACTCTTGAGTCACCTGTCTCTAGCGGTGCAGGACAAGAATGTCGCACCTCGCTCATTCGCCACATCATGGCTCCGTCTCTTGCTCGAAGCACATGCAGAGTCCAAGACACAAATCGAGCACTCAGGCATAGAATTACTGGACAAAAGCATCAGAAAAGGTCTGGCGGATGCAAATCCCGGTGTCAGAGAGGGCATGAGATCCACATATTGGAAGTACGCCTCTGTGTGGCCTGAGAAGGCTGCCGCCATCATGAATTCCTTGGACGCCGGTGCCAAGAAGCAATTGGACAAGGCAAATCCTGATACCGTGGCGGATCCTGGCATGAAAGGACAAAAATCCGTCGAAAGTCGTCCGGGAACACAGTCCAGAAGTGTCAGTAACACTAGACCACCCATCAAGACACTCGTCCAGATGGAGCGGGCGAGAGCATCCCAGCCCCAAATTGAATCCATCCTCCTGCCCATGAATCCACCAAATGGTACGAGTACTGACAATAAGGCAGAAGTCAAGCTTGGTGGACTATCCTCTGGTCCTCAACGACAAGGACTAGGAGGTGCGGTGAGACCCAACCCACAGGCCCGCAAACCTTCCACCACCAAACCGGAAGACGTGCTCCGTACTTCCACTCGATCGACGGCCTCTAACAGTGGTGCAAATGCTGCTGCTGGCTCGCCACTGCGATCCGAGACCGTCTTCAGTCCCCGTCGGCGCAAGCCTATCACCGAACAACTCGAGAGTGACAATTGGCGTGTCCGAGTGGAAGGTGTGATTACACTGGCTTGCTTGCTCGCTAACAAGGAACCACCAAATACTGATGGACAGAAGATAACACTTCCGAGCCACGAAACGCTGGCACCTATCTTGCGAAAGCTCATGGCCGATTCGCAGGCTGAAGTCGTGGATCATCTTATGGCACCGGAAGTGATTGCTGAAATCGCGAAGATTATCGAATGGGACTCTATTCTGCCTCGCATCCTCCTGATGTCCGAGATTGACGAGTCAGAGACTGGGCATGATGTCAAAAGCGACTGTCTGCCTGCAGTCAAAGCAATGTTTGACGATCATGCGGCTGTACAGCAATGTCTAGATACTCTTGCATTGCTCAAGGTCGCGGGGCATCTCGCGAAACCAGTGAAACCAAACTTCCGCTTCACCACTGTTCAAAAGAGACCGATCATCAAGGCCGTCCTATTGTGGCTAACCGAATTGATTGAACGACACCAACAGAATGTAGACAAGGGTGAGCCAGGTAACCCTGCATTCTCCAACAATGCAGAATATAAGATGGTGATGAACAGGACAACATCGATGATGACCAACATCCAGCCTACATCCATGAATTACACTCCACTAGCAATTTTCCTCAAAGCACTACGGAAATCTGATGAAGCTACCTTTGACAAGAATTTGAGCACTTTCGAGAAACCTGTCATCGTGGCACTCAAAAGAGCCTGGGGCGAAAAGCCTGTCGAAGATGAGGAGGCGTTGGATGAGCCTGTCGCTGATGTTCAGAGCGTACTCGGTGCTTTGCCGGTAATCCTGCCACGAGAGCCTACCCAAAAAGAACCGACCACGGAAGCCGATGTTGGATCTTCGCCTGTTCGCACTCTTTCTACTCCTAGCACTCCGGGTCAAGCACAACAATCTGTTGATGTTTCGATTTATGAGTCTAACTCGCCCATGGACGGTAACAATGAGGACATGACTATGATACAGCCGAACACACGGTTTGCTCCAAAGACACCGGCAGGGTTCCGCCAGGCATTACACATGGTCGATTCACCTTGGTCACCTAATGCTAGTCCACAGGCACCAGCCAAGAAGCTGTCGAGCAATGGCAAGGAGAACTCTGTTGACGCGACATTTAACGGGACATCCAGCAACGGTTCCTTAGCTGTACACAGGATACCACCGAGTTCTCGGAGCAGGAAATTCTCAGGCACAGATATATGGTTCAGGAAACAGATGAAGGCTCATGTGACTGCCACCCCACTACCCCGAGCCATCGAAGAGAAACAAGAAATGCTAGACATGTACATAAACCGACTCAAAGAAAATGACGTGGACTCGGTGGTGTTTAGAAAGCTCATCAAGATAAGCAAGGAACATCCAACACCATCAATCTCCAGTGATGGTGACTCTGCCGAATCAGACGATAGGATAGACATTTGGGAGGCAGGCTCACGCTTTGATCAGATGCTATATGCTTTGTTGGCGTTCCTGACGACTAAAACACAAGCAGACAATTCGGACCTTAAAGTCCAAGCAGTCGTGCTCATGAGAACTGCTCTCCGGTGCCAGCCTCAGTATTTTGCGGGACACGAATGCAAGGCAATTGAGACTACACTGGACCTGCGATCATCGAGTGATTCTAGATCGCTCACCTCTGGTCTTGATGAGTTCTTACCAGAGCTCATTGCTGCCGTCGAGGCACAGACAGGGACCATCACCATTCTGCATTGCCTACAGTCATATGTGGTCGAGGACCAACCTTCGTGGAGAACTGACCGGTTGCCATCCTTGCAGATGGCTATCTCGGCCCTCGCAATTTCCGTGACTCAGTTATCAGTCAAGGAGCTCGAAGGATTCGCCCAAGCCCTGGCACAATTGATAGTGAAGGCAATGAACGACGAGTTTGAGGCCGCCGACGTGGAGATTGCAGAAGTCCGTCGGAGCACGGTAAACTTGTGTATGGCCATATATCACGTTGTGGGAGACACGAGGATCGTGTTGCATCTCTTGAGAGATCTGAAACCCAGTCAACAGAATTTGTTGACTTATTATTTCGCGAATAAGGAACAGGAGCGTTCGGCGGCATGATGTAAAAAATGTACATAGGAAGCTCTCAGTCTTTTTACAATCATGGCGATGAGCGCTGATATATTAGTGGTAATCGATGATCTTGACCATGCTCCTCTACAACATCTTGAATTTGTTGTTGAATTGATCATGAATTGGAGATGGATCCGTCAATGATCAAACACCGTGCCGGGTATTGTTCGGTAAGCAATTATCTGCGACGAAGCGCGTTGACATTATGAACGTTTCCGACACATCAACACAAAAGTCGCATCTCATCACATCGTGAAAAAACAAATAATACATCACACAATGAGTCTCCAGGGTTGCGTGTCGTCGCTCCAAGCATCGTGCAACTTACTAGACTCGACACTGACGACACTCAACAGCGGCATCCACGACTTTCCAAGACTCATCCACGTCCTGCAAAACACGAAACACTTTGAATTATTGCCGGAAAGCGAAGTCTTGGCCGCGCAACAGGAACTGAGGGGTGAAATCGCGCCTCAGAGGGAAGAACTGTTGCGGCGTGCGGAAAAGGCACTACAGAGTCTGGAGAGGCGCGAGTACGCGTTGAGTTCTAAAAAGGAATTGCAGGACGTCCGCTTGCAGCAGAAACCGGCGCGTCCTGCCTCTCCCGTACACCATCCAACGACGACGACGATAAGGGACGCAAGTGGTGCTGGTGGTGTGGGAAGCGAGGAGAGGCAGGAGAGGTATCGTTTGCTCAAGTCAAAGCAGGACAGGCTAGCCTATACCCTGAAACGATTACAGATGGAGGAACAGGGAAGGAAGACGAGGATGAGTCTGGCGCCTGGATTTGGAGTATCTGATGCGCGACAGTGAGGAATGAATATGCGCTTTAAAGGCACATTTGGGATGGGGATTATAGTCTTGATTTAGCGAGAGCGAGCAAATGGATTCCTTGTAAGTCACACATCTCTGCATGTTGATGCTGTGTGGTGCTATTCGTGTCGCGCAGGGCTTGTGAACCATTTCTGCCAATCTGTGCACAGCAAATTGATCTCATTGTGGCCGTACTACCATTCAAGGTCAACAGCGCACACATATGGAATGGATGCGAATTTGCGAATTTCATGCATAAGACTATTTACATTTAGTTGTGCTCCTGCAGTGTCGGGTTGTCCTTTAATGCTTTCGACCACTGTCAGGAATCAGTCGTTGCTCGATTATAGCCCTTAGATAGAACATACCATCATGCTCGGAATCCACCTCGTAGGTTGCTTATCTCGAGTCTCAATTCGTGCCGAGACCGACCACACCCATGCGGTTATTGACGCTATTCCGATAGCAGTGATGACTGTGTTGGATGCCCAGTTCTTCGGGCGGGACCACCAACCACCAGCGGGTGACCAAACTTGCTTTGGGTCTACTATTGTCAATTTGAATTTTGACTATTCCTGGTTCTTTCACGTACATGGATAACGACCTCCTCCACCCATTTGTAGTTATTCAACGAGTCTATGCGAGTTGTGCAAGCGTATCACTAGTATCAAGAATAGGTTTACAGTGGTGCGATCCCACTGCGAGCTTCGGTGGTCGGTGTATGAAGAAGGCTTAGAGCTCCGCTCAAAAAGTCTCCATGATTTGTGTTTCATTCACCAGGATCATCGCGATCGATCTACAAACCAAAAATTGACATTACCCAACTGATTTCATATACTATAGTCAAGGAAGACATCATTCTTGTCTTTGCTAAGATAGATATCGGTGCTTTATGGCGACTCGAGCGTCGGTTGCAACACTACATGCTCGACTGAATCTCCCAAAATCATTCGCACACAGTACATTGGAAAGATGTCTGATAGACCAGACTGCTTCGAAACAAGCGAATAATGCGGGGCTTGCTGCTCATGGGGGCGCTGTCCTGGGATACTACATTTCAGATTTCTTGATGACCAGATATCCGCGTCTGCCTTACAAAGTCGCCAAGAATGCACTTCTTTCGTATGCTGGTTGGCAAACATTGGAGAAAATTGGTCGCGAATGGGGTGTCTCTGGTACACCTAGAGAAGGACTCAAGATGTCCAGTAGGGTGCAGAAACCGAAAGAAATCGGACGTGCAATAAGCGCGACAGAATTAGAGGCCTTGCTGCAGACGACTCGTGTGGCTCCAGGTTCAACTATAAAAGCCGACAATGAGGCAGAGAAATACGTTGGTATGGCATATGCTGACTTTGTGCGGTCGGTCGTGGGTGGTATGCACATTCACGGAAATGCAAAACAAGTGCGCGAATTCATTGACTCTCATTTCCTCTCACGAGAAGTAAATTTTGCAGCGTTATTCAGAATGCTTGAGCCACAAAGAGAGCTGACTTTTCTGTGTCAGAGGGAGGGTCTTGAGCGTCCCGTTACACGACTAATTGCAGAAACTGGACGACGCACTAATTCGCCCGTCTTCGTCATTGGCGTCTACTCTGGCTCGACAAAGCTCGGAGAGGGACAAGCCGACAACATGAAAAAAGCCGAATATCTCGCACAAAGCAATGCTATGAAGTCATGGTACCTTTACCAAGACCAAAGTGCCACTATTCCAAGTATTTTGCTCGAAGATCCGAGCAATTCAGACTACAAGCCACCCATGATTGATGTTGGCGATGTGATAGTATAGGGACGGTATGACACTATATATGTACATATAAGCATAAGCAAGCGTAGCATGTCATTCTTCTCCATGACCTCAGCTCTCTTCGTGCCATTTCTTGCTTTGCAATGTTGTGCTTCTTCAACTCAACATCTGATCCGTACAAATTAATGATCTCGGCTAAGAACAGATCATTTTTTTACACTGATCAGAATCACAGTTTACAACAAACCCAAAGTAGTGCTTGCAATCAGAGATAGGATCTGAAGGAGAGAGAATTACGTGCATAGTCAGATCTCAGATTAGTCTTGCCATCAGCACGAAGAGAGACAAACCATGGTGAACGCTGATCCGTTGAGTGAGTTGATCACTTTTCTACATGACAAAAATCCTCAAGTCAGGGCAGTAGCGGCGTAAGTCTGCCAACCCAGCTGCACAAGCTGTCACAAGACATGAGAAACAAGTCTGACGGCAATAGTCAAGAACTCGTGCCGTACTCTACCAGAGGCAATCCGAGGATATCAATATTCAAGTCGGATCAATTCAGACCGATCACTGATCTGCGCATCCTGATCTTGGATGAACCAGTGAGTTCTGACGAGACGGTACTGAATACTGTATTGACAGACACAGAAAACGGCCCATGATGCCATCACTATATTGATCAACCTGAGTCAGGATCCATTGATTAGAAACAAACTAGTCGACGAACTCTTTCTCAACATGCTACTCGCCATCATAGTCGTACGTCCTGCCGCCTCTACCCTGCTCATGAGCACATGCTGACGGGGGAAATAGAACAAGGAAAACGGATTGGCTGATTTAGCGTGCATGTTGCTCTCCAACCTCGCGAAATCAGAATCCATCAAACAATTACTGACAATGAGACGGTCGAGCAACGTGACTGAGTGCGAGAGCGACGGCGTGATGAATCAACTACTTGACGTCTACGTCCGCGGATCCGGAAAATCACTCAATCCACACGCCAACTACGACTTTTTGACAAACTTGTTCTCGGATCTGACTCGTTTCCCTGAAGGTCGCACGTATTTCCTCACCACGCAGCTTTACGACGGCGTGATTCCGTTGTCAAAGTTGGTCGTATTCACGGAACTCGCTTCGTCGCAAATTCGAAGGACCGGAGTCGCTAGCGTCATCAAAAACTGTTGCTTCGAAACGGCGCGACACGCCACGTTGTTGGATGAGCGAGGACTCAATTTGTTGGTGTACCTGCACGCACCGCTCTGCGGACCAGATGATGGCGACGGGTTCAGTGACGAGGAACGCGACGGCATGTTTGAGGAATTACAGTTCTTGGACGATGGCAAGACGAGGGAGTCGGATGAGTTTACCGTCACCATTATCCTTGATGCCTTGTTGTTGCTCTGCTCTACCCGTCAGGGAAGGGAACATCTCAGGCGACGACAGACGTACCCCATCATCAGACAGTTACATCTCGCCAAGGGAGAGAGCGAGGACATTGGTGAGTGTTGTGACAAGTTGGTCAATATGTTGATGAGGGACGAAGACCCTGATATGCCGGACCTGGACCCCACCAAGCTGCATGAACAGGATGAGGAAAGTGATGATGAAGAGACACAAATTACGGAAGTTTAGATGGAGTGAAAGATGGAGCATATTGATATCGGCATAGCATGGGAAAAGTGCATAGCTTGTGTAAATGTTGGTATATAGATGCTATGAAATGTTGCCTTGAGTCTAAGTGTTCGAAAATGTTTGCCGCGGGCTTGTCAATGATGTTGAGATCGACTCCTGCTGCAATGATGCTTGTTGAATGCTGCATGCTCAATATGTGCCCTACGGGCCTTGTTCTGGTCTCAGTGCCTCTGGATCGTCCTCTTCCAAGGCGGATGCATCACAGGTGCATAGATTGAGATCCCCGTATTTGTCGTCCAGTCTAGAGACACTCGGCCAGAACTTGTTCTTCCACAGGTAGGGCAGTGGGAAGGCTGCTCGTTCCGCGGTGTATGGTCGATCCCATTTGCCTTTGAAGACGTCCTTCAGTGGATGTGGAGAATTCTTTAACAAGTTGTTGTCTTTTGGTTGCTCGCCACTCTCGATTTCTGCAATCTCCTTACGGATAGAGATCATTGCATCGCAAAATCTGTCCATCTCCGCTACCGATTCAGATTCGGTTGGTTCTATCATGAGGCCAGTAGAGACCGGCCAGCTCATCGTAGGTGCATGGAAGCCATAATCCTGCAAACGCTTGGCAATGTCAATGACTTCGATCCCAGCAGAAGCTTTCAACTCCTTTGTGTCAAGGATGAACTCGTGAGCACACTTGCCATTGTCGTTTGTGTACAGAAGTTTGTAATGAGGTGCCAACTTTTGTGCCATGTAGTTGGCATTGAGAAGTGCCAATCGCGTTGCATGCGTCAGACCAGGGCCTCCTAGCAGTTTGATGTACGCCCACGAAATTGGTAAAATAGAGGCACTGCCATAAGGAGCAGCAGATACTGGCTGGATGCCTCTCTCGCCACCTACTTTGTACAGAGGGTGTCCAGGTAAGAAGGGTGAAAGATGCTTTTTGACTCCAATGGGACCCATGCCAGGACCACCACCGCCATGAGGTATACAGAATGTTTTGTGCAAATTGAGATGACACACATCAGCTCCGATTTCTCCTGGTGAACAGAGACCGATCTGGGCATTCAAGTTAGCACCATCCATATATACCTGACCGCCATGACTATGGATCAAGTCGATCGCTGTTTTTACCTCGGGCTCAAAGACACCGAAGGTGGAGGGATAAGTCACCATGAAAGCGGCCAGAGCATCTTTATACTTCTCGCACTTTGCTTCTAGGTCGGCCATATCGAGATTGCCCTTGACATCACACTTGACCGGAACAACTTTCAGACCAGACATTGTAGCAGATGCCGGATTGGTACCATGTGCAGAGACTGGAATCAAACAAATGTTTCTATGGCCTTGTCCGATTGATTCGAGGTAAGCTCGAATAACTCGCAAGCCAGTATATTCACCTTGCGCTCCAGAATTGGGCTGCAGTGACACATTGTCGAAGCCAGTGATCTGGGCGAGGTCCTCCTCGAGCTCATTCAACATCTGATGGTAACCAGTGGCCTGATCATAGGGTGCGAAGGGATGTATCGAGTTGAACTCTGGCCAGGATATCGGTATCATTTGTGTGGTCGCGTTCAGTTTCATGGTACAAGAGCCAAGCGCGATCATCGAATGTGTTAACGACAGGTCGCGTCCTTGTAGTTCATGAATGTAGCGGAGCATCTCGGTCTCTGAGCGGTGATCCAAGAAAGCAGAATGTTGCATATACTTTGAACGACGACGTAGAGATGTGTCAAGAAGGTATGGCGCACTCGAAGATATTCCAGCGCCAGACGCCAAGGACGATGCAGACTCAGTGCACCCAAAAATCGCGAGAAGTGCATCAAGGTCGGATTCATCCACTGTCTCATCCAAGGACAGCGCTACGGTCTCTGAGTCTACTCTCCGCAAATTGATACCTTGAGCGAGTGCGTTTTGCATTACATGATCAGCATCTCCTACTCGGATCGTGAGGGTATCGAAGAAGTTCTCGTTCAGAACTTTGTGCCCAACAGTTTCGACACCTCGGGCTAGTAGAGCCGTCATGCTTAGAACCCTTTCCGCGATGGCCTTGATGCCATCGGGACCGTGAAAACAACAGAACATTGCTGCCATGTTGGCCAACAGAGCTTGCGCAGTGCAAATATTTGAGGTTGCTTTTTCACGTCTGATGTGTTGTTCTCGAGTCTGCAAAGCGAGTCGGTAAGCTCTATCGCCATTCTTATCAACACTTAGACCGACAATTCGTCCTGGCATACGACGCTTGTGTTCATCAGCACAAGCAAAGAACGCAGCATGTGGACCTCCAAATCCGAGTGGCACGCCGAATCTTTGTGAGTTGCCGACCACGATGTCAGCACCCCACTCGCCTGGAGGTTTCAGTAGTGTGAGTGCCAAAAGATCAGTGGCGACGACGATCTGAGCATTTATGCCGTGAATATACTTTGTGAATGCACTGTGGTCTGTGATGGATCCATCAGTAGCAGGATACTGGACGAGCACACCGAAAAGGTCGTCTTTGTGTTTCTCCAGAGACTCTTCTGATGCGTTTCCAATCACAATGTTAATGCCGAAACCACTTGCTCTGGACTGGACACAAGCGATCGTTTGCGGATGGCACAGCGAGTCAACAAAGAATGTTTTCTTCTTCTGTCGGGCTGCTGCGAAGGTCATGATCATACCTTCAGCAGCTGCCGTGCCCTCATCAAGCAGACTGGCATTAGTCATGGGCAGCTTAGTCAGATCGGCAACCATTGTCTGGAAATTGAACAGAGACTGCAACCGGCCTTGAGATATCTCTGGTTGGTAGGGAGTATATGAGGTATACCAGACCGGGTTCTCGAGAACATTTCGTAGGACAACCTTTGGAGTGTGAGTATTGTAGTAGCCCTGTCCTATATACGATCTGAAGACCTTGTTCTTCTTCGCTATCTGCTGCAGGCGAGACAATAGCTTCACCTCCGACATTGGACCATAGGGTATATCAAGATTGCGCTCCGTTAGGATGGTTGCCGGTATAGTCGCCTTCACGAAATCCTTGATGTTGTCGTGACCTACTACTTTGAGCATGGCAGCCTCTTCAGATGGCTGCGGTCCGATATGTCGACCCTGGAATCCTGTCGAGGTATCGAATAAAGTCGATGCGGACCTTTGTTGAAGCGCATGGCGAAGACTTCTCCGAGCTACTGATCGTCCTGCCAATCGCAACATCACAAGAAATTGAGCTTTATTCGAGTGATCCTATGTTCAACACTGTCAGGGGCTCTTTGAGCTTCTATGCAGTGCTTATCTCGTGACAGTGGCTAGACCACAAGTGCCCGAGCTGTGCAAAGGATCTCTCGAGGACTGGCCTCGGTAACGAAACCTCCAGATCTGTGAAACACCTGGCCAGTAAGAACACAAGATATCAGGGGTATGTGCTTGCTCCTGAGCCGTCAATCTGCCAGGGAAGAGACTCGAGCGTATCTTGGGAACTCACTCCCCTCCAGGAAGGCGCTGCAAGTCAGCGAAAGCAGGTGCCCAAGTGGGTCTCACATGTGTCCCGAGGCAGACGAGCGGCTTCTTTCTCTGGGAAATGAACTTTGGCTGCTTCAGCCACCGTAAGCCCTCTTCTAACGGCTGACCTTGCCTCTTCTGGTATCTAGTTTCTGTGGTTCATCGTCTATCCTATGCATTGCTTCTTTCACTCTTTAGGTTGTGGTCCCTGCGCAGTATAGGGCACAAGAAAGAGTCTCTCTGCTCAGATATTGTCCCGATATGGAGAATGATCCAGATCCAGATGCCATGTCAAATCGCCCCAGAATTGCTGAGGACGATGACATGGACTTACAAGAGATGACGGTCACGGAAGGTGGAGCGTCTGGAGGACTTTTCGTCGCGGACGACTCTGACGATGACGAGGCTATCGTACAAGCTCGATTAAACGCACAGAACAAGGATGGGGTTGATCCTGATGGCAACTCGGACGACTATGCCGGTCAACAACTGCAACACATGTCAGAGAGTGAGGACGAGGAAGATGAAGACATGGACGGACAAGCAGATCTGGATGATGGCGACGACCCAATTGTGAAGACATACGACATTTGTGCGACCAAGATCCTGGCTGAACATCTGTACCTCTTTCAGTATCCCATCAGATCTGCGAATAGACCATACGAGTCCTTGGACCTACCTAGCGAAGCACGAATGAAGCCGAGGACAGGCCACGTTCAGCTCGACATCCCGATACTGGAATCGAACTATTACGACAATCAACGTGCTGTTCAATGGACAGACGATCCTCTGAGAGTCCAGACACTTGGTGGTAACGTGGCTCCTAGCAGAAATTACCTCATTGGGCTCATGCGTGGAGACCAGCTGCATGTCACCGCTCTGAAAGGCGTAGCACAATTGAGGCCTGTGTTCAAGTACATAGACGAGCATGACCGAGAGGAAAGAGAAGCCAAGCGATCTGACGCATCGGCAGAAAAGGGAGCAAAGGCTCCCAAAGCAGTACAGATGTCCGCTAAATCATCTGATGCTCTACCAGATCTGAGCACGACTGCCTTGATTCGCGCAGCAGAGGAAGAGAATTGGACGAAGCTTCATTGGCGTGAGAGCACGCACAAAGAGTCCGAGAACGTCTTCAAGCATCTGATTACTACAAAACCGGATACTCTATGCAATCCTTTGACAGACAAGAAGGCATATTTAGATATGTTAAGCACGATCAAGTCAGAGACAGCCCCGACAGGAAAAGCAAAGAAATGAGCAAGAGAGAATGATTCTCGGGATGGCTTCACGACATGGCCTCGAGCTGAACTTACGACTGTCGAGAAATACCCTCGGCTTGTTGTCACGCCATCTGACATCAAATTTGCCTCGATCGTCTCTATCTAATACAATTTCTGGCAATGGTCGCGAGTCCAGTCAAAGCAGTAGATGCTCATGGTCCGTGACAATGATTCTCAGGCTTGAATCGCGAATGTAACCATCATGCGAGACCTCTTGAAGCTCGGAGAGTCGAGAACGCTCCACATCGGCTTGCATGCTGATACGGTAGAGGTCGTTGGAGGAGTTCTTACGACCCCCCAGTGCCTCAATTCTGTGAGAGCAGAATCACGATCAATTCTCTCTCCAGTAAACTTCCGAGTCAAGAGTTGTCGACTGGGAGTAATGCCATCCTGCATCAGGGTAAGAGAAGCGAAAAGCCATGCATGGCAAGGAATCTGCAAACATCGGGTTGCTATAGGTATAGCGACTGCAATTGCATCATAGGTATTTACTAATTCCTAAAGTGGAAAGTCAAGCCGATTTGTGGACCGCTCCAATGATTTGATGTTCGTCCCCCTCTACAGAAACAACCTCGATGACAACCCGTTCTTCTAAACAGTGAATGCTTCGCCGTTAAAGGAACAGCCAGTGACGTGCTGAAATTAAAAAGGAAAGTGCGTATAAGGTCGACATCTCCGTCCTGAGGTCTGGATCTTTCACTTGACTCATCATTGATGTCAACTCCGACTACAAATGACAATAAATTCGATGACATGAGTCGCCCACAGTCTACACGACCCGATAGTCAACATGACAATGCTTCTGTCACGCCCCTCACTACGGAGCAGCAAGATACCGAGGCTAGAGAGGTCAAGATACTCGCGCAAGAGTACATGCATCTTGACCTGGAAGCCCTGGCGCCTATGGCTCGAAAGGATGAAAATGAGGGCGAGGGAGACAAACACAGGACACTGTTCGGCTATTTATGGCTCAAGAAAGCATGTGGTATGGACACTAAATGTTCGCCTTGTTGACTTACTGATCCTGTTAGAGGCACTACCTGATGTGGCTGTACCGCGAAATACCATTTATGCTGCCTACGTAGACTTGTGCGCTAGGGAACGCCTAAAGGCCTTGACATCTGCTGGTTTTGGAAGGTGTGTACGTATGGCATACCCGGATGTGTCGACTCGGAGATTAGGGGTTCGTGGGGAGTCTAAATATCACTATTGTGGCATTCGATTGATCGGGGATGAAACGGGCCTGAGGACCGCTAACCAAGTCTCTGTGAGACGTGATCGTCAACGCGAGAAAGAGAGCAGAAGAAAACCACAACTCGGCGCTGCTTTGCAAGATGTGTTCCAAGCGACCAAAGGACGTCACGTCCCTGGCGAGTGGATGCAAGATCTACAACGCGATGTGGCCTCACAACCGGTAGTTCCTATCAAACCAATCTCTTCTGTCGACTTCTCTGCTCTGCAAAGGCCAACGTCCAGACTAGTCTTCCTCACACCGGAAGTGCAAGCTGAGCTTGACGATCCCACGACGTTCGAACTACCAGAGATCTATGATTATCTTCCCGATGATGCCGATGCAGATGTGCAAGAATCGCTAGTCAGATCTTACCATACTCATTGTCTGGAATTAATCGAGGCCCTGGCATCAATGCGAATTAGACATTTCATTTCACTCAATACCTCCTTCTATCATAATCTCTCCTCTGAGATACAGCAATTGCTGTCGACGCCCTCATTAGCCACCTGGGTACAAAAAGCGGACCTCAGTACCTATCAACAGATCACAAAAATACTGACACCTCTATGTCATCAAGTCATCCCACCTGAAATTTTCGTCCTTCTAAGGAATTTATCAGCGACTCTGCTGCCGAATATACATCAATCACTCGCAAGCTATGCCCCCCACCTTCTACAAGCAAAGCTGATCCCAGCTGGACAGTTTGCTAGTCTTTTGGCCCGACTTTTGAGGGTCAATGAGACGGCTCATGCAGCGGCTCGCTTCTTGACCAATTCTGCCGATCGCGAGCTCATGAGAATGGACTGGATACGCTTCGTCGATCCCAAGGCTGTCTCTCACCGAGAGCTCAGTTGTGGTGAAGAGGAAGTCGTGGTGATCCTTGACGAAATTCTGAATTTGCTGGGTCCAAGCAAAAACAACAAAGGCTCACAATCTCAGAACTCGCCAACGCCCCATGGCAGGGACAACCACTCTAGTCTAGTCAATGGCATCAGCACGCCCGAGTACAAACCACTCGAAGCACAGAATGGATCATCGAAAGGCCCAGCTGAGCCTGTGCTCGATCTCTGGTCCAAATACCTGTCCTCTCTGCCTCATCGCTTTCCAGAAATCGAGCCACGTCTGTTTCTGTTATGTATGGGAGCTGTGGCCTCAAGCGTACTCCGCGACATCACCGTGGCCGGTGGTGAAGGCTTCGGTGCCTTGTGGGTTGTGCGTTGTTGGGTAGACGAAATGATGCGATTCTTGTGCGAGCGTGGTGGATTTCTGCTGGAACAAGTATACGATCAGTTCGATGACGACGAAGATGGTGACCTGGACTTTGGGTTCAACTTTGGTCAGGCTTCAGAACCAGAAGGTGCATTTGGAGGTCAATTCCTCTTTGGTGGAGGGCAGGATGAGCCTCTGCTCAATGGTTCACAAGAGCTCGGCAATGGATGGGGTATGAGCCTAGGCAATTGACAATTTAATGAGCGAGGCATAATGAAATTCTACAGACCGTGTTCTTTCAAGACCCTGAATACTCAGTTTTGAGAACTCTTGTTATGCTCAGTGTCAAGTACACGTTAATTTCGTGATAATTCTCCTCGATGAACTGATCAGCTATGCCTGCGGCATGTCATGCCGTTTCGGTCGAATATGCGGCGATTACTTCATCGATGCTCAGACACAGTCTATAGATATAAAACAATTATATATTCTACCCCAACAATTTCATCTTACACTACAGTCCCAATGTACAAGTCACTGAGGCTCGTCCAGTGTTCTGCTCGATCACTGCGCACATTTGCGAGTGCAAGACCTACATGTGCTTCAGCAGCACCACAAGACCCCGCCGGTGTCTTTCACAAGCAAGACTTTACATCTCAAGATCCATACCCTCTCCATGGCCGAACAAACCCAGTCACCATGGTGGACGAAGGCAGTGTGGCGATGGGAGAAGACTTGAAGCCCCATGCACCAATCGACCGAAGTCACGAAGTCATCGAAACTAAACGTGCCCGTTTACTATGGCAATCACGAAAACGAGGCATCCTGGAGACAGATTTACTCTTGTCCACTTTTGCAGCGACACAACTGGGACGCATGTCGATGGAAGAACTGATTCTCTACGACCAACTCTTGGACGAACCAGATTGGGAAATCTACTACTACGCCACGTCAAAGAAACAGCCGCCGGAGAAGTTTAGAGGGACGCGTCTGATTCGAGACTTGATTCAGCACGTCAAGAATGAGGAAAAGGAAACGAGGCGTATGCCGTCCTTGAAGGACCAGAGCGCGAATTATCGCGCTGATAGGGCGACTGATCCCATTCGTACCAAACAGTCCATGACGAGTGACGAGGAGCCCAACACGTCAAAGAGTGAGGGTACGAATACGACTCAGGGAGATACCGGGGAGGCCAAAGCGCCTGCTGATCGAAAGGACGGATTGAAGGAGAAACTCAAGGGCGAAGACTCCGACCCAAGTGTCATTGCTTCATAGGACAATTGCAAGGTTGACGAATAGAAGAGGTAGTTGCATGATGAAATGACTTGATTGACTGATGCAATTGCCGACGCCAATCACTACTTATGATGATCAATTGAGCATCTTGCTCATGTACGGGCCATCTAGAGTGTACCCTAATTTAGCGTAATAGTTCCTCACACCTACTCCACTGATGACGGCAATCTTCTCACTGCCATGTTCTTCTCTGGCGATACGTTCTGCTTCTTCCATGAGTAGTGTGCCGAAACCTTGATGCTGAAACTTCTTCGGATCTCGTGAGTGGAGCGGCACGACGGACCCATAGACGTGCAGTTCTCGTACCACACTTGACTGTTGCGCAGTGAGTTCTGGGCGGAACGTCTTTTCTGAGCACTTGCGCAATCGCAAGAGAGCCACGAGGATGTCTTGCTTCGGGTCCTCGTATGACAGGAACGTTTCCCATCCTCCATTGGCAGTGTAATCTCGTCTGATGAGCTCAATCTGATCCGGGCGCACCTTGTGGTGGACTTCTTGAATGCCGACCTCTCTGGTACGCACATCACGGCATTGGAATCCAAAGTCCTTCATACGTTGCAATGCCAACTCTCTAAGATTGCCGTTTTCGACCCCACTAGACACCAGTGGCATGGGTATATCTCGCTGAACCCTATAGATTCGTGTCCATGGTGGTACCAGAGCAAGAATTCGTGCGATAAGGTCGATCAGAGCATTCGGTGTGTAGTTCTTGTATCGTCCCGTCCTCCACAACTCATATAAACCCGTGCCACGAATGACTAGTGTAGGATACAGCTTGAGTCCATCAGTCCTAAAGTCAGGGTTTTCAAAGTATTCAATGAATTGAAACAAATCTCGTTCCATGCCAACATTAGGTAAATCGGGCATCATGTGACTGACAATCTTATAGCCAGCATCCTTACTGATCTGAAACGTCTCACATACTGCCTTGACGGTGTGACCTCGATTGGTGTCACGAGCTACATCTTCGTACACAGATTGCACTCCAATCTCGAGACGAGTACAGCCATAGCGCAGCATACTGCTCAAATGCTGATCGAGACAGTAGTCCGGTCGAGTCTCGATGGTTATGCCTACACACTTGGTAAGGCTCTGTTCGGATAGTGCCACAGCCTCATCAACGTCATTTGTCGAGTGACCCGAGAGAGCATTGTGGAGATGTGAGATAAATGTATCACGGTAAGATTCTGGTAAACTCATGAAGGTTCCGCCCATGATGATGTACTCGACCTTGTCAACAGTATGACCAAGACCTCGCAGCTGTTCTACTCGGCCTCTCGCTTGCTCGTATGGATCATATCGCGCTCGTATTGCGCGCATACTCGTGGGTTCGTAACCAGTGTATGATTGGGTCGAGTACTCAAAGTCGGAATCCGGTCCTCCAGGACAGTATACACAGATATTTCCCGTCATAGCGATATGCGGACATCTATGCGGTTTACACATCACTGCGACGACAGCGATACCAGAAGCAGTCCTGACTGGCTTAGCCTTGAGTCTAGGAACAAGATACTTTCGATACTGATCGGGAATGGCCGCGATGATGTCCATAAGACGTGGTTGCGAGGACAGCTTATATTTCTTCGATGCCCGTATCTTGACTCCATTGAGATTGATGTCCTCGAGTTTACCAGAGTCGTATGATTCGATCAATTCTTGCACAATCTCACCACAGGCCTTCATGAGTCGTTCATGATGAGATCCATTTAGCGCCACGGCCTGAACCATCTTGCTACAAGCCTGGAAGTCGACTTTTCTGGATGTTGTAGATGTTCTGCTACAATCTGAGGCTTCTGAACGACCGACACGTTCTCATGATGAGACTCAGATGTGGTGTAACTCCAGCATGTATGTGTTTCCCACGCAAAGTGTCGTAGCAGCTGGAGTGCGACTCCGGTGCAACAAAATTATGGTGGAGCTCTTTTAGCGAAAGTGTATGTGATCGCTTCAGCAAAAAGAGCAAACGATATCATCCTTGACCTTGGAACGTCAACACCGTCTACAAGCTCGCTCGTGTTCAAGTGCTTCTGATATGGCTACGCTAAGTCAGATCAATTATATTACAATGCCAGATCAAGCCTCTTTGGCCTCCTTCTTGGCTTTCTTCGCTGCTTTGCGGGCTTTCTTTTCCTCTTTGGTCTCTTCTGCACCATCCTCTGTCTTCCTTTTCTTCGACTTCTTCTCCGAGGACGCTGCCTCCTCTGAGGTAGCCTCAACCTTGATCTTCACATCGATAGGATCCGTGATAGTTTTTGGTGTTGGATTCGAGGCAGCAGGTATCTCAGATACGTGCGCTGCGCTGCCATCATCTCCAGCGGCTGCACCATAGTCTGTGTAGTTTGACTTCCAATCAGCAGGAGTGTTTTCATTCGTACGACCGAATTTGTCCAGCTTTCCTTCAGCTTTGAGTCCCTTCTTTTTCATGCTCTGTGGTCCCAGACCCCATCGTCGAGGGTACAAGTCTCGCTCCATTATGACACGCTTGATCTTTGCTACCACTCCGTGATCACAAGTACTAAGCTCGACCGTGCTCATCTGAGCAATTCCCAATGCAATGGCTTCTCCTTTTGTAGTCATCAGGACGACTTCTTCATTCATTTCAATACCTGCTTCATATCGCAGAAGTCCCGGGATCATCAACTTGGCACCGTAACAGACTGCATTAACTGCACTGTCTTTCACGACCACTCGTTTGTAACCAGTAAGTAATGACTCGAGCGGACGAATGACACGTCTGAGATAAGTCTCGTCCTTGGTATTATCGTATTGCCACTGAGCATCAAGCACGTCGTGCATGCTGACCACGTTGTCATTCTCACCCAAGGCTCCTGATCGAACACGTCTAAGCTCTTGCATGTGAGCACCGACTCCTAGAAGAAGTCCAAGGTGCACGCAAAGGGTTCGAATATATGTACCGGCTTCACAACTGACCCAGAAGACAGCCAGGTTTCGCTCGTCATCGAATTCTAACAATTTTGATTCGTGAATGGTTCGAATACGCAATTGTCGTTTGACGGCAGAAATGAGCGGTGGACGCTGGAACAAAGCTCCGGTCAAAGTTTCCAGTGCCCAGGCAAGTTTCTTCTCAGATCCAATCTTGTCATGTAGTCGCAGTACAGCAACGTACTCCTTACCAGCACCCTGTTGTGACTTGACCAATCTGGTGGCCCGGTCAATGCACACGATCAGACAACCAGTAACTTTAGGATCCAAAGTTCCACTGTGTCCAGTCTTATCGCAACGAAGTATCTTTTTTACCCAGGCCACGACCTCGTGCGAAGATGGATTTGAAGGTTTGTCCAAGTTGATCACCCCAGAGGCGACATACTCCTTCAATGGTCGCTTGAGCGGCGAGAAACCACAAGGGATAGGTGTGAAATGTCCAGTCCTAGTAAGAAGCCTCTCATAGTTCCTCAAAAGTAGAGGCCACGTTGATGTGTCGAGAGCGGGTGTAGAGTCCTGGGACTGAATTTTGTAGTCCGTCGACTCTTGTGTCTTTCTATAGCGCATTAGTCTCGAGACGGTTTTGACCATGACGATGACTTACACAAGAGACATGCTGCTCTGTCAAGCGTTCGGAAACTTCCTCTCACGTAAAACAAGCACGGCAGAAATGACAATAGGTTATAACCTGGAGCTACAAGACGAATGAAAAAGTGGAAGCGACTCGATAGTGTAGGAGTGAATCGATATCGTTCCGCCCTGTCTTCTATCCGAGTCACGTGACCAGTCGTACTCATCGTTCCACAATGGCTTGGGGGTGATGAGAATGGCTTCAGTAACTGGAACGAACACTTTCTACACAATCCTTGCTCCAGCTGCTGGATCTGCCTGATACCACCGCGTGGGCTTAAGTAGTTGCAGAAGAGTCGCAGATCAGAGTTGTAAGACAGTTCGTCATCTTTAGTCTCCTCAGCTCTTGGAGTAGTAGATTCTCCAATCGGAGTCCTTCAGTACTGAGTCTTCGAACGCTCATTGAATGTATGGCTCTCCGGTAAATGAAGCTTCCTCTTCTCTACGAGATAGTACTTCATCGCGCTTTCGGAGAGACTCTAGGGTACCTCTGCTCGAGCGCCATCTCTCCGACTATGGTGAAATGGCAAGCGACTCCATATTCGATGGTCCGATAAGTGAAAGTGTACCAACATCTCAGACAGGATTTGCACACCGTACCAGTTTTTCCGCCGATCCTGCAGGAAGGACCAATAGCAATGCCAGCGAAGGATTGCTTTCACTACGGTTCTTCAAATCGGAATATGATGAAGACGCAAATGACGATGCTATGTCCATGGTGACCGATCCAGAGAATGAGGAAGCAGTAGATGACCTTGAGTCTATCGCTGAAACTGCATCTGTGGCCTCATCCCGGAGACCATCCTCACGGCGTGCTTCGTCTGCATCCTCTCGTCGATCGTTGCTTCGTCGTAGATCGGCGGAATCTAATACCTCAGGCTTTCGCGATCATGCGCAACGTACATCACAAAAAGTGTACCTGCAAGAGGAAGATTTGTTCTTGGTTATTGCGGGTTTTCGTACAAGCAAACCGAAACTTGTGCTATACTACATGATCTGTGTTCTTTCTTTTGGCCTGGGATATCTCATACTTCGTTGGCTACCACGGTGGAACATAAAATTCACTGGGATTCAGTGCCCCTTGGTGGAGTGTGATTGGGTTGTTATTGAAAATCAGTGGCACGATGTTAGTGTGCACGATATCGCGAAGAGGGATTATGGATCGTATTTGAGCTCTCTCTTCGAGACTGGCAACCGAGCCGCAGAAGCCTCGGAGGAAGATGATCCTATGCTCGAAACCATCAGGTTCTTGGACTATAGGTATGTCAGATTTCTCTGGAACCCCGCACAGCAACGGTTCGTTCTGTACAATAATTACAAAGATCCAGCATGGCGCGGCTCAGCGAAAGACTGTAGAGAAGGACTGGATGAGGATGCCAAGACCAGAAGACTTGCACTCTTTGGCACGAACTTGATCGATATCGCCGAAAAGACAATACCGCAACTGCTCGTGGACGAAGCTCTTCATCCTTTCTACATCTTCCAGATTGCGAGTATTGTGCTTTGGAGTTGCGATGAGTACTACTACTACGCCGTCTGTATCTTCGTCATTTCGCTCGCATCTATAGCTTCAACTGTAGTTGAAACTAAGGACACTATGAAGAGATTGAGAGACATGGCCAAATTTTCGTGCGATATCCGTGTGCTTCGTAATGGCTACTGGCAAATCACAGAATCAGCCGATCTTGTGCCTGGTGACATTTTCGAAATTTCGGACCCGGCAATCAATGTCCTACCTTGCGATGCTCTACTCATGTCTGGTGAATGTGTCGTCAATGAATCTATGCTGACAGGCGAATCGGTTCCTGTAGCAAAGGTAGAAGCTAATGATAAGGCTTTGCATCGACTTGCGAACTCGCAGGTGACGGTGTCTCCCGAACTTGGAAGACATTACCTCTTTGCCGGTACAAAATTGATCCAGGTCAAGAAGCCTTCTGTCACGGCTAGTGAGGAAGAGATTGCATTAGCTATGGTGACAAGGACTGGTTTCAACACTACGAAAGGGGCTTTGGTTCGAAGTATGCTCTTCCCAAAGCCAGCAGGATTCAAATTTTACCGAGACAGTTTCAGATTCATCGGCGTCATGGGCATCATTGCCATGTGTGGATTCACCTTGTCAGCTATCAACTTTGTTAAGCTCGGTATGCATTGGAGTCTGATACTCATCCGTGCGCTCGACCTCATCACCATTGTTGTCCCTCCCGCTCTTCCGGCTACATTAACAATTGGGACAAACTTTGCCATCAATCGATTGCGAAAACACAACATCTTCTGCATATCACCAAATCGTGTCAATGTGGCAGGCAAAATTGATGTTATGTGTTTCGACAAGACCGGAACTCTAACAGAGGACGGTCTCGACGTCCTCGGCATCAGAACCATAACGCCCACTGGCTTCACTGATCTTCTAGAGGAGAGTACAGCATTGGCTAAGACCACATCAATCGCGCCTGAGCTGTCCATCTTACATGTCATGGCTACGTGTCACTCCCTCAGACTGATTGACAATGAATTGCTTGGTGATCCACTGGACGACAAAATGTTCAAATTCACTGGATGGTCTTATGAAGAGGGAGGCCGAAAGGCGACTTCTGGTCCAGCGAAAGATCTAGATCACAGCACAGCAGCAAGGGCGAGTGCAAACAAGGTTTCCCCGCCGGTCGTTCGCGGACCGCTACTTGGGAGTAACAGTGACGTCGAGATTGGAATCATGAAACAGTTCGAATTCGTCTCGAATTTACGACGCATGAGTGTCATTGCAAAGCGCCTAGAGAGCAGCGACATGCAAGTCTACTTGAAGGGTGCCCCAGAGATCATGTCAGACGTCTGTCGAGCAGACAGTTTTCCGGAGAATTACGATGAAATTCTGGCGTCGTATACGCACCGAGGCTATCGTGTTATTGCTTGTGCTGGGAAATCTTTGCCTGGTCTGTCATGGATCAAAGCACAAAAGATGAAGCGTGAAGCTGCTGAAAAAGATTTGATTTTTCTCGGCTTCATCGTGTTCGAGAACAAACTTAAATCAACCACAACAGCTGCAATGGTCCAGTTGAACGACGCCCGCATCAGAAGTGTTATGTGCACCGGTGATAATGTTCTTACAGCGATCAGTGTCGCCAGAGAATGCCAGCTCCTCAGTGACACCGGATTCATATTCGTGCCACGTTTCGCACAGGAAGGTGGAGCATCTAACCCACTTCAAACAGTAGTTTGGGAAAATATGGAAGCACCATCGATCACTCTTGACAACAAGTCTCTGATGCCACAGATTGGGGAGAATTCTATAAACCTCGAATCGCCAATTGACAAGCACGGCATTTCCGACTTTTGTCTTGCCGTGACTGGGGAAGTCTTCCGCTGGATGGTCGACTTTGCTCCGAAAGAGACGCTTGATCGTATGCTCGTTAAAGGCTCAGTCTTTGCACGTATGTCACCAGATGAGAAAGCAGAACTTGTTGAAAAATTGCAGAGCATCGACTATTGCGTTGGATTTTGTGGAGATGGAGCGAACGACTGCGGTGCTTTGAAGGCTGCTGATGTCGGAATCTCACTTTCTGAAGCAGAAGCTTCTGTGGCAGCTCCATTCACTAGCAGATCATTCGAAATCTCCTGCGTAATTCAAGTAATCAAGGACGGCCGTGCAGCACTTGTGACCAGTTTCAGTTGTTTCAAATACATGGCGCTCTACTCCGCGATCCAATTCACCACTGTCAGTCTACTATATCGGACAGCTTCCAATCTCGGAGATTTCCAATTTCTACTCATCGACCTTGCGCTAATCCTGCCAATAGCAGTTTTCATGGGCCGTGCCAAACCATACAAAAGGTTGGCAATCAAGCGCCCGACTGCAAATCTAGTGTCAAAGAAGATCCTCGGCTCTTTACTTGGACACATTTCCATCATCTTATTTCTACAGGCTCTGGTCTACGTCCTAGTGCAAGAACAACCATGGTACGTTCCTCCGACACACCATACCGATGAGCCAAATATCGTCAATTCCGACAATACTGTACTATTTCTACTTTCCCTCTTCCAATATGCATTCATCGCAATCATTCTGAGCGTTGGGCCACCATATAGACAGCCCATGTACAAAAACACACTTTTCATGTTTACCATCATCGCCGTCACCATATTTACAATCTACCTCACATTATTTCCCGCGGACCAGGTCTCCTCACTCCTTCAGCTCACATACTTGCCTTGGTCTTTCAAGGCAGTCATTCTGGGTCTCGCAGCTTGCGACATCTTCCTCTCCTGGATCGGCGAGACATTCGTATTTGGCCATGTCGTAAAGGCCATCTCGAGGTGCCGAGCTTTGGTGTTTGGCGGGTCAGGCAAACAACGCAAGACATTCAAACTCGTCTCTGAAGAGATGCGATTTTAGGATAAAAGTGTCATAGAGTCAGATGAAATAATGTACATAATACTGCCGCTCCCAACATCACTCTCCCCGATCTTTTGCACCCAATGCCGCCTGATTCTCCAAAAACCGCTTAATTTCCTCCTTGGCTGTCCGTTAGTCGGAAAAGATTTCTTCTTTGTGGAGGGGGGGGGGAAGGAGGACATACACATGCTAGGGGAGATTTGCAAGTCACCGGCCATGAATTCCCGCCTAATACTGACGAGTGTGGGAAACGTCACGACTCCGAATCTCATGAGGTACTCTCCCATTTCCGGCTCATCGGCCTTGACCTCGACATAATCCAGCCGCCCGTCGAGTTCCTGAAGAGCCTGGACCACGACTGGCGTCTGTGCGTGACAGGTACCGCACCACGGAGCGGAAAAGTTGAGAATCAACGGGACGTTCTTGACGCTCGTCATGCTGAGGATCGGAGAGAGTTCGGACGCGTATCGGATTTGTGCGTATATTCTGTGTCGAGCGGGCGTCCCACCAAATCCATTGAGTAGGGAACGCAAGTAATTCATCCCGTCTGTCCTACTATCCTGGAAAAAATCCCCACTATTCAATGCGTGTATCACTTGAATCAGTCGGACAGGGTAATGATGGCAGATGGTAGGAGGCCGGGGAATTGGGTTTACCCGCCACAGTGGAGAGGCCCGCTGTCAGTCATAAATACGGTGGTGAAGGAGTGACACGTACGTCACTCGTACCGACTTATCTATACAATTCCTTCCTCGCACTTTTCTCCATCTTTCCACTCTCCCCCCTCTCCTACCAGTACTACGACAAAACATGCTTGGACTGACGGTGTTGTGGACACTACTCTCCTCGACTTGTGCCTTGCACGGTGATGGCGGCGGCGGTGGTAGTGGTGGTGGTGGTAGGAACGCAGATAAATCATTCATGCCAATGTCGTTGGCTGATCCACAGACACTGCACTTTACAGCCAACACCCTGACGCAAGGCCACCACCCTGTTCAACAACTCTCTTGCGTCGGCGGGAACGCGGCGTCTCTGTACCGATTACATAATTTGACGTGCACGTCGTTGGGGCCCATCAAGTCCTTGGGTCACGACGAGGTTCATTGGAAATGCACGTCTTCCGTCCCGGAAGAATTTACGCTCGGTGAGACGACAGTCAGATGCGAGTCTATTCCCCAACCACCACCACCACCGTCGTCGTCGAGCAGTGGGGAGGGCGAAGAGGTGCAGTCTCCCTCGGACGGTGGGTTTGTGGAGTACGTTGTCGAAGGGTCCTGCGCGGTCGAGTACACCATTCACTTGTCTGATGTCGGTGAGGAGCGAGTCGGCAAGGACCTGCCCCAGTCTCCCGCAACGGACCTGCCACCGACCAGTCCTTCGTCAAGGGGACTCGCAGAGACCTTGTTTTGGGTCTTGTTTGCGGGAGTCGCCACGTTTATTGGGTACTCTGTCTTCTTGAATCCTAGTACCGGGTCAGCGAGACCCAACCGAGTCGGTCCTTCCTCGACCGGCAACAACAATAATGGTGGAGCTGGAGGCGGAGGCGGAGGGTATAGTGGTGGTGATGATGATGATGATGATGGAGCAGGACGAGGATCGTCTGGACAATCACCGGACTGGACACCGATATCGCCTCACTCGACACTCTATACACCGCCCTCCTCGGGACTGTCCCGGTCGACTCTGGAAAGACCTGCCGTGAGTGCCAGAACAGACTCTTCCATTGCACCACCGATCATTGGGGATAATGCGAATTATGGACCGGTCCGCGAAGTCACTAGTTTCGGTGGCACCACGACACGATGATTGTGGAAAGGGACATGACATGAAAAAATATATAGTCTACGCTATGCCGTAACTTGCTCGTCATCTTACCCACATCTATTGCTTGCCATGCTCCCATTCGTCTCCATTCATCCCTCCATCCATGCAATCCTAAGCTTTCGAGAGTCTACAATCTGGCGGTATCTTGGGCCCATCCGGCTTCCTGTGCGATGAATTCGGCACATCGCTCACCAATGCCGAGAACGGTCAACATTGGGTTGATCGAGACCATCGAGGGAAAGACTGATGCATCGGCGATACGTAATTGTTTGGTACCCTTGACCTTCAAGTCTGGCGTTGTCACGGCACTGCTGTCCGACTTGGACCCCATCTTACATGTTCCGGCTGGGTGGTAGACTGTGTGTGCCACTTTTCGACCGTAGACACCGAGTTCCTCATCAGTCTGTACGGAAGGTCCGGGCGCTACCTCGCGCTTGATCCATTCACTGAACGGCGCTTGCGCGGCAATCTTTCGTGCTGCCTTGAGTCCTTGGATGATGATCTTCTCGTCATAGTTCTCCTTGTCTTCAAAATACTTGAAGTCCAGTGCCGGCTTGACAGATGGGTCGGAAGAGGTAAGGTAGACTTGACCTCTGCTCTGTGATCTGGGAATGTTGGGTGTCATGCAGAAAGCATGTGTCGGGGTGTCGTAGCCTAGTCGTGCAGTGTTGAGCGTGAATGGAATCTGGTAGCAGTGCATCATGACATCGGCGCTCTGGCCGCCGTCCGTGCAGATGAAGACTCCGGCATCAGAGTCCATGGTGGTCTCTTGTGGCACAGGGCGGTTCATCTCAAACATGATAATTGACTCTGGGTGGTCTTGGAGATTCTTGCCTACACCTGGAGAGTCCAACAGGACGGGCATCTTAAGTGAGTCGAGTTGAGCTTTTGGCCCGACTCCAGAGTGTAGCAGTAGTCGAGGCGTGTCTATGGCACCGGCACAGAGTATAATCTCAGTCTTGGCGTTTACTTTGAGTGATTGTCCGGAAGCAAGCTTGACATCGAGTGATCGTGCCGTCATGGAGTCGTCAAAATTGATCTTGGACACCCAAGCATTTGTCACAATGGTCAGATTTGGTCGATGCTCCTCTCCCTTCAGGATAGGGTGGATGTAGGCCACAGATGCCGATGAACGGCTATTGTCCTCCGGATTGTAACTGATGGAGAAGAAGCCGGTGCCAGACTTGAACTGTCCATCACGACGAATAGTGGCATTAAAGTCATCAATGATTGGAATATCCAGTGCTGTCGAGGCCGACTTGATCCAGTCCTTTACGAGCTGATTCCTGTGACGTGGGTGGATTGGTGTGACATTGTTGCGCAATCGGTCGAGAGCTCTGGTCATCTCCTTGAAGGACCATCCATCTGCACCGAGTGACTCCCATTCCTCCATATCCCGTCTGAATGGTCGGTACGAGATGAGTGTGTTGTGGGACGAGCATCCGCCCAGCAACTTTGCTCGAGAATGCCTGATGTGGCTGTTCCCTCTTGCTTGCTCCGTGGTGCCATAGTCAAAGTCAAACTCACCGCCCAGCAGCGTAAGCCATTTTCGCAAGTTGAGAACCTGTGGCAAGTTCAGATCGGAGGGTCCAGCCTCGATGAGAAGGATCTTGACATGAGGCAGGTATGTTGCAAGTCTCGAGGCAATGACACAGCCGGCAGTACCTCCACCGACGATACAGTAGTCGAAGGAAGTGTGACTGAGTTCATCCACGGTGGCCATTCTGAATGTGATATCTCTGCTCGAGGACTCTCAGCTGTCGATATGGAAGGGAAGAGAAGAGACTGTTGATTATATGCAGGTAGTAGCGAGTGTGTCGGTACGAGATGGTCGAGAGACAAGATTTTTACTCGTCGCCTCTCATGTAACGCTTCCCGAAGCCCAAACTGTCTACCAAGGCGTGCGCCGCAGGAACAGGCGATCCCAATCGGGCCACTGCCTGTTCAAGTCAGAATTTGCAACTGACTGTCGTAGGATATAGGATCATGCCTTTTGTACAACGACTGCTAAAGAGGGCTATATTGAATAGATACGATTGAGCAGACACGTCCACTGAGTCTGGGAAATTGACGAACAGAAGTGAGACGAGAGGAGACGAGAGGAGACGATTGAAGTGAATGAATGATCACCTGATCACTGGATTCCCTGAGAAGGACCGAATGAGTAGAACGATCATTGCCTCATTGGGAAGGTCATGATCACCCGCCAGTGTCGCGTCTAATCACGTGCTTGGTTTCTGTCCGATGTTTATCCACAGTAGCCTCCAGTGCTCAGTAAATTCATGTTCACATGCAGCATTCATCAGCATCAGTGTCCTTCACCTCTAATCACTAGCTCTCTTTGTGCAACAACACATCATCAGTAGTGGGTAGTCTTTTGCAGTCGAAAAAGAGCTATCATCCCAATTGCTACATCTGCTGACTCTGTATCTTCGATCAAGATTAAATCAACAACTAATGAAACCCTGTCTGCATACCTGCGTGACCACCAGCTCTCCTCACTTTCCATCTCCCTCTATCGCTGCTTTCGAGGGTGTAGTAGAATAACGACAATCTACTGCTTGCTGAACCACTTTTGCACGAATCCCTGGACGCCGGCAAACAGGCCAAGTCCAGCGATAGCGACCGAGACCGTCTGCAGATCCAGCTGTCCATCCCGGTACTTGCGATACCCGACCACGCCGAGCGTGACCAACAAGATTGAATCAATGACATTATACGTCCTTCCGTCCTTGCCCAAACTCAACAAGACATTCTCCGTCTTCTTGGCCGCCTCCTTGACCTTCTTCTCCGCCTTGGCCCTTTTCTCCTCAAATTCCCGCTCAGTGTCCTTTTTGTGTTGCGCCGCCTGAGTCTCGGTCTTGACTGCCCTTTCCTTAAAGTCGCTTGGGACGACGTTGATGGAGTGGTCGTCGGTCGTCACGTCGGTCGTGTCTACCGTCGTGTGGTCGTCCAGCTGTGGTACGGCATTGGCCTTTTTGTCTTCTGCCGATTGAGGTGGTCCGTGGGAAGCGACGTCTGCGTAGGATGACATGTTGTAGATATGTTCTCGTTGGATTTTACTTGTCGCTCTGCAGAATATGGTTTGCGAAACAGGACTAATTAAGCCTCCTATATATGAAGGGATGACTGACAAAGTTGGTGGAGAGCAGCTGCTGGGGCTGGTGAGGCAGGAAAGATGGATCTGGCGCCAAAAGTGACGCAGCAGCTCTGGAGTTCCGCTTCGGCTAAATTCATTGCCGTGATCAGTCTAGATCTACTCACTCACGTTCAGCTGCCTTACTCTACTCTACAGCTACTCTACAGCTACAAGAGCTGGTGTTTTCTCACTCTATTGTATCATCTTTCTTGTACATGCATTCATTAAATAGTGATTGCCACTCTTCGCAGCTGACTACAAGTCTGGACATTTTCAACCGTATCATACGTGGGAACCGTCGTATCGTCCAGAACGTCCTGTAAAAGTATGACAGATAGCCCATCGTTGGACTCCATATGTGTATACGTAGTATGTATAGTACGCCCTGATGGTTATGTTGATCAGTCGTGATGAGACGATGTGCAGGACTTGTATACCTACTGACTGTGATTATTGCAACAAATTGGTCTCCTGTGGGAACTTAAGAGCGCTGATGCTGATTGAGAGCCGGCGCCCACTTCCCAGATGTAATGATCAAGGGAGAACATCAAGGCTCTACCGAGTCCACCGTCCCTGCCCTGTCCATCTCGTTCATCGGCTCCGGTCTCTGTCCAAAGTATATCTTCTTGCGACAAACATCCACGACTTCCATCTCAACGACCTTGTCTGCTTCGGCCGCAGACTCTTGTGTGCCAGCTTCCAGTTCATGTACTTCCATGCTGTCTCCGTCCATAACATTCTTTGGCTTCGGCTTCTTCCTTAGAACGGCGAATGGCGTCTTTAGTGTGACGACTTTGCCCTCCATCTTCTGGTATCCCACAATCAAGTAGATCCGTCCGTCTTCTTCTTGTACCAGTCGTCCCAGACGTTGTTCAGATTCATCTAGTCTTGCTATTGAGCCCTGAATTTCCAGAAATACCAGTTCATTCGTGCCAGTGAGTCGCAGAAAGTGATTCTGATGTGTTTTCTTAGGTGTTGCTGGTGTGGATGGTATGGGAGGGATAGAGATAATGGTTTCCATTTTCTCAATCAATCAGTGGTTCACCTTGAATTGATGGTCAAGTTCATTTTAGTAAGCCGGCTGCTTCAAGTCTCTATACTCGAGAGATTTGCAGTGTCGAGTGACTTGAATCAAAGATGAAGAAAACATAGCATAGATCTAAAGTTCTATCTTGTCCATACCAAAGAGGACGATCATGAACTGATCACTGATCTCCTCACGTGCAAGACGATTTCTCCACATTTTCGATCGACAAACATTTCGTCTCCGCCGGATCCGCATTTCTACATTCTACTCTAGACTCAGGAGTTATCGTTCTACTTGTACTTCTACTGCCACTGCTACTACAGGTCGCTGGTACTCTCATCGCCCTCGACTACCATCACATTGCGATACAACACATCTATCTTCAATCATAAGAGACCGAGCTTGCCGTCAGGATGAGCTACAACGGATACCATCAAATCAATGAACAACCGAGGATAGGCACTGTGCGAAACAATAATCCATTCAATCCGTTCAGCAGCAACACCACGAACCCGAAACAATGGGGTCAAGCGCCGGAATCCCTGAAACCGACGCAGGACTTTATCGAAATGGCTTCCTTTTCCCTCTTCTTCTCAGGCATATACTGGGCCTCCCTCCTGGTTCTCTTCATCACCAAGGGTTGGTTCGCGACGTGGTTGACTACCTCCACGGCCGTCTTATTGGCCGGAACCCTCGTCGGCGCCGCTGGATTCTGTTATAGACGGTGCGAGTTGTGGTACGAGTATGGTGCGATGGAGTACTGGCAGCCCCTCAAGGACTTTCTCCGCGCCGGAATAGCCAAGAAGGGACTCTACTCGCTCGGCAGCGGAATCTTGATTCTGGTCGGGGTGATTGTGTATGGTCCCTTCCTTGTCGGCACGATTGCGTGGGTCGATGAACTTGGTCAACGCGCTCATCGGGACTGATGAGGACGTCATCGAGGACTCGATGTATCAGAATGTGAAATTATGCATTAGCTTGTCTAGTCTATCATCCCAAATGAAACCCCAAGAAAGAAATGCCATGTCGCTCCTGCCGTGCAAACATCACTTCTTGTGTAGACAACTGCACTTTGCAAATTAGCATGCACAGCCGCTTGCATGTTGTCGTTTCTTCAGATCAATGACACCGAATCTATTACTTGTTTCTTCATCACCCACATCGAACGCCGTCAATTCTCGTCTCTCGTCCCTGACTCTGAGTTTTCTCGCAACGTCCAGGAATAAGTCTTCGACGCTGGTGCCTAGCTTGGCCGATACCTCGAAACAATCGATTACCTGATCAGTAGATGCATTCTCGCCGAGAAACTCTCGCGTAATCAGTTGACGAGCATCGCTTGTAGTCACTTGCTTTACTGCATCAGACTTGTTTCCGACCACGACGATGACTGGATGCCTGGTACCGCAATACTTTAAAAATTCTTTGTAATGCGTCACTAGGTTCGAGAGCGACTGCGCATTGGTGACGTCGTACAGCAAGATTGCGCAATCACTGCCGCGAAAGAATGTCGGAGAAAGACTATTGAATCGCTCTTGTCCTGCAGTGTCCCAGATACACAATGAGACCACTTCATCCCCAATCGTCGTCGCTTGTTCCGTCGGCAATTGTCCGGTGCCGCTTGTCGCTGAGTCTGATGCTTTCGAGACTTGTGATAATGGTAGTACGACGTTCTTTGTCAAAAAGTTGGCGCCGATCGTCGCTCGATAAGAGAAGGAAAATGTCTTGTGAAAGTACTGTGTCCTCAGGGACGACTTGCCGACACCCGCATCGCCAATGATGAGCACCTTTTTGGTCATGAAGCCATGAACGAGCCGCCAGAGATGATTGAATGTACTTTCAGGAAGAGATCGAATGCGCTTGGCTGCAGGAGGGAAGCAATTGAAGTGTGGATACAAAAGATGGACGGAGCAGGAGTTGACACTAGAAATGTCCCACAATCACAATCACAGAGTGCTCGCGGGTGGATGAGCGGCCTCCCACTTCCGTCTGCATTCGCATTCGCATTCTTGTGCAACTCGTGCTCAAAAGACTTACATACACAGATGCACAGTATTCACGACCACGAAACAGCAAGATCCAAGGATAATCTCCGATCGACTCTGCAGGAATTCGTAGAATTCAAGACTACTGATATGCATTATTCAACCATGTTCATCAACTTATGTTTTTGTCATTAAATGTCTCAATCATCAATACCCAACCAATGTTACAGTATTCACACAGTCTGTGAAGCTCACATGCATCGTGACAGCACTTTCGTCAGTGCTTAGCCACAGGGGCCTTGCTAGCAATTTTTGCTTTAAGAGAATTCTCCTTCAGTTCCTGCGCCCATCCTGGAATCGGCTCATTGCTGCTCTTCAGCTTCACATTTGCTTCCGTATTGCTGTCAAATACCCATGCATCCTGTAACTGCTTCTCAGCAGTAGCTCGTTCTAGAGCGTTGAGGTTCAGCATCGGAGTCAGGAAATTTGCCAACTGCTCGGCATCGTTCCACGAGCACTTGTACTTGTCGTGCAACACATCACAGAGACTCCACATGTTGAGCTTCTCAATCTTCCTGAGAACACCTTTCTTGTTGAAGAGCTCGTTCGAGAATTTACCCGACAGGGCGATGTGTCGTGGGAAGTGTCCCAGTAGTTCCTCGATTTGTGCAATGTGGTCGTCGTCCTTCTCGTACGTCTTGCCAGCTTTCGGATCGAAAAGATAATCGCCAGTCAGCAGCTCGAAAACCATACACGCCATACTCCAACAATCGGCACTAGCACCCCATCTTCCGCCAAGAATAACTTCTGGAGCGCGATATTGTCGAGTCTGGATGTCATTGGTAAAGTGATGATGTGTCCAACAGGCATTTCCTAGATCTGCAATTTTGACTGTGATCTTTGATAGATCGATCGATGCAGAATCTTTAATCTTGCCATTTTCACCTGTAGCTGCCGACATCAATGTTCTCATGTCATGCGTGCTCTTGTCGTTTCCATGAATTCCATTTTCATTCGTACGCTTGCTCGTGCTCTCGTAATCGTCAGACTCAAGGGATATGTTTGAGACGAAATCAGTTATGCCATCGGCTGTTTTCTGGCGATCCACAGAAGCTGTGCTGTCTTCCGATGCTCCGTGAAAGTAGCTGTCAAACACAGCGGCCTTCTTGTCTTCCACCGTCTCGGTCACTCTTTGTCTCTCCTTTGCCATAGTTGATCCTTCTCGCCCCTCCCCTTCTCGCAGATTCAGGTTAGTGGCAGGCACATTGAGGAAGGATGAGAATGTATGAGGACTGACAGAAGCTGGGGAAGGTAAGGGTTGTGATCCAGTGATGATTCTGCCATAACGCGGCCTTCGTTTGCCAGGCTCGGCACCATGCTTCATTTCTTCTGCTGTTTGCGATGCTGCGGCTCTTGCAACTGCCTCAACGTCATCAATGGCGATAAGAACATTCTCCGGCTTCAAGTCAGTGTGAATGATACCACACTCCCGGTGCAGGTAATCCAGTCCGAGGAGAATTTGTCGGGTAATCTGCTTGACCACAGCGACAGGTATCCCTCGATGCTCATATCTCTTGATCAGACCTAGCAAGTTCTCGCCTAGAACCTCAAACACCATGCAGACGTGCTTCCCATTCGGACCTTCGTGCTCGAACTGATCAAGTAGTGAGACTACGTGAGCGTGACCCGGATGTGAAGGATCGGCTGTTGCTATCTTCTGGCACAATTTGATCTCATCAACCGCAGTCTCTGTATAATGTGTTGCACTCCGCACTACTTTGAGAGCGACGTGACGATTCTCTTGCGTATCTCTCGCAAGCCAAACAGTCGAGAAATGGCCCCATCCCAATTTTCGTGTCGTTATGTAACGTCCATTTTTATATGATTCGTTGAGCTTCACGGGATGATACCCACCGGGACAATAGTCCTGAAAGTCCTCCTCTTCCTCTTCTTCCGCGTCTGTAGCGTGAGCCGACAACGCCTCTGGAGTCGAATGATGCGAATTATGGTGACTAGACAACTGTGGGGAATGCATTGAACTTGATGCTGAGAGTATCGATTTCCCGTCCTTTTTTCGTTTCTTCGTCTGTTGCATAGCCGTTTTTGCCTTTTGTATTGCGGTTTTCTTCGACTTGTCCATGTGCAGAGCCTCCGTGAACGTCAACAACCGATCACGATAGGACAAAGGACTAGACGTTGCCTTGAATGAAGGGCACTCCAAGAAGCTGAAGCTTGCCACGACAGGAATCACTTGAGAGAGGCTACGAACGCAAATGTCAAGAGTACTCAGTGCACCAGCCAGAGAGGAAACAGCAACGATGGAGCTACATTAGGAATCGTCATTGGATGGTGTGCGTAGGTTTGCGAAGGGATCGCTCATTTGCCGGCTGCCGCTTGCAATTGGAAGCTGAAGGATGATGGAATGCATGTGCACGCTCTCTTCCCATTTCAACCACAAAATTTCAGTTGAACATTTCGAGCCAACGTACAACCAACAACACCGAGACACATCAGCAACGCTCTCGAGACGAACTCTCAGAGTCTCGTAGAACCGTTGAGAATATGGCCATGGAGAACTAAGAGTCTATCATCGTCTGTTCCTCCTGTTCGTCCGCACCTTTAGTCGTCCGTTCGACAGACTATGCAAAACCAGCAAAAAATGAAGCCTGTGGGATTCGAACCCACGCGGTTACCCACCAGCGCCTAAAGCTGGCGCCTTAACCAACTCGGCCAAAGCTCCAACAGAGTTCGGCCAATTTTGAACATATATAAGTCAAAACGTTGATGATCCAAAATAAGATAGATTTAAAGCATGATTCTACAGAAAGATTGTTCAGTCAAAGGTCTGTGTCTAATATGAAATTGCAGTAATCCTACCGATAATGTGTGTACCTCTGTCAATCACGAATGTCGAAGTAAATCACAAAGATCTGCATTCACAGGTGCTGCTTCACAATCAAAATCAAAACTAAAACCTTATCTATTCAATCTGAACGCACGCTAGTTGCCATCGAGTGAAATATGCTATGACGCTATGCAACACAAGCAGCTTCAGTAGACGTACTGCTGTTGTGGACCACTCACCACCTCACTTGATGCTGTTCAGATCGTCGTCCTTGCTGGTGAGGGGTTGCTTGTATCATGAAAGTTGCAGGTTGTATCCCCGGTGGTGCAACATGCGAAACGCTTTGATGCTGTTTCTGGCGCAATAGTCCGAATGCAAAGTTGCTGATGAACAGACTCCCAAAGATCAACATAAGACAAAATATCATTGTCTTGTAACTGATGGGTTCGATCAGTGAATTGACAATCTCAGCAAACGTTTCGGCGGATACCCTGGCCCGACCCACCTTGGCTGGATCACGCTCCATACACTTCTCCCATGCTTGACATGCCGTCTGCAATTCCGGGACGCGTTGATCAGGGCTACACCTGTTTTCCAGATACTTTTTACTGCATATCGAGATTTCCGATAGAATTTCGGCACTATACTCTTCGACTTTTTTGTTCACGTCTGCCTGTATCGTCATGATAAAGGAGACTAGAAAATACAGCACTATAGACAGTAAAAAGAGGTTGAAGAATAGCTGTAGATAGCCAGAGGCTATGTATGGCAGGTCTCGGTGCTGATCCATAGACCAAAAGCTGACATCCTTGTGTTCTTTCCGAGGTGGTCCCGACAGGGGCATCGAAGGCTCAATATCCTCATCATCTGAGAGCTGGTCGTAATGTGTATCTCGCAGGTGTTTTTGTCGACGTCGCTTGATCTTGAGCTTTGCTAAGCCAGAGAGTTTATTCCTCTTGTTCGATCGCTGTCCTGCAGGTAAAGGGGAGTCTTGCTCACTATGTCCACCGTCATCTGTCACATCTTCTGTATTGTCCGTGCCAGGTGTATCTTGCTGAATAGAGAAGTCAACGCGACTTGAGAAGTTCGCTGGAAGGGTTGCTTTCGTGTGGGGTAATGTTCTTGGTGTCGAGAATGAAAATGGCGTTGACTTGGTTGGGCTGTCGTGCCAATCTCCTGTACGGTCAGTACCGGTGAGCCTTCGTTGCAGACTACATACTTTTGAGTTGATTTGATTTGTTCTTATCCAGGTTCAGCGTCTTGCCCAAATTGACAAGAGAAAAGGGCGAACTCGGATCAGGCTTCAGTGGATTGTCGTATTGAAAGTCCATCGGGGACTCATGCGTCCGCATCATCTCTTCAATCAGAGATGCGAGAAGTGACACTGAGCAACCGAGGCAGTCACGGAGTGTACTGCAGGTACGTTTATCTTGAGTGACGCATTTGTTTGTGAGTCGTTCTATGCAATTGTTGGAAGATGGCAACCGCAGGCGTGAAGCGAAGTTGTTATCGATGTGTCGACCATAAAATTGTACGAGCAGCGGCTCCATCATCCGAAAGACACAATCACTGATAATTAAGTGCGAATGCGCACAGAGTCTATGAATCGTACAAGCACCTGCCCATCTATGCTCTGACAATTGCAAGCTCTAGATCCACTCCCAACATCGCTTCCATTTCGTCAGCGTTTCCGAGTAATTCGGAAATTCCACGTCGAAAAGCACACATCACCTTTTGATTTATGGCCTCACCAGCACGGCCTCCCAAGCCTGGAGGTATTCAACAAAGTTCTCGTCCAGGTAGCGTAGCACCGCAATCACCGAAGCCAATTTCAGGTCCAGTAGCAGCTCCAGAAGTTGACAATGCTTTCTTCGAAGGACGCACCATGGCAGAGCTAAATTCTATTTTGAAGGATTCAGAACTATT
Source organism: Taphrina wiesneri (assembly GCA_005281515.1). NCBI lineage: Eukaryota > Fungi > Ascomycota > Taphrinomycetes > Taphrinales > Taphrinaceae > Taphrina > Taphrina wiesneri. The sequence goes on from RHGK01000013.1 coordinate 346,365, forward strand.
GGAGGCTATATATTGGGCGAAGCACCCACTGCCAGCACAATACAATCAAGTGCTAGAGGAAATTGAAAATGAACAATCGAAACTAAGGGCAGATCTGGAGAGACTCACGCCAGAAGTTTTGCAGAAGAAATTCGAGGCTGAAAATTCTCTAATCAAGGCTAAAGAACTGCAAAACGAATGGGAAACTGTCGAGAGATCAATGTATTCAGCTCTGAAGCCTTACACATCAGAGGCTCTCTATGCTAGGCTACAAACGGCTGTGTCTGATTCTGAGGGACTATCAGAATCACTTGTGTCTTCCTTCCTCGACGCCGGTCCGGCTCCGACGAATGAAGACATTCATGACTTTATCAAGGAGTATCGCCAAACGAGAAAACTCCATCATCTTCGTTCCGAGCGTCTTGCTAGATGGAAGGACGGCAGAGTCGGTGGCTTCCGGTGATCCCGGCATTCAGCTCTAAGCTGTGCAGGGTCGCCTGTCCTCATGCAGCAAGAGACTCTCGATTTGCATCCCGCCAGTCGCTCACGGGCAACATACATCGCTGGTACGCTTCACTCATACATTTCGATATGGACAGCAAAACAACTCCAAGTTGACAGGCTCTGTGATATTTCATGTAAGTTAAGGACTACCGTGGCGCATGACTCGCAACTTCCCCAGGTTGCGGGGAAATCGTCCTCATCGTCTTTCGAGCTACTTCTACTTGTACCGCCAACTCTAACAGGGATTCTATAGCTGATATAAACGGCACGGGTATTCTACTGGTGCAATGTCCAGGGAACTATCCGCTCTCCTCAAGACATCAATGACTGAAGTGCGTCGTCTGCTTGCGGTCCATCGTAAAAAGGTATGGGGAGGAGCGATACTATACCTCTTATTCAAAGCAAATGCGCTGCTGTCACGAAGAGCTCTGAACCACGGGACTAGCGATAAATACGACTGGGCAAAAGAGATCGTAGTGGTGACGGGCGGCAGTTCAGGAATCGGATATTGCGTTGCCAATCAACTATCCGACCGAGGCATCAAAGTAATCATCCTGGACCTCCATCCACCACCAGAGACGAACCCTTACGTGCACTACTTTAAATGCGACATCACTTCACAGGAGAACCTCGCAGACGTAGGACGACAAATCATCGACGTGGTGGGCCATGCAACTGTACTCATCAATAACGCGGGAATAGTCACCCCACCGAATCCGATTCTGGAGAAACCGTGGCAAGACGTGACAAGGACACTCCTCATCAACGCCGCGTCGCACTTTCTCACGACTCAACAGTTTATGGGGACAATGGTCGCCAGGAATCACGGACACATCGTCACCGTCGCTTCAGTCGCAGCGTACCTCTCCAGTCCCAACGTGTCAGACTACAACATGTCTAAAGCCGCGGCCTTGTCGTTTCACGAAACCTTGGGCAGTGAACTGGCACACGTCCATCGTGCCACGAAAGTCAGGAGTAGTGTTGTTTGTCCTGCCTACGTGAGGACGTCGTTGCATCAGTCGCATGCTTTTGGCAGTGAGCGGAATCCGTTGCTCAGGGACGCAATGGGCCCAGAAACTGTTGCGCGTGAGATTGTCAAGGTAGTGCTACGGGCGCAGAGCAAGACTGTTGTGGTGCCCAAGATGTTGGGCGTCGTGGCTGGCAGTAGAGGATGGAGTGAGTGGATGTTTAGGTCTTTGCTGGATAAATGTGCCGCGTCGTCCTTGTCTTGATTTGGTCACAATGACATGTCCTGCTCACAAGACAATCGGGCACTGCACGACAAAGTAATCAATCCAAGTATGGTTTCAAGTATTATGACAAGGAACATGCCACTACATATCTACAAACAAGCATGCAAAGATTATACTTTATAACATATTCCACCACTGACAAAGATTTTGTTTTCCTCAGTCATCTTCTCCAGTGCCTGACTCATTTCTCGCGGACTAAAGAGGTCCTCGGGCGACAGTGTCTTGTTGACTTCCGGCAGTAAGTCTTCCGTGGTACACGAATCGTCACTGAACACAGGGGTATTAATCAGACTCGACAGGCGAGACTCAAATAAGTGGTAGCGCTCGCTGGTCAGAGCAGTCGCGGGAGCTGGCGTGGGGATCTGGGTATCAGTCTGCGTTTGCGATTCGAGTTGTGACTCGTTGCGGTCTGATGCCCAGGACAGTTGTGTCGCTGCTGTGTCTGTGTCTTGCATCTCTTCATCATCTGTGTGTCCATTGCCGTTCGTGTTTCCGTTGGTGGTGGGTCCACTAGACGAAGTGCCGTTCGTCCTCTGGGTTCTCCTCGTTGGGCGAACTGGTGCAGCCTGGGCTGAAGTGTCATCATCGTCACTCTCTTCCTCCTCAGATTCGGCTTCGGGCTCAGCGGTCGTTCTGCGGCGTTTCCTGCGGTCCTCCTTGACAACTTCCTTGAACAATGCAAATCTCAGGATTGCTTCGGCGGCTTCTGCGTCTTTCGGGTCAACACGATTCGATAGTCGTGCCTTGGCATGTGCAGTTGACAAACGAATCAGGGTTTCTAGCGTTCGAGCAGTCATCGGAGAAGTTTTCCTCTGATTCGCACCTAGTTCGTCATTTCGCAAGTTGCCATAAGTCATGACTATATGATCTGCAGCACCTTTGCTAAGAACTGGCTTGATACGATTTTTAGCATATTGAATGTACTTTTTGACAAACGCAATGGACAGGACTTCCTTTTGCTTCGACTTTTTGTTTGTATATGTGACTCCAGCATGTAGCATTTGGTTGTACTTTTCAAACACAGGTGACTCTCTGGCGACTTCCGCTTCATCAGTACCTATGCTTAAGCTCTGGCCTGGATTGTCCCTGATTGGTTGGCCCTCCTCTGCTCCAGGAGCCAAATATCTATGCATTCTCAAGACGTGCTCGGAGATCATGCGGTCGTGAGTGTCATCAATCTCATCAGTGACCACGAATAAGAGATCAAATCGAGATAAAAGTGAGTCCGGAAGAGCAATGTTCTTGTGTGGGTCCTTGTGAGTGTCGTACTGTCCATAAATAGGATTGGCCGCTGCAATGACAGAGCACCTTGCATTTAGACTTGTGTGAATACCCGCTTTTGCAATTGTCACTGTTTGTTGCTCCATGACTTCATGAATCGCAACTCGATCTACATCAGACATCTTATCAAATTCGTCGATACAGACGACACCTCGATCAGCCAAGACCATTGCACCAGCCTCTAATCTCCTCTCACCAGTCTCCTTGTCGGTAGTGACGGCTGCTGTGAGACCCACTCCTGAAGAGCCTCTACCGGTCGTGGCAATCGCAAGTGGAGCTGTATTCAGCACGAACCTAAGCATCTGTGATTTAGCTGTCGACGGATCTCCAACCATAAGAATGTTGATGTCACCACGAATATGTGTGCCATTATCGAGGTTCTTCTCCATGCCGCTCAAGAGCATCAACAAAATTGCTTTCTTAATGTAATCATGTCCGAAAATACTCGGAGCTAGTGATTGTGAAAGGAGGTCGAAAATGTTCTTCTTCTTGGCAACCTTATTGATGTTCCTGATATCAGTGTCGAACATTTGTGCTTGAGCAATGCCACCACCGGCCTTCGACGATAACAACACGACGTTGTTGCCCATGATGTGCGTTGTGAACTTTCCGGTCGTGTTGTTCAATCCACCACCGCCCTGTGTTCTATATGCACCCACTAATTGTATCCTGTCACCAGGTTTGCACCGATCGACAAGGTCGTCGTCCATGATTACATCGATACTGCGTGGCAATTGACCTGCGGGCGCTCTCTCGGGCATTTCCTGTATAGATATGGTTTGGTGATCGCGGTACGTCGAATGCCCATATTCGGTCACGAGTGGATTACCATCTTTGTCAGTCTGTGGGTAAGCTGATGAGCCAGGTATACCATCACCCATGGTTGCGTCTCTATACTCACGACTCAGAAATTCACCCGTCTTCTCGCAGTAATGTACAGATTTCACGACCTTTGGTCGCACCAACGAACAGCGGGTGACGATGCCCTCGATCGAGATCAGACGACTCAGGTGTATCGCTCGCAAGGTCCTTGGGTTGACGTGATTTTCTCCAAATGAACCAGAAAATGCTACGTAAAATGGAAGATCGTCTATTTTGTGTCGGAGAGGATCTCGTAAGGTGAGGACGACATTTTTCAACGCTTTGTCAAATGCTGGCAAATAGTCACCGGGAGTCATCAATATCCTGCGCGGTAATCAGCCTCATCATTCACCCAGTCTATCTGTTTCGCATACCCGCTCGCCAGTTCCCTGTTGAAGTCTCTGATTTCGTCAAGATTGACAGTCAAGCGCCTAGCTTGCGTGTTGAGCATTCGCGTAATAGCATCTCTATAGTTTGTTTGTGATGCACTGACTGTGGCAGATACTGAGTGGTCGAGATACTCCTCAAAGACGCGCACTCGATCGAGAAAGATGGCATCTGATCGCAAATCAGCTAGAGCTTGCTATGCGATGATTTGTCGCTTACCTTGAAAGACTGGAAGATCAGCCATGCTGTGTCAAAGGTCTACTGAGTCGACACTATATCACTACAACGCAGGCCAACAGATGTATGAAGTATTTACGAAGGTCTCGATTTGGTCAGTGAAGCGCAGACGTGTAAATGATAATAATCGCGTCTTCAAATTCGCGACAATAGCTGGTGAACCTCACATCACGTGCAGAGACGATGAAAACGATGTACCTCATATGCATCTTGATACGGTAGAGAGCATTAGACATTCCAAATGTGATTGAACCATTCATTCATGTTTACGATTGACATTGCAGTCACACGGAAATCATATCGCAGAGCTTGACGGATTCGGGAATTGTCATTACGACTTTTGTTAATCATTGTACATTATGCCAAATCGCCTAGACTGACCAAAACTTGTCCATAACATCGCATTGCCCACGACGGCATCACAATCTGCTCTTCTCGATAAAGACAGACTTATTTCTCGTGTAAGCTTCAATACCCTCCACTCCGTTTTCGACACCAACACCGCTGGCTTTCCATCCTCCAACAGGCATCGATTCGGGAGACTCTCCCCAACTATTGATCCAGAAGATCCCAGCTTCAATCTCACCTGAAATCTGCTTGCAGGTATCAATGTCACTAGAGAAACAGCCCGCGGCCAAGGCGTATGGCAGTTTATTGCAGTCTTTGACCAGGCCAGGTATATCACTGAAGGAATGCAACGTCATTACGGGACCGAAGATCTCGTTTGTCGCCAGTGTCGAAGAGGTAGACAAGCCTGTGAATATCGTAGGCGCGACCCAGCATTCACTCTCAGACTTTTGTGATGCAGTAATCTGTTCCTGAATCTTTCTCTCCAGGTGTGCAATGATATTTTTCCCACCTTCCTTGTGTCCAGTGGCGATGAAGGACCTGACCTTGGCAGCATGTGCTGCATCAATAACCGGTCCCAAATTGGTCTTGCTGTCCATCACATTTCCAGCTTGCAGATACCTTTCGCATTTGTCCACAATCAGTCGCTCTGCTTTGGCGCGAATGCTCTCGTGTATAAAGATCCTCGAAGGAGCAGTGCAGACCTGGCCGCTCGAAAAGAAACCGACTTCGACCACTGTATTGACGGCCTTTTCGAGATTGGCATCTGGCATGATGATCAGAGGACTCTTTCCTCCGAGTTCCATAGTTGCGTACTTCATCCCCTGTGCTGCAGAACTGTAGACCTTCTTTCCCGTCTCCACGGACCCTGTGAAAGACACCTTGGCCACGTCCGGGTGCTGTATAAGCATGGCACCGACGTTGCCCAAGCCTTGTACGACGTTAAATACTCCAGATGGAACACCGGCCTCGACATAAATCTCCGCCAAAATCAAGACTGACAGGGGTGTTTTTTCTGAAGGCTTAAAGACTACGCTGTTGCCTGCAATCAGTGCAGGAGCAGATTTCCACAGCGCGATTTGTATCGGATAGTTCCAAGCACCAATTTGAGCAACCACACCTAGTGGTTCTTTCTTCGTGTAGAACCAAGCTTCCGGTCTCAGCTCTTCGGCCGTACCCTGGATCTGATGTTTGGCATAGTACTCTAGCACGTCGGTCCCAGTCTCTATGTCTACTGTCGAAGTCTCTGAAATCGGCTTGCCAGTGTCCTGAGTCTCCAGTGTCGCCAATTCATTGTTGCGAGAACGCAAGAGTGCCACTGCCTTTAGTAATATCCTAGACCTCTCTCGAAGTGTCTTTCGACACCACTGGCGTTGAGCTGTAGTAGCACACAGGACTGCTTCATCTATATCGGTTTGAGTGGCTGCGTTGATGCTGGCAAGAACCTTGTTCGTGTACGGGTCGATTGTTTTGAAGACCTCACCAGTACCTTGCCTAGATTTGCCATTTATGAACAGCATCTTGAGAGCGTCTTGGCGTAGCTTCTTCTCCGTATAACGTAAAAGTCAGCGACTGCGCACCTGGTTCTATAGCACCGCTTGAACACGATTGTCAGGAACTTCTGCAATCTAGCTGCTGTAACTGAGAAGAAAGTTTGGTGGGATCATGATGTGGCGCTCAGAGTACTAATCTGGAAGGTCAGACCGGCTGAAAACATTTGGAACGAGCGAAATCCACAGGAGCTAATCAAGTTTGATGCATACAATGATAAGAAAGAATGTTCTATATATGCCAGGTAAGTACACAAGAGAATGTTACGCTACATGATCTGCCCGTGACCTACAACTTGGCCTTCTTCTCGGCGAATACCTTCTTCGTCCTGGCCTCAACGGCATCCAAAAATTCGTCCGTTGATGCATAGGGTTGGTCTTTTGAGATTGCAATGGCAAGATCTTTGGTCATGATGCCATCAATATCGACAGTGTCTACACAAGCCTGCTCGATTGCCAAGGCAAAGGCTCGGAGTGGCTCATTGCCATCGAGCTTTCCTCGGTGCTCAAGCCCTCGAGTCCACGCAAAGATAGAGGCGATTGGGTTGGTCGACGTTCTCTTTCCTTTCTGGTGCTCCCTGTAGTGTCGGGTGACTGTACCGTGTGCAGCCTCAGATTCGATCGTCTTTCCATTTGGATGCATCAGCACGGATGTCATGAGACCGAGTGAGCCAAAGCCCTGAGCCAAGATGTCGGACTGAACATCACCATCGTAGTTCTTGCATGCCCAGACCATACCTCCGGAAGATTTGATCACTTGAGCGACCATGTCATCGATAAGTCTGTGTTCGTACCAGATTCCCAGTTTTTCGAATTCAGGCTTGTAGGTCTTTTCGTAGATGTCTTGGAAGATGTCCTTAAAGTAACCATCATACTTTTTGAGGATCGTGTTTTTGGTGGAAAGGTAAAGAGGCATCTTCTTCTGGATAGCAGTTTGGAATGACGAGTGGGCAAATCCTTGTATAGAAGAGGTGATATTGTACATGCTCATGGCGACTCCAGATTCTTGAAAGTCGTAGACGTCCAAGGTGGTAGCCTTGGATCCATCCTTTGGTGTATAGACGAGCTGCAACTTTCCAGGACCTGGCACCTTGTAATCGGTGGCACGATACTGGTCACCAAAGGCATGTCGTCCGATCACAATCGGCTCGACCCATCCGGGTATCAGTCGAGGCACCTTCTTGAGCAGAATCGGTTCTCTGAACACTGTGCCGCCGATGATGTTTCGGATTGTACCGTTTGGTGATCTCCACATTTCCTTGAGTTTGAACTCCTCCACTCGAGCTTCGTCAGGTGTGATGGTTGCACATTTGATGGCGACATTGTGTTTCAGGGTAGCATTGGCAGAGTCGATCGTCACCTGGTCGTTTGTTGCATCACGATTCTCCATCGAAAGGTCATAGTATTCGATCGGCAGGTCGAGATATGGGTGGATGAACTTGTCCTTGATCTTTTGCCAGATTATGCGGGTCTAGACCTCATGAGTCAAAATTCCCGTTACACAAGACCAGCAGAGCCAGCCAGGAAGACTTACCATTTCATCACCATCCATCTCAACGATGGGATTGTCCACCTTGATCTTCTGGATAGCTGTGACATGTCAGAAAAGAGTGGAGAATGGGGAGACTTGTGAGCTGGGCACATACTAGCCATGGTTCTGTGGAGGTGCTTGACGTCTTTGTTACGCAGCGATCTGGAGAGGGAGGCAAACATGAGTCTGGAGACTGATGAATGGAGGAGGATGGGGGAACAGGGACGGAGAAACAGACGGTGGAGGGAGACTGATTCACTGACTGGAGTAAGAGAGAGACAGAGAGAGTGTGTGAGTGAGAGAGAGAGACTGAGGGGAAGAGTAGGAAAAGCCGGAATAGAGAGAGAGAGAGCGAGAGAGAGACAGACAGACAGAGACAGACAGACAGACAGACAGACAGACAGGGAGACAGTGTGTGAGAGAGACTCTGAGGCAGGCTGGAGAGTGTTCACGGTGGGTGGGTTGAGTGTGGGAGAGAGAGAGAGAGAGAGAGAGAGAAGCTGTGGGTTTGAGTATGAGCGAGAGGAGGAAAATGAAAAATGCGGGATGGAATCTGATGCCCAGATCAGCTCCTCACTCTCCACTCCTGCTGCTGCTGCTGCTGATCAGTCTCTCTCCCTCTCTCTTATCTCATCCTCATCCATTCTTGCGGAACAATCATCACATGTATCACCAGTGGATTGTCACACTTTGTTGGCAAGTCATTCACTATATCAATCGTTTATGAGCTTGTGGTTGGCACAAGTTCTGAAGCAATGGCTACCAATACCATCCATGGATTCCATAGACCGGCCGAGGGCTGAAGGAAGCCCAAATTCCGTCTCTCCTTTTTCTCCACAAACGCAAAACCCTCCGCTGAGGTCGTCTGGGGACCACCCGCGGAATCCTCACTGGAAGCCCACCCCCAGACGCGCCGAGACTTGTCTTCTCCGGTGGTCTTTATATCCTCACCAGTCGCCAGGTTCTTGTACGTTTGTACGATCCATTTGTCTCACGGGACCAGTGGCCTGTGTATCACAACTATCCAGCGACTCTCATTGCGATCCTTTAAATCTAATCTCCTATTATGGTCGGTCAAAACACAAACAGCACACCTCAATTGCTCGATCTCAATGTACCTTGCCAATGTCTTTTTCAGCGATGCCACTAAACTCTGTAGACTGCCAATATCACTGAGAATGTCAAGCTCATCAATGCACAGAGTAAGGACGAGAGACTCAAGTCAGTGATGCAGAACCTTGTACAACACTTGCACGATGTATGAAGTGTCTTTCCAAAACCTGTTGAACGGTACTGACTGTCTGGCAGTTTGCTAGAGAGTCGCAAATCACTCAAGAAGAGTGGATGTCGTCACTGGAATTCCTCACAAAGGTTGGACAGATGTGTACAGACGTGCGACAGGAATTCATCCTGCTGAGTGATGTCCTCGGGCTTTCCCTCCTCGTCGATGGCTTGAACAATCCAAAGCCACCCAATGCAACGGAGTCGACAGTACTTGGGCCATTCTTTACCGAGGATGCTCACCATAAACCAAACGGAGGATCCCTTGTGCAGAAGCTGGGAGAGAACGGTGAGGACTGTCTCGTAAAATGTACCGTCAAGGACACAAAAGGCAACCCTATCAAGGGCGCTGAGATTGACATTTGTAAGTCTTCTTGTCTTGATACTTGATTGGACCTGGCTGACTAGTGACAGGGGAGACTGACGAGACTGGTCACTATGATACACAATACGATGATCGAGAAGGTCCTGACTGCCGTGGTATTCTGACTGCAGACGAAAATGGCGAATTTTGGTTCAAGGCGATCAGACCCGTCAGTTATCCCATTCCACACGACGGACCCGTAGGAAAGCTTTTGGCGCGTCTCGGCAGGCATCCATACCGACCAGCACACATGCACTTCAAATTCAATGCACCGGGCTTCCATCCTCTGGTGACCGCCTTGTACATGAGGGGTGACGAGTATGAGACCACAGACGCAGTGTTTGGTGTCAAGACGTCACTGATTGTAGATTTAATCAGGTGTCCAAAGGAAGAAGTTGTGGGTTACGAGAGCGCAGGCTGTAAGGAAGGGGACTGGCTCATGAAGTACGATTTCGTCCTTACCACGGAACAGGAGAATCAGTACTATCTAGAGCTCGAAAGGCAAAAGGCACTCAAGAATCCCAAGGCCGCACTTTGAGTATCTATTTACATCTGCGGAGAATAATCAATACTTTAGATTTGACCACCCGTGCGTTGTAATTGTTATGTGGGGCTCGGGGTTTGTCCAAGTTGTGTGTTGCACGGATAGGATTGCTGTGGGAGACTGACCGTGAGAATTTGATCGCCAGAGTTCATGTGCGGCTCGCTCAGTTTCTTCCTCAGCACGAAACTAAGATCATTACCAGGTTGTGCACCTTCCTTGCTTACAAGTCATGCAGAGTGCCAGATGTGCAGAGGCAATCGACATGTGCAGAGAAGAGTTATGCTTGCCATCGCCATGCACAGGAGAACCAAGAAAAGAATGTCCAGATATCATGTCTGAGGTCTGAAGAATGGGACGATGAAGAGTTATTCGTGTCGCCCCTATACTATTTGCTCTCGACAAGCAATGAGTACTTACACCCGAGACGCCAAATCTCATGTCTGAGTCTATTCTTCCAAGACGTCCACATTCAATGAATATTGGAACCTTCTTTTCTTGGGTCTTTCGTGAGGACTTTTACAATCAACCATGGATGCACATCGATGGATGGACGACGTTGGCAAGCGTCGATAATGTGTAGGACGGATGCACGTCGTGTGCGAGATGTCAGGATGAAGGACTCGGATGATGACCAAAAACTCTATTCCATGTTAATACTGAACGTACAACCCCTGATGTTTCATCTTTCGACTGACGAGAACTTTATTCCTGCATCCCGACACGACGAGCTTCCGTAGATATATTGTATCAGAAGTATCTTTTGCCTATTCAGATAATTCCAATTTGTACAAAACTGCAATCTCGTTATGCTTAAGACTATGACTAAAGCCACGACTATCTGTGCACTCCACATACGTGTTGCAAGTCTAGCTGAAGGACAGTCAGGGATCGGCCAAGTCGAGCGGTCAAGTTTGTGAACGTAAAGACAAATGTCGTTGTCTACAATGGTAATTTCTGTGCTAGAATGATAGTATGGGTCATGCTGCTTGGAACTTCAGCGTCCTCGCCATTGAAATATAGACGAATAAGAAGAGTGCAATCAAGCCCGACTAGCTCTATGACGGCACTATCTTATGGAAGTAAAAGATGACCAATCTTGTGCACTGCGGCTGTAATGTAGATGAATAATGCATGGAAGGCGCGCCGGCCGGCCGGCCAAGAATGAAGTCCGGGAGGCCGAGCCTCTACTGCAGCTGCCAGCGGCACAGTGAGGGAAACATGAGCAGGATGAGAATTGGTGAAAGTGATTTCTTGCGTGAGGATTAGAAATCGAAGGAGATCAGTGGCTGTACAACCACAACCACACCCGAAGCCTCCCGTGGACTCTTCCCAGTGTTCCTCGAGGTCCGGAGGTGCAGTTCTCCAGTGAGTTTTGCGCGCGCAGTTGACGTGCGAGAAGAGAGTTTGACGTGAGATGCAGTCGGTCTGGTTTGCATCTCGATCGAGTGGTTACATCTCCTGCCTGCCTACCTGCCTGCAACAGTAGCTGTCTATCCTTGACCTCACGATCTTCCATTCACCCCATCGCACTCTACAGATTCAATGCAGAAGATGCCAGAAGTAGACGTACAGATGGATTATACTGTGTTTAGTCACATCGAGATCTGTGGTATGACCGGTAGAAGTCCTCGGACTTTAGTCAAGGTGGAGAGAGAGGCGAAGTGGAAAGTCTTGATGACTCACGGTAGCTCATAATCGTCCATTTCACTGTTTACTTTGTTTTGCACGAATGTCCTTTTCTAGCAGACAGTATCAGTTTGTGTGAATCAAAGAACGTACACCATCAACAAGGTAGCACGGAATGTAGGCAAAGTCGGCCGCAGTGAGGTGACACAACGTAGGTCCACCGATGAGATGCGCCGGGCCGAAGAGGAAGGAAGAGGTCGTGCGCATCTGAGATTCAACATCTTTTTTTTTTGCTGCCTGATTTCACCTTTTCGCCGATCGTCCGGCCGCCCTGTCCGGCGTTTCGCCCTTTTCCCTCCGTCAGGCCATTCCATTCCATCCCATCCCATCTCTTCATTTCATTCCACCCAGCCAACACCGCCAGTGTTGCACAAACCACCCTCCTTCCCTCCCTCCCTCTCTCTTCCCTCCGCCCCTACTCATATCAGTAGTCGTGTCCATCAAGCACTGCCCCTTGACGGTAGACGAAGCAGTGAACGGCAGATAGAGGACTCGAGCGGGCGATTACACGCATCACCCATCAAATCATGTCGAGTGTCTTTCGAAATGCTTCCTCGCGCCTTGATTATCCCGAGGCGACATCAGTCACCAAAACAATTCTCGATAGTTTGAATGGATGGACGCTCGTCCTTTCCGCCGTCATTGTCCTGCTTGCTGCCGAGCAGTGGCGATACCGAAACAGAAAGGGAACGGCCGCCGGGCCTGCCTTTACGATTCCCATCATGGGTGCCTTTCTCGATTCCATGCACCCGACTTTCGAGGGGTACTACAGGTTTGTGTCACCGTGGCACAGGAGCCTATATTGCGTGCATCTGCTGACTGGCTATTTAGGAAATGGGAGTCTGGCGCCCTCTCCGTGGTCTCTGTCTTTCACAAGTTTGTGGTGATTGCCTCGACCAAGGACCTTTCGCGAAAGATTCTAAACTCGCCAATGTACGTGCAGCCCTGTGTCGTGGACGCGGGCAAGAAGATTCTGATGGCCACCAACTGGGTATTCCTCGACGGCAAGGCTCATGTCGAGTACAGGAAGGGCTTGAACGTGCTCTTCACCCGCAAGTCCCTCGCCATGTACATTCCGGAACAGATGAAGGTCTATGAGCGATACTTCAAGGACTTTCTCGGCAAGTCCAGCGACGGGCCGATCCCATACATGCACCACTTTCGCGACTTGAATGTCGCAGTCTCGTGCCGAACATTTTTCGGGTACTGGATCAAGGATTCGCAAATCAAGCAAATCTCCGAGGACTACTGGTACATCACCGCCGCCATGGAGCTCGTCAATTTCCCGCTGGCCCTGCCGTACACCAAAGTCTGGTACGGGATCCGGGCGAGAAAGACCGTCATCAAGGCCTTCATCGAGGCTTCTGCCGCGTCACGAAAGGCTATGGAAGCCGGTCAGGAACCCAACTGTATGGTTGACTCCTGGATCAAAGCCATGCTCGATGCCAAGAAGTTTGCTGCTTCTGGTCAGGACAAGAGTGCCGCTCCGGCATCAGTCTTGATTCGAGACTTTTCCGACGACGAAATCGCCCAGACCATGCTCTCTTTCCTGTTTGCTTCCCAGGACGCCACCTCGTCGGCCATGTCGTGGATGTTCCAGCTCCTGACGGACAACCCAGAAGTCTTTGACAAAGTCAGGGCCGAACAACTCTCGGTCCGTGAAGGCGCGCCGGAGAAGGAGGTCGACATGGACATTGCCGATCAGATGATTTACACGAAAGCCATGGTCAAGGAGACGCTGCGATTGCGACCACCGGTCTTGATGGTGCCATACGAAGCAAAGAAGGACTTTCCCATTTCCGAAGACTACACCGTCCCAAAGGGCGCCATGGTCATCCCTACCTTTTGGCACGCCCTGCACGACGAAAAGGCGTATCCAAAGCCGGAGGAATGGTGTCCCGAGCGATGGATCACCGGAACCGCAGACCAGTCTCCCCAAAACTGGCTCGTCTTTGGAGTCGGACCGCACCACTGTCTCGGCCAAAACTACGCCGTCCTCCACCTCACTCTCGCGGCCGGTCTTGCGTGCCTCAAGTACGACATCAAGCACCACTCCACCCAGACGAGTGAAAACATCAAAATCTTTGCCACTATTTTCCCGGAAGACGATGTCATTCTCGAGTGGTCCAAGAGTCAATATAATCGCGACTAGACGCGCATCAGACTCTCGAGCCCCCTTTTTCTATAGATTTCTCTCAATTGTTCCCCGTCCCGCGTCTCCGTCTGTCTGTCCAGAGACCGGATGACTGTCCTAGAGTAGCAGTACTTGCCTATAGCTGTACGCAATGTAATCAGTAATCCGCCGCTCATGATTTGCGACTGGACCTAGAATGTGTGGTTGTGCATGCATGCATGCATGAATCGTGATCCAGGATTGACGAGGTGTGAAGGACCGCCAGTTCCACGCTCAAGCCATCATTACCCCGCGATGTCAATCTGCATCTCGAAACTCCCTGACGACCTACCTTTCTCCTGTAGCCAAATACATGCAAACTACAGTCTATTCTGTTACATTCAGTCTTGCAGCGATTCAACCTCAGTACGAGCTCGAACCAGTCATCGCGACAAAAAGAGACAAGAAAAGACAGAGTCAGTCAGTCAGTCAGACAGATGGGCATGTTTGCACGATTCATGGACGCAGTCCTGACTTCTAAATTCAATAAACCGTTTCCAGTCACGCTCTTGCCGTCTGCAATCACATTCTATCTCACGGAGAAACAACAGACTCGACACGCGCAGTTGGTCCATGAGATTCGGGCACTCAAGAAGCCCCAGTGATGGCTTTCAGACTATAGACTCATTTTCTACTGTGACTTGACATTGTTCGTCATTACTATACCGCCATCACAGGCTACGGCCACACTCACCAAACACGTACTGCACACAGGACACAGCCAAGCACGACCCAAGATCTATTCAGTCGTACGCTCGATACAATAGGACTTTCGAGCCTCGACAACCAAAATGAATGACGGTGAATGAGGATTATATTCTTTTTCCAAGGCTCAGGGCTAGAAAGGGTTGCTAGACTAGATTACAATTTTGCCTTTGGCGCTTCCAGCTCAGTCTCCAAGACCTCGCGCATCTCGTCCGCAGCTTCACGCAAGTAGTGCTGCATTTTGTCACATCCCAGATGCCTCGAGACGACATTAAAGTTGATGCTGTTGTTGTTGATCATGTATGCAATGCCAAACCCTTCTGGAATGACTTCTCCCCAGCCGTACCCGTTGAAGTACTCGGAACTGAGTTGAGACGATGAAATATACCAGGAGCTGGAATAGCTGAATGCCGGATCCTTGTAAATGGCAGGCAGTTCACTACCCTTTGGCAACAATTGCTTGAGGCCAAATAGATGCCTGTCGACACCATATCCAGCGGAAGCAGCGTTGATATACTCTCCATGGCTTGCAATAGCACCTCGGAAGGCAGCAATCTGTTCTGCGATGGTGGAGTTGGCGGCCTGGAAGGTTTCGCAGAACTTTACTGTTTCCTCGGATACTGTACGGCAAGTCTCTGTACGTCCGTGCTGGAATCTTCGAGTAGCTGCAGACTCGTAAGTGGGACGAGAGACGCCATACATTTTGAAATACGCAAGCTGAATAATCATCTGTACGTATGAATCCGGAGAACTCTTGAATTTCTTGATGAGATTCTTTCCGTATCCTTGGTAGTTCATGACTCTCAGGTCATGGCTGTCGCTCATTGCTTTGAACTGTACCTTAGCCGACTCGATGTGTTGCTTGATCTCTGAAGTGGTTTTAAAGGTAATTTCTTCCGGTTCTGGCAGAGCTGACTGTGCAACGGCATGACCATGGTCAAGCTGATCAGTCTTGATTGCATGACACACGTAGTCGTTCAATCTGTGTGTTGGTGTGCCATCCATCATCGAGTGCTCACCAAGGAAGCCAGACGAACCGTTCTCACACACGATAAAGTGGAGTGGTTTGTCATAGTATCGGTTAGTACCATCACCGTGCCAGTACTGTCGTGCTCGGTCTTCATAGGTAGCAGGCGAGGCGGCATCGAACGATACAACGAATGAGGACTTTTCAATATCTTCTAATGCTTGTGCATTGTCTTTCACCAGAAGTTCTCGTGATGCAAGCCACTTGTCACGATTCTCGGAGGTCAGAGCACCAACCGGCAGTTCAGCTGGTGATTTGACGGACTTCAAGATCTTTTCGAATTGTGCCTCAAGATCTGCAGTCGAAAGTTGTTTACCATTGATGGTGTGCTGTACCTTGAAGAATCTGCCGTGTCGCATGACGAGGATGAATTCCGAGGACTCGTCTGTAGGATATGTCTTGACATAGTCTGCTTCAGGCTGAGGAAGTCTGCATGCATTGAACATGTACTGGTAACTGTCCATGCAGATCGGCAGCTTCTTCATGTACTCTGGCTCCAGACTACCCTCGACCACCATCTTTCGGAAAGTGAGGACACCGGTCGACAAAGCAGCAGCCCTTGTCGCTGGATTTCGACGAGTCCTATCATCCTTGTGCGAATAAAAGTAAGATACATTGAACACCACAGGATCTCGATAGGCCATGTATGCATTGTAATCCCACCATTCGGTCAGCCAGTTCTTTCTGGCAGGCTCTTCCCTTCTCGCCAACAACTTCTTTTGTAAATCGGGACCCTCGTTCTTGACGAACGACTGGACTGCTGCCTCTGAATTGCGCCACTCCTCTGGCTTTAGCAAGGGCTTCAGGCTCTTCAAATATCGTGCTGCAGTCTGCTCGAGCGTTGGCACAGGCAATTTCGGTAAAGATTCCTGCCACCTAAAATATCAATCTCAATGCACCAGAAATACAATGGTAGGAAGCATACCTCAGCATCGCACCTTTGGAATGATCTTCCTTATAAGGTTCAGGCATAGCTGCCTTTGTGGCATTCGTCCTCTTGAGTGTTGGTGCCATGGCTGAATTGAGAGTTTGTCGTTTCAGGGCGAATCTAGCGAGCATGGAACGACTCGTATCCAACTGTGACGAGTTCGATAGGACTCTTCTGATTGATACTTTTGGGTCTGAAAGGATCGAAAGATTGACGGAAAGCAGAGGGAGAGAGGCAAGAGAGGGCAGGGAGAGGAAGGAGGGAGGTCTGGCAGGAGGAAGAGGAAAGGAAGGTTGCATTCGTGGGTGCAGTGGAGTCCGGAGCGCAGTCTGGAGTTGGACCGAGTGCGGGTCGGCCGATCACACTGTGGAGGGTCCTAAGGGGGCTGCTGCACTTGAATAGGTGGTCTCAACTATGTGCTACCTGCAGGTATAACATACAAGAAACGGCTTGTATTGTGCTCTGAACCTACAGAATGACTTTTCCTGTGCATTTCTGGAATAGAGATGTATGGATGCTCTAACTAAGATGATCTAAGCTGTCTGCGTGACATCCTAGGCTATAGGCTGTTGATCGGTAATTCCGGAGACTCCAGAAGCTGGCCAGTCTGAGATCACATGGAGCAGAGAGGACAGACTTTGGCCACTGCAGCGGAAGTGCTCTAGAAGCGCTCGGTGGAACGCTGGAATCCATGGAATTTGCCAAGAACCTCGGCATATGCGTCCACCAGCCAGGAAGCACTCGCACGCTCATGCTAGACTGATCGTGATCAGCGCGCGGTAGCCGCGCGATGTATCTGCACGTGATGGAGGATCTGTCGTACAGTAAATGCCCAGTGGATAAATACCGGCCAAGATCCGCAGCCCGTTCATAAATCGAGTGAACCGAGCGAGATTTTCACAATTAAGCTTGCGGCACGAGAATCATCACGCGCCGAACTAATACGATCCGAAGGTGGCAGGTGCGCGTCTAAAGCAGCCAGCCTCCCTACTCTATCAAGTCTGGTCGCGACCACAACTTTCGAGCAGAAGTGACTTTTGTGGTGAGTTATCCAAGGTTCTCATCGCTGTAAACAGAGCAATTAGCGATGGTTCCCAGCATTCTTCAATGGCCAGTACCCGGACAATGGTCTCGGGCTGGAGCACTTGTGGTCAAACGGCAACAGTGTCAACATTCCATCTAAGTCATCCATGCCATATGACTCTATATTGGCCCACATTCTACATTTCCAAGGCAGTTTCACCCAGTAATCTCGGCAATGAATCGTGGACTGATCCTACACGTCTTCAGTCCACGATCCTGGCCATCAATCTGACATCATCTGGGCAAATACAGATAAAGGGGAAACACGATCCGCCTCTTCCTTCCGTCGCACACGATCTTACGAAAGAGTCACCGAAGCTTGCTCGAGCGATGCGAGAAACTGAAATGTTGTCTGCTATTTACAACACCACAATTGTTGATATGGCCTAGCTGCCGAGTCATGGAGGCAGACCAGACGATCAGACTAGCATTCAAGCTTGATGGGGAGCAGACCGGATGGATCAGAGTACACGAACACTTGATCGTTTGCGCAGGCGCCACTGAGACAGCGGCCCCACAAAAACGCCAATTTGTAGGGAAATGAGGGCTTGCGTCCTCTGGCAATTGCCCAAGGCGTCTCTCACACACACACACTCTCTCTCTCTCTCTCTCTGCAGCTCGCTCTCTCTCTCTGTGTCTGTCTCTCGTGTCTCCCCTGCCGCTGCTGTCGCTGCTCAGGAGGCAGCAGCTCGTATGCTCAACAGACCGATCTTCTATCTCCCTGTCTGAAGCTCGTTCACAAACTTTACTCCGCACAGGAGCTCTGCGCAAGTGGTCGAGCTCTATCACCGTGGTATCGTGCCAGTGCTTAACATGGCGCTCGACCTGCAGGATAAATCTTTCCTTCTTCTTGGTAGGTTCCATGTAGGAAACCATGCTGAGCTCACGAAACAAATCGGAGCATTAGGTGGAAATGTTACTAAGGACTGGCGGACGGCACAGTACATAGTCGCCGATAGTGTGCCAGCCAGCAGGAAGTCCCTAATAGACGAATTCGAGAGGCAAGGTGGACTAGTGGTCACCAGTGGATGGACTCTTTCTGCTTGCGCTACAGCAGCGGACGATGAAGATACGGATGATCCTCTCTTACGGTCTGCTCTCAAGGCGGACGATATCGGGGATGCAAACATGTCTGGCAGTAGTTCTTGCTCGAAGAAACGCAGCCGTCCAAGTGATGAGGGAACAAGCTCTAGCACATCGATTTCCCTGGATGTTGTACCGGACAAGGACGCCTCGAAGACGACCAAACGAATCAAGGGTGATTCGCATGCAATCCATCTGGGTGCTGCTCTCCAGAGCCCGGTCTTGATGACGACTGACACCTTGCAATCTGGCATTGATCAACATCGCCTGACGGAGCTCGTTGTGCCACTAGACAGTTGCTATTGTGGTGCCAGGACTGACAAAGTCTTGGTTGATGATGTTGTATGGGACGCTACGTTGAGTCTAACAGACATTGCGAAGAACAACAACAAATTTTACATCATACAGGTCACTTCGTCGAGTCACGGTTTCTATTGCTTCACACGGTGGGGTAGGGTTGGCACAAATGGAACACAGAAACTTGAATTTTGCCCCTTGGCTGAACAAGCAAAAAATTCGTTCCGCAAGAAGTTTCGAGACAAGACGAAGCACACGTTTCACGATGTAAGTTATTGCAGACCTAGTGGCTATGAGTGCTAAACGCGGGTAGAGTTCCGATGTCGAAAGGAAGAAAGGTGCTTATATGTGGATACAAAAAGAATACTCTGTACAGTTGCAGGAGTCACCGAAGTCCTCGAAGACCAAGCCAGATGAGCGAGTCAGCATCTGTAGACTGGACTATCGAGTGCAGAAGCTTGTCAAATTAATTCTGGACGAGGATGTCATGAAGAAGCAGGTGATCTCGATGGGACTGGATATGGATAAGCTACCACTAGGCAAATTAACCAAGGCACAAATTGGGAAAGGCTACCTGGCTCTATCACATATTTTGCACGCCCTTGACAACGACGCCGATCTAGAAGTTCTTACAGATCTTTCAAGTACATTTTACACATTGATACCACATAGGACCTATGGTCGAGACCGTGCTGCGGTTATCGGGACTTCCGAGGCAGTCAACGCTAAGCTTAATTTGCTGCAATCTTTAGAAGATCTGAGGGTTGGCACGAACTTGTTGATCGAAGCTCAAGAGGATTCGTGTACCAACGCTGAATTGCGTCATCAGCTGGACATCAACTACGAGAAACTACAGTGTAACATCGTGCCGTTGAGGGAATCTAGTCTTGAGCGGAAAATGATTGATCGATACGTGCAGGAAACTCATAATGAGACCAGCGGGAAGTCATATCACATCAAGGTCGAGGAAGTTTTCTCTCTAGCCTCGAACCGCGATGAACGATTCGCTCCCTACAAGAACGATGAGAATCGACAGTTGTTGTGGCACTCATCACGACTGGGAAACTTCTCAGGCATAATTTCCCAGGGGCTCCGTATCGCACCACCTGAGGCACCCACGAGTGGTTATAGACTTGGTAAAGGCATCTATTTCGCGGACTCCCTGAGAAAGTCCAGTGCGTACTGCTGGGCAAATGATTACCCGTCTTCTCAGTGTCTACTTCTCTGTGAAGTCGCACTGGGCAAGCAACAATTGCGATATGAAGATGATGTGACAGCACATCAGCTCAGTGACGGCTACAATTCAACCCTGGCAGTGGGCAGGAAGCAGAATGATCCGAGTACATTCAGTGAGATTCTGCCTGGCGTCATACTTCCTAGTGGCATACAAATTGAGCCGGAGCTGCCGCAATACACATTCTTCGAGAATACTGAGCTCGTTGTGTATGATCCAGCCCGAGTTCGACCTCGTTATCTACTGCTTACCACTTTCGAAAGATCCTGACGAACACAAGGCTGAGCGATAAGCGATACGATTTCTAGCGACAGCACAGGCAAGCATGTAGTTCAATGATAAATGCTATATATAACCACTGAAGTTCTCATCGTAGGTAGAGAAGTGTACATCTGGACATTGTAGACGAAATTGATTGTGTAAACACATCAACATCACCAACGTTTGTCTGAGAGAGACTACTGGTCTATGATCAGCCACCACAATCTACTCGGCCCCACACGAGGACTCATCCATGGAGCCTCCAGAATCGCTTTCCTTCCCTCCCTTCCAAACCTGGAGCTTTCCTGCCACTTAACCAGCGCTATCGTTGACTTGCCTACTTTGTTCGTCCTGGGTCCATCTGCGTCGCTGGACTTGCGCATCGCAATGGACCTCGTCATTTATCAGTACCGAGCGGACGGTTTCTGGGCGAGTTATGATGAGCCGACATCGCAACAGATTGAAGAGGCCAGAATCAAGAAGCAAGAGTCCGTCATTCTCAGTGAGGGTCAATACCAGATGGGGCTGGACATGGAGAGTATGTATGAGGTCTTGCTGGACCTGAACATTCAACGCAACGTATATACCGGCACCTGCAGGCTCATTCGACGCTTGGCGGCTCGCGTCACTGGTTTTGATCCTGATCCTGATTTCGAGTCTAGTAATGCGCATGACGAATTCGCAGGACTGCTTCTGCCTCTGAGCGAGGAAGAAAACGAGTCAGCAACGGAATGCAATGTCTGTTTATCACCGTTCACAGATTCACTGGAGGATGGAGGGCCAGCGATCAAATTGCCCAAGTGCGTCGGGCACTTTTTCCATACTGAATGCATAAGCGAGTGGCTGCGTGAAAAGCATCAGTGTCCTTACTGCAAGACGTTTTACGGTGTACAAACGGGGAATTGTCCTGAAGGTGAGATGTCGATACAGTTCTCGAGGAAAAAGTTGCCAGGCCCGGAGGGGAAGGCTAGCTCGGGCACTTGGGTGATTAGTTGGGACATTGACAGTGGCATCCAAGAAGACTGCCATCAAAATCCCGGCACACCTTTCTACGGCACATCACGGGTCGGGTACTTGCCCGACACGGCTGCCTACAGGAAAGTACTTCGCATGTTTCAGATTGCTTGGAAGCGTCGACTGATGTTTACGATCGGCACTTCATTGACGACTGGTCATAGTAACGTCATCACATGGAATGGTATTCATGTTAGGACAGAGTGGGTCAATAGAATTGGATTTGGCTGGCCTGCACCAGAATATCTGGAGTCTGTCACGGAGGAATTGCGAGCAAAGGGCATAACTGAGGATCAGACTGGAGACGAGAGCTAAACTGGCTCTTGATGGTCAAACTTGATGAGCGATTGCTAAGGGGCGTTGGAATCTGTGGTCAGGACTTGTAGGATGCTTGAGACTGGATTTGGATTAGAGTCACATTTCACCAAATTTACAGGGATACATATTATTTCATCGGCATTTGCCATGTGCAGATGGACAATCTCGCCTAATATTCCACTTTTGCACGAATGGAAAGCGCCACTTTTACAAAAGCTCCCCGCCTTTGGTCGAGAGCTCGAGATGGAAATCTGGCATCTGTTCCCCTCTGACTCATCCTCGAACTGGCACACGACATCTCACAAGAGATTCTACTGACCCGCAATAGTGCCTGTGCTCATCGCATGTAGAGTAACATGCGGCTGCAAATGATTCTCAATGTCGAAAGAGTCGCATACGCATGATACCTCACTTGCAGACCAATACCCCAAGAGAGCGGAACAGGCACTCGATGCATCGATTGAGCCGACACGAGACTCGAATCACGAGGCCGGCAATGATCAAAGAAAGACGATTCAATCCCGCATCAAGGTAGTGCTGCGCTTCATCTGGTCACAATGGTTCTTGATCATGTGCGGCGTGGTGATTGTGGTCGCTTACTTGGTGCCGGACGTAGCGAAACGGGAAGGATACTTGAAGACGGAATATACCTTCTCCTACGGCGCCCTCGCACTTATCTTTCTGATTGCCGGACTCACGATTCAGACGAGAGTGCTTTGGACGAGTCTCGGACAATGGAGAATGCATGTCGTGACGCAGGGCATGTGTTTTATCGTCACGCCACTGATTGGTCTCGTGATTGTGGAGATTGTGATTGCGAGTGGTAATCATGGTATACCGCAGCTGATATTGGCGGGTATCGTGATTGCGGTGTGTACTCCGACGACGGTCGCCAGTAACGTCACTTTTACCCGCTTATGTGGTGGGGACGAAGCAGGTGCTTTGATTGAAGTCACCATCGGTAATCTCTTGGGCATCTTTGTGTCTGCTGCACTCGTACAGTTGTTTGTCAGACCATCTCTTGGTCTCGGGGTCGGTGCACCTACCCGGGGCGTGAGGCCAATCTACGAAGAATTGATCAAGCACTTTGGATTGGCGCTGTATTTACCACTCTTTGTGGGTCAGGTCCTTCGCAACATATGGACAGACAAAGTCATCATGATTTCGAAGCTTCTTCATTTACCGAAATGGAGTGCAAGTTGTCTATTGCTTATGATCTGGCAAACTTTCTCTGATGCTTTCGGATCTGGTGCCTTTCAGGCAATCCCAACACGAGCAGTCATCATGCTCGTCTTTCTCAACATTGGGCTGTACCCGTTCTTCACCCTTTTGTGCTTCTACTTGGCTCGGCCGCCCAAGTTTATCACCAGGTACCGGTATCTCACCGATGGTCAAACGATCGCAGTCTGTTTTTGTGGTCCGCAAAAGTCGATTGCTGTTGGGTTGGTGCTCATCTACATACAGTACTCGAACTTTACAGTTTCCGAACAAGCAATCATAGCAATTCCCTTGGCACTATATCAAGGGACTCAGACGGTCCTCTCTCAAGGTTTTGTCATATTGTTTAAACGCTGGAATGCCAAGCAGTTGAAATTTGAGGGTAGTATTGCTACAGAGGTCCATGCCAGTGAGCAAGGTTCAGTGTAGATCGAAGTCAATCTTATTTTTGGGCCTTTAAAAGGCCTGTTCATAGATGTGAGCGTGGAGTACATAGTTGAACATATCTAAATGCGTTGTGGCCTCACAGAAAACATATGGACCTTTACTCAAGCTCAAGGTTCAAAGCACACCATCCACCATAGGCTCTACTCGACTTCCAGTGCTGGCTCGTATTTTCTCGTTTAGACTCGGCGAAATATTAATTCACTTTTGTAGCAGCTGAGCGACCAAAGCTTCGAGAAGCCCCTATCTTAATTACCATCTCAATACCCATTGCGTGTCCCTCTCCTGGCTGGTCTGTAGCACTTCAGAAGCGCAAGTGGACTTCTCATTGTCTGTAGAGAGACAGAATGTCGTCGCATGTGCATGGTCCAGACTGTGCTCACGGTGCCGAGGGCACGCCAGTCGCGCTTACACCCGAGCAGCAACAGCAGCTTGCACAACAACAACTACAAATGGCAGACTTGCGAACCGAGCCTTACAAAAAGATTGCACTTGAGCTGGCTCAGTTCTTGCGACACAACGCCACGCTGAAGAATAAATCTGGTGCTTTAGATGGAAAGCGTGTGGAGTATTTTAAAGGTGTGAACACTGCAATGATGCTACTTAACATGTCAGACTTACATGTATAGGGAAAGCTTGCTTGAAAGCATTACAGTCCGATGCATACAAAAAGTTGTCTGATAAGAATCCGACATTGCCAAAAATCACAAACATGCAGGAGGCAGGAGAGGCAATGCGTCTCTTGCCGATTCACGTTTTGGCACTGCGAGTTGATCTGTTGGAGAAGGAGAGACCTAAGAAGGGTTCCTCTGCGAAGCCGTCACGAAAGTTGCAAATCAATCGGCAGCAGGAAATCAATCCGGATCACACATATGTCTGGTTCTACGAATACATACCGCTCACAACGAAACTCGCTGGGTTTGGATTGCTGGCCCTTGTTCTCAGTGGTGTGATGTACCCGCTCTGGCCACCGACCATGCGTATCGGTGTGTATTATCTCTCTTGGTTAGCCCTTGGTTTCGTCGGACTCTTGATGATCATCGCCGTGATACGACTCATTCTATATCTCATTACCATGTTCACCACGCCTCCGGGCATATGGCTGTACCCAAATCTGTTTGAAGACGTTGGCTTCTTCGACTCTTTCAGACCTCTATGGGGTTGGCACGAATCGACTGAAGACAAAAAGGCGGCCAAGATTGCCAAGAGGGAAGCTAAGCTTGGAAAGAAGAACGCGACTCCTGCTTCAGGTTCCGGTACTGACGTTGGCGAGAGTACTGCCATCTCCGACACGGCGACATCTCAAGTCAAGGCACGATCGGCTTACATAGAAGAGGTTGATGCTGAGTGAGCATAGGTATAGTTGCAGCCATAGCCGGTTAGCTCACATTCGTTGCATACATGTATAGCTATAGCATCAGATTGCACTCTTTGTCATCTGCTGTATGGATAGTCATGTTTTCGTGTATGTGCTGTCAGAAGGAACATGATTACTACAATTCACATCCAGTGCATAATTCTTACGTGGTGCCCAGATTCGAGGATGTGGCGCATGAGAGATTGGAGATGCATCATCTCACTGATAAGGGATTCCCCGCGAACTACGTACGGTACATACTACTTCTTGAGCTTCTGCAAATCACCAATAACTATTAGACTTGTTGACGTTCTTTCTCTGCAAAGTGGCCTGTCCATGGCTTACAAACCGAATTGACCGACAATGCCGCTTGACTTTTCTCACGTCGTGGTGGGAGGCGGCGCTATTGGTCTAGCAATCGCCGCTCGTCTAGCTGCACCGACTGGCTCGCAAGTCGCGCGAAACATCCTCCTCTTGGACCGCAACCGAACACTGGGTTCCGAGACGAGTTCTCGAAATAGTGAAGTCATTCATGCGGGCCTGTATTACCCGCCCGACAGCCTCAAGACGCACCTATGTCTCAAGGGCAAACGCATGCTTTATGATTTACTAGAGAGGCAGGGCATCGGGTACCTCAATTGCGGCAAGTGGATCGTCGCACAGAACGGTGAGCAGGAGACGTACTTGGGCACGTTGAAGGACAAGGCGGACTCCTTGGGCGTGCCTACACGGTTCATCTCTGCCGCGCAAGCAAGGAGGATAGAGCCGCATGTCAGAGTGGATGCGTGCGCGCTCGAGTCTACCACGACAGGCATCATGGACTCTCATGGACTAATGAGTTACTTGAGGGGTCAATTTGAGAGTGATGGCGGAGACGTGTCACCCGCCACGAAAGTGGAGAGGATAGAGAAGATTACGGGTGGGTATAGAGTCACTACGAGCACGGAAAGTGGCGAAGAGTTTCAAGTTACTGCTGAGAGTGTGATTAATTCAGCTGGTCTGAATGCGGTCAATGTAGCCAACATGGTGTTGCCCGAAGAAGAGAAAGTGAAGGGGTACTACGCCAAGGGACAATATTATGCGTACTCTGGACGGCCAGCACCAAGTCGATTGGTGTATCCTTGTCCAGAGAAGGATCTAGCTGGCTTGGGCACGCATCTGACTTTTGATTTGGCTGGTCAATTGAGATTTGGACCGGACGTGGAGTGGATCGATGATCCGACTGATTACAGCACGTCCTCGGAGCGCATTGAGGACGTCTTTCATGCTGTCAAGCAATTTTATCCGTCGCTTGACAGGTCGAAATTGACTGTAGACTATTGTGGCATTCGTCCAAAGATGCAACCGGCCGGTGCATCTGCCAGCGACTTTATGATTCGTGAGGAAAGTGTTCGGGGACTTCCTGGGTTCGTCAATCTGCTTGGCATAGAGAGCCCGGGTTTGACAAGCTGTTTGGCTATCGCCGAACATGTCGAGAAGGTGCTCAAATAGTCTTGCGCCTGTAGTCTGCCTGCACGTAGTACAGACGAGAAGGAGAGCGTAAGGTAGATTCACTTCCAGCTAGTGCTGATCTTCATTTGATTGATCTTTGGCAGTCATGTTCAGTGGTCTACTCGCCGATCAAACCAGCGAAATTTCTGCTCAGAGTTGTTTGAGAACGGGCTTTTGTTCATGAGACAAACTGTCGGATGCAGCGTATATGTATTTCAATGTACATACACCGAATGCTTAATCAGTCCGAATACACTTCACCTCCCAAATCCCTTGTGAAGAATGTTTGGCGATTTCTTGTCTTTGATGGAGAGAAATGGACTTTGTGCGTTCTTCTTCACCTTCTTCTGACCTTTCCTTCTGACCGATTCCTCATCATCTTCATCAGAGTTCAATGGACTCGCATTCATGTAACGCTTCGAGTGTTTGCGAGTAGCATCCTCCTTCAATTGTTCATTGACCCTTTTCTCTTTCTGCATCAATTTGCGCTTGATTTTCATCTCCTCAATAGTCAAGTCAGAGCTGTCATCCTTTTCTCCTTGTGACCCTAGCCCTGCTCTTGGTGTGCGACGTTTAGCCAGGACATTCCCTGTGGTTTGTTGAGATTTCTTCGCCTCAATCTCCTTCTCCTGGTTCGTCAGAGGCGGTAGCCAGCTAGCAACAAGACTTCGAGCTAGGCTGATACTCACTCCGATTTGCGCCTGTATCTGCTCATTCTTCAATATAGTGTTCGTGTTTGACATTGTGTAGATTGGCGAAACGAGCTGGTAGTACAACGGTCTGATCACTGAAAGGCGATACAAGTTCGACACCACACCGAGACGTCAGTAATGCGAGCAAATCACAAGCGGCAGCGTTGACTAGACTTCCATGTCAGACTACATACATGGAGGGTCTCGGGATCATGCAAAGAACCAAGCTCATAGAGCTTGTAAATATCTTCCATCTCACGTCAAGAATTTAGGATTATGTGCCGGTGGGTTCGTACGGGAAATACGAAGGACCACACCACAAACGTTTCATGCACTGCGTACAGGTCCATCCGCTGCTCCTGGGATGAGCATCAAAAGTACTGTCCTAGCAACAGTCCAGCTCTGACCGATGCTACGCTCTCGTAGTGTTACACTCTACATGTTGTGAGTCTCTGAGAACGAACAGTAGGCATGTTCAAGAAATTCGCCGATGGTTTCCAATCCACGCTTGCTCAAGCTGGGGAACAAGCGAAAGCTAGGAACGGTCTGGGCGGTATAGCGTCCCCCCGACAGTCGACGTCAATAGAGCGTCCCATTGCGAGCAAACCACTGGCTCATGTACCCTACGAGGACGGTAACATGGAGAGCGACAATGACGAGGAGCACTCACAACCGACACAATCTTTTGAGAACAATGGAGATCCTCCACAAGACTCTATAACCATAGCTCCGGATCTGCAGAAGCGCCTCAACAAGTTGTCGAAGTATGAAAAGAAATATCCAGAGCTGCTGAAGGCCTACCGCGCACTACAAGTACAAGACGTAAACGTCAAAGCATTCGAAAAAGTGCTCGGTGAGATCACACCCGCAACCTCAATTCTGGATGTTGAAGCATTCCAACAGTGGACAAACAATTTCACGCTGAAGGCAAACATGTCCACGGAGGAATTAAGGCGGGTAAGTAAAGAGTTGGACGATCTTCAAAATGAGGTCAATGTCAAGGCTTCACAACATGTTGAGGAAACTACGAGGCTCAAAAATCGAATAGTCGAACTCGAACAGTTTGGAAGAGACAAAAGCACAGAGCAAGGTGCAAGCTTGTCCGATCTTGACGCCAATGTTGAGGCACCCGTTAATGCGGAGAAGCTTGAATTGGTAGAAAGTCAACGCGCTGCTCTTGAGGAAATCTTACATCAGATGCGACGAGATCATGCTGACCTTAGTGCTGAATTGAAGGCTGCACAACAGGCTCAGAAGGAGATTGAGGACCAGTTCAGAGCTTCAGAAGCACGGAATGCCAAATTCTTGGACGAGGCTCACATGGAATACTCAGAACTCGAACACAGTCGTGACAAGCTCAGAAAGGAAATCACGGAGCTCAAAATTAGCCATGCTCAGGAAGTGAATCAGAAGTCTAGGTCAATTGACCCGAAGATGCCAGAAGAGCAAGAGGTCGAAAAGCCAGATGTCGTACCAGAAGGTGACGTACCATTGAGCAAAGGACAGAAGAAGCGTAAGAACAAGAGAAAGAATGTTTCGAAGCCTGAGATACTTGAGCAAGTTACGAAAGAATCAGAGATGTTGGGGTCTCACAACCAACAGTCAAGTGACAGGGATACGATCCCATATGAAGATGCATTGAAGGAGCGAATTCAACTGCGCCTAGAAGTAGACACGATGAAAGCCCACATGGAATCATTCGACGACGAACGAAAGTCGTTAGAACGCAAGATCAAGCAGTTGCGAGAGCATTCGGAGTCGATCAACGACATGCGTGACATGGTGAGAGACGTCGGTGATGAGCTCGTGACAGCAAAGGATCAAGTCAAAGCTTTAAATCGTGAAAAAGCGGACTTGCAGACCATCATAGATCAAACAAAGTCCGCCCTAAGCACTTCCGAGACACGAAATGCAGAATTGGCTCAACAGCTTGCAAATGCAAAAGCGGTCGATCAGGAAGCTGCCCTTAATGGCAATGCACAGAAGGGCCGTGAAGACTTAGAGTCTCGACTTTCGGCCTCTGAGGAACGACTGAGAACTGTGAGTCGAGATCTCGAAATAGCAGAAAAACTATCAGCGGAAAGGTTCAAGGAACTTTCGACCACGAAAGAGAACCTGAAGCAACAAAGCACCGAGGTGATCGAGCTCAAGCGACAAGTCACGCGATCAAACACAGACAAGTCTACGTTAGAGTCCAACTTCAAAACATCAGAAGTCAAGGTAAAAGCTCTTGAGCGAGCCGAAAGAGATAGGAGAGATGAACTAGAAAAGAGCCAAAAGCATTTGACTTCGCGCGAGAAGGAGCTCAAGGTGATCCAAGCTGCTTTCAAGGAGGAAGAGGTGAGGAGAAAATCGGAAGAGAGTCGTGCAGCTGGGTTGAAAGCGGAGGTGGTCAAGTTGACTACTTTGAGAGATTCAATTATTTCTTCTCGCAATGAGCTGACATCACAACTTTCGGGCATGCGGGCCGATCTGGATGCTGCAAATACCAAGATGGCGTCCCTACAACAACTGAAGAACCAATTGACACTGGAGAGAGATGCAGCTCAGGAGGATTTGCAGTTGGGAAAGGCCAAATTCGAATCAAGTTTCTCTCTAATGGAGTCACAACGCGAGCAGACTATAGATATGCAACACCGCCTTCGTGAGAGTACGGATAGGTACGAGGCGATGGAAGAAGAATTGTCCGAAGCGCAACGGCAATTAACGGAGCGCGCCAGAGAGGCCGAGACTCTGCGAAGGCTTCTTTCCGAGATTGAGGCCGGACAAGACTCAAGACTACGCGAGATGCGAGAGCGCATGGAAGTCGCACTTGCGGATCGCGACAAGGCTGAAGATGAAGCGGCCTTCAACGGTAAGAAGAGAGCTCGAGAAGTGGAAGAGCTCAAGGAGAAATTGCTCGATTTTGAACGAGCGCAAAGGAAATTGACAAGCGAAAGACAAGATCTGGTCACACAGGTAGAGGATTTGCAGAAATCGGTGCAGCTCTACAAATCTCAGTCGGAGTCTAAAGACCGAGACGCTGCGGACTTGAGGGAGACCATGACTGGTTTGTCTCACTCCTTGAGGGAAGCAGAGTCGCAGATATCTACACTGGAGGAAGAACGCAACACTCTGAGACAAAGGATGAAAGAGTCTGCGACCAGACTTGATCGCATGACGTCCGAAATCAATGCCAAGGACGACTTATTGACCAAACTGCGCAATGAGAGAGCACATATGCTGGACCGCCAAGACTCCTTCCAGTCCCCCACACAAGTCAGCCGAGTTTCCCACAACAGGAATGATTCCGTGTCCTCCATACCAAGCTCTCCAGCATTCTTGCGAACCCCTAGTCTACAATCGGTTTCTCTATCAGACAAGCCAAAGGAGAAAGCTGAAGTGGACCGCGAATACATCAAAAACGTCCTCTTCCAATTCTTGGAACACAAAGATAAGCGGAAGTACTTGATGCCGGCCATCAGCAAACTGCTACTACTGAGCAAGCAACAAGAGGGTGTGTTCGTCAATTCACTGAAATAAGTCCATTCACAATTTTACAATGTTTCGCATTGGCACGGACAGTAGAATAACATGCGAGAATCTACTACACGAGACGAGCGGGAAACGATTGGACAAAGGGTCGGGTCTTGATCTAGATAGAATCACATGAACGTGTTGTTCTAGGCAATGAATAGAATTGCTTCCGACGATATAGTTGAGCGGCACCAGATACGCCCGATGAATGTTGTCGTTGCGGATGCAAGCCGCAAGAGCAAGCCAATTCTTGGTTTTCCTGGCCAGCCTCCGAAGAAAGCCAAATCCGGCGTAAACAATCCACGAACTCACTTTCCCCATGAAGTTTCATGCAAGCCTCTCAGATGTGTGGCATTATGGACAATCAGTGTTGTTCTTTAAACAGTGCTGCTATTGCATGAATTCCATCGTAAAAGGTACAACGCCGCCCTATGCCTACGCGAGTACCCCAAAATACTTCTAAAGAGATACGCTACCGCTAATTTCACACCATCATTAGACATTATTATTTCCTTCACCCGTGTCCCATAATCGCCTTTGTTGTCGTTGATTAGACGATGAAGATGCAGCAGTCGCCGTCCGGTGTGCAGACATGAGAGTCACTGACTCTTCGTGATAGATCGCTTGGCCATTTGATCACACTTCCGGTCCGGATGGACGGTCTTCGTCCATTAGGATCGACTACTGCCTCATTCTGATCCGTCGTAGGCGATTCCGCTGTCCTGCTGGCGGAATCGTGATCTTTTGTTTCATTGCAGTGTTCAGAAGGCAAGACTTCATCGGATGAGGCTTGAGAAATGTCCTTTGCATCGACGAGTGAGTCGAGGCTGTCGTGACTTATTTGCATCGTTTCGTGTTTTTGCGATACTTGGATCTGAATTGCCTCTGCATCATCGTTATTCCCGTCCTCCGATTTTTTGCGAGAATCTGTCGTTGCCTTGTGTAGTCGAAGAATGTTGCGCAAGGCAGGGTCGATGAAGAATGCACAGAAGGCTAGCGTTAGACCAAATGATCCGAGACCGATGTAGTTGAAGAAGTAGCTCGCAAACTGTCCTGCTCGAGTGTGGTATGTAATCGGTAAATCACCTCCAATAATCAGTAGACAGTGGATCGACATCACAGCTGGGGGAAAAGAGATGCGAAGGATCAGGGCTTTTGATTTTGAGAGGTCGAGGTCCACTTTTCTACGTAGAGTGCTGAGGTGATACCAGACGGATCCGAGCGCGATGAAGCTAAGGAGCAAGACGCCAAATAGTGGGCCGTACAGCAGAATGGCAAGCATCTTGTACGCCGCAAAGCGAGAGGTCTTGTTCGAGGCTGGTATGATCCAACACGTATCTTGGTCGGCGACGAATCCAAACCTTCCGGCAATCAGTCCTGCCGTTCCGAGTGCCAGAGAGCCAAGCGTGATGAGTGCTAAGCTCAATCTGACCAGCAAGGTCGACAGTCGTAAGTTCTTGCAAGTCAAGAGAAGTGCACAGTGCAATAGAATGGCTGCACATAGTCCATTCATGATGTGTAAAGTCACCAGGAAGCACCACATTGCAGCATCGCATGACCTCTGATCGCTCGCGAGACTTGAACAGGTGACGATGAAACTTGCCGAATTGCCTATCGACAGAAGCAGGGCAAAATACAGGATTCGAGAGGGTACTGCTCCAAAGTTCGATTTGATGATGGGCCCATGATTTAGTGCGCGGTGACCTACTATTAGCACTATCGCGACTGCTAGGAAAAGGCTCAGGCCAGCAGCCACAATGCCCAAGTCATTGATGACCGAGGCATCTCGTGCCGAAATCAAGTTATTGTCCGCCATCGCGTGAAGCGATGTTCTTGAAGACGGTCAGTCGTGGAATGGTGGTTGTTGTGCAGAGAAATCCTCGAAACACAGAAACGTCCATGGCCAACACTCATTACTTGAGGGAATCAAGAACATGTTCCCTCGTTTCCCATGCCACATTCCGAAGGTGTTTCGTGTTCTGGATGAGTACCAACTTTAATGGTGTTTTCCATTTCCGGTGATTTCTGAGGATGAACGATGCCACTGATTGGCTGTGAACCTTGATTTCTGCCTAAACGCCTCAAGATGGCTTGCAATGTTGTGCGCCAGCGTAAGAATTCGATGTCCTCCCTCGATTCGGTCTGCAGCTGCAGCGGGTAGGAGGCAGGGCAGAGACATACGAGAGCCAACCTCTGAATAGAACGATAACGCGTGACCAATGGTGGGTGGTCTTCCGTACCATTATACGGAACCACTCCTCCACTCTCCCTCTTCCAAGTCGGCTTCCGAGATATCCCCGAAATTCTACGATCGTGTTTGTGCCGTGTGAGTGACGTGAAAGCAATCTAACGATTGTCAAACTTGTTACAGAGAGCTGCTCAGTCAGTGAGAGCGAGGTTTTGTGGAGGTCAAACTCCACGATCTCCGGAGGAAATTGTCCATACCACCATTCCGATCGACGATGGCACGGCAGATGGTAATCAGACGATCTCGGGTTGACTTTCCTTCGGAACTGTTGAAGTTGTCCTGGCCGTCGGCATCGGGAGGTATCTCAACCATCCGACGACGACGACAAATGATTGCACAGTTCCGTGTACTGGGAATCCGCAAGGCCTCCCTTTCCACAATCCAGCCAACTTCCTCGCATATGCCAATCAACCAGGTGATATAACTAGCATACCGTCCACCTTTAGTCGATAGTCCATTGTGTTTCTCGCCAGAGAAAGTATAAGTACAGCAAGGGATTATCAAGAAGCCCGCTGTGGAGATCACGTCCTGGCCTATGTCCACATTGTCGCTACAGGATGATAGAGCAGCGAGCAGTGGAATGTATGGTGTCAGCTCATCAGCATGGTTTCCAATCAGGAATTGGTTGCGATCGAAGAGCCCAAAATTGAGCTCGACCATCCGCTCCTGAGCTGTAGTCTCTGGGTCAAGCGACTGTTCAATCTTATGTTCGGCTTCATCTGGACCGAGCAGCCTCGGGAAAAGAACCATCTCGTGGAGAGCAGCTTGTGTTTCAGCAGTATACAAGTCCCAAGACTTCCTACGACGCGCATCGAAACCATAGGTCCTGATTCGTTCTCGTATGAGGATCTCCACCAAGAGCCCATTGCCGCAACCAAGGTCGACGAATGTGATAGGCCTGTCTCCCCCAAGACTGTCCTCTATCTGGCGTCTCAAGTTGATGAGGAAAGATGCAATGCCAAGATCCTCAAAGACATGCTTTTGAGGATCAGTGCATTCAACCCACTTTGTCACGTACTCGGAAGCGTATCTGCCCTTCAATTCTGTGTATAGATCTTGCCATTCGTTCTTGGGTACCACTAGATCATGCTCAACTCGCTTCTTATAGTTGTGCATATTTCCGATGCTGTGTTTTGTGATAATTATGGCAAGCTGTAGCATGGTTCGCTGCAGTCTGTTTGCCCGCCGGCCAATACTTGCATTGTCGTTGACGGTCGGTTCGATCGTGTCTCCCAGTGGTATATAGCCTATAGTGAGAGTCTTCGAATTGTAGTGAAATGCAAGAGCAACCACCTGAGGATGATAGAACGGGATGTTCCGCTTCTCACAAGGCTCAAACACAACGAGCATTTGGTTGAGATTTTCATGTTGTCTGTAAAAGTAACATGTCTGGAACATGTCACTATCTATGCGGGGATTCCTTGGCAAGATTTTCCGGGTGACCAGCCTGACCAACGACCAGTCTGATTGCTGTGCCAAGAATCCATTGTGAGCAGACAATAGTTGTTCTCCAGCGTGATCTTCCAGTATATCTGCCCGCAAGATGACGGTAGAAGATCTCTCAGGGAACTGGACGAAAGAGTACATGGTATCTGAGAATACTTGGGAACTGTACTGATCCGCAGAGATCTGCCATTGCAGCCTGAAGCGCTCGTCATAAGAAGCACGACCTACACAAGCCTCAGGCACGACTTTCATTGGCCAACAAGCGAGATATGTTCTACCACCTTCTACCTCACTGACATGTACGCAACTTTATGGTAAGTACTGCTCATCCTGAAAACACTCAGAAAGCAGAATCTACAGAAATATTCGTGAGATGAAGATGATACTGAGGCATATGGAATTTGTTGTAAGACACGGATCGATCGGTCGGAGCTGCCGCGGGAGTCACTTTTTCCTGTCAAATCTTGTCATCTGAGACGCCGTCTCCGTAAAAAGATCTGTTCGGACATGCCGTCCCCTAGAACTCTGGCCTCGGAGCGGGCCGCTTTTGGAGTGAGCAGATGGGACGATATGATTGGATGGGAGACTGTGTGTTTGTGTGAGGGCGGGAAGTGTGGATCTCTTGGGGGAGGCAGAGGAAGGGGAAATCCTGGAAAGTGTTCGAACAGATGATTCTCATTGGATTCCTTCTCCACCGGAGGCTGTCCCAATCTTTGGCTGCAGTCGGGGACCAACTCGTAGGTTCCGTCTGGCGGATCGCGCTCTCTCACCTCCCAGTTGTCTCTGCAACTCCGAGTACTATTAAGTATGACAGGACACGAGAGAACTCACGCGAGTATTAGCTGATCTTATTAGAGTTGCACAGATTATCTCAACGGATGCACTTTGTCGTCAATCATAAGATTGCGCTGCTTGGAATGACAACTCTGTACTACTAATCCAGGAATCTACTCTCCAGCATAGCCTTCAGTCGCACCTGTATGGGCTCTGGCGCCACGGAGGCACACAATCAAGCAATGCAGCATCAGATGTACAATGAGCAGTATCGCCTTCAGACGATACACGACGCACAAATACGACAAAAGGGTCGATTCGAGGCAGCTCAAGTGGACAACATGAAACAGTACAATGAATTTGCGCCTATTAGCACGGCGTACCAGGAATATGTGCCCCATGATACTTTTCAGACAACTCAGCCGACATTTGTGCCGTATCCAGATCAGTATCCGCAGTCGCAGTATGAACCTCTGCGCGAAGTTTCTCTCGAACCTGTGAACGATGTCACAAATGGTCACTTATCGCAGGTCCCAATCCACGACTCTAGCTCAAATGGTCGATATGTTGGCTATTCTTCTGGACAACACATTCTCTCCGAGCTACTGAGCATGACTGGTCTGCCGCAGTGTTGTCCATGGCCTCTAGTGGAGTGCAATTCGTTCCTCAAGGAAATGGACAGCATGATACCGGTGCCTTCATTGACCATACCATCAAGAAAATCATCCTCTGTCATTCTGGAGATCTACGATGAGGTAGTCTCTCCGCTCTATCCGGTCTTTCTCCGACAAGAGCTTCAGACCATGCTTGGCGAAGTCTACTTGAACAATCTGATCGCACGACGAGACATTGCAGAGACCACTAGCAATTGTTATGCTCTCATCCTCGGTCAGGTGGTCGGGATACTTTCAAGGACCCAACTTGGCTTGTCGGAGATGTCGGTACAGTGTGTCAAATTTACACGTAGTGGCCTGGCTGAACTCTACCTGCGCCCGAGCTTAGGCGGCCTTCGATACCTCCTCTCGATCCTCCTCGTCAATCATGCCAAGGAGTTGCCAGATCCGATATGGTTCACTAGTGGCTCGGCCGTTTCGATGTGTGTCGACCTCGACTTGCATCGTGAAGCAGCACCCACAGGACAGAAAATCAGTGCTGAACAGCACAAAGTTGTTGAGGAGAAACGCAGATTGTTCTGGTCGACCTATGCGATCGACCGAGGTCTTGCTTTGGCTCTTGGCAGGCCTATGCTCCTAGATGAAGATGCCATTACGAGACCATTTCCTACGACAGTATCTGCGCGTGCACTAGCCAGATTTCAAATCAGGCGACTTCAGAGTAGAATACTAAGCTCGCATCAGACACTCGCTACCTCCTTGGGGACAATGATAGCATTTCCAACGGAGCAAGAGCGGCACTTTATGCGGGAACTTGCAGATTGGCGACAAGCCAGACAGGGGGAAGAACTCATACAAGCTGGCAACACCGAGCTTCTGCTGCTCCGTCGTGGTCTCACAAACAAGGATCCTTCATCAATGTTACGTTCGTTGCAGGTGATAGCTCAGAATCTGGAGCTCTATCGTCAGGAAGCCTTGCAGATTGCCATTCTCGAAGGACTGCTGGTAGTGCACGACATTTCTCTCAACTTGATCACACTATTGTACATCTACAAATTCGGAGTTGGAATACATGGTCCCAGTCTGGGTCATGTACAGTCTTTCATTGCGGACATGAAGCCCATTTACCAACAATTAGCGAGACGATGGAGCAGTGCACTCTCAAACTTATGTTTGATTGAAAGCATTTTCAAGAGGTTATGTTTTCCTTGAGGGCGGTGGATACTTAGCACAAACTTGCAGGATATTGCAGAAGCGGGTCCTCGAGCGCAAGAGTAGCATAGCGTATGGCGGTTGTCTAGTAATCCATTTCATCATCAGTATGGGGAATGACTGATCTTGTGCTGGGTCATATGATGCAAGTTCGTCCGTATAATGTTTCTACAATTGCAATTGCAACATACACTGCATTACGATCGAGTAAACAAAATCATCTGGAGATGTCGAGCGCCACATTTGTGGATGATCCACGGGTCCACCATCCGCATCTGTCAGTGTTCGCACTTGTCTTGTCTTCACCCCACGAACGCTAATGTTACTGGTATCTGTACAAGAATGTGTTCTGCACTTTACTGCAGGAAGCACCAGCATAAGCTATTTACTATGAACACTGTAGGACCGCGTGTGAACGTCTAGTACGGTGCTGACATGACTCAGTACAATTCATCTCGTCCACAAATAACTCCACGAGTAGCGTCATCGTACAAGGAAGATCAAGCAGAACACAATGTCTCATCGTCAGCGCGTGCCTCACAATCAGCTACCAACGAAGTCATAGGCGAAGCAGGTACTGAAAGGCCAGACATGGTCAGAAACCAAAGTTCGAGCTATAGCGACATGAAAAGATACCAACAGAATCAGAGCTTGAGCACTTCGGAGGCAAGCAATTCATACGGTTATTCCTCGCGGGCTCAGTAGATGGCTGTTTTATCGCTCAAGTTGAGACACGACGAGCGCAGAGTGCACAAGCTATTCTGCAGTCATTGGTGTTGTATCTATATATATTCTGCGCACATTCTACTCGAGCTACGAGTTTCCAGCTTCATGCTAGACTCTTGCGCATAGCTCTGCCTGGCTAGTCATTTCATGACTCGCGCCTGTGCATTACGCCAGCACCGGCCTGGTGACTAGGGAACACCAATGTGTCGGCAACAACAACATTTTCCGGCCTACCTACGGCAAATACAATAATCTCAGCAATGTCCTGTGGCGTGAGTGGTGTCACTCCCTTGTATATCGCGTCTGCTTTTGCTTTGTCCCCTCGCATCCTGACCACGGAAAATTCAGTCTCGACTTGACCCGGATCAACTTGAATGACACGAATCGCACTCGCGACCAATTCCTTCCTCAACGAGCTCGTAAAGGCAGCCACTGCAGCCTTGCTGGCACAATAGATGCTTCCTCCAGCATATGGTTCCCGGCCAGCTATGGATCCAATGTTGACGATGTCACCTTGCCCTCCGTTCGCTTCGAATACTTTGATAACTTCCTGAGTCATGTTGATGAGTCCAAGTACGTTGACCGACATCATGCTAGCCACTTCGCTCGGCTCAATGGATCCAACTTTGTCGTTTCCAAGGACGAATCCGGCATTATTGAGAAGAACATCGATTTTGCTGAATTCTGTGGGCAAGGACTTGATGGCGGTCTGGATCTCCGAAAGGTTGCCAACATCTAGCTTGATTGTATGAACTTTTGCACCCTTGCCTTCCAATTCAGTCTTGACTTGATTGAGCGTGTCTATCCTTCTTGCAGCAAGTACCAAATTGATCTTGCCATCTCGCGCTTGATGCACAAACTCTTCGGCCGTGGCTTTACCGATGCCAGAGGAAGCTCCGGTGATGAGCACCGTCTTGCCCTGTAATCTGCTCGAAGCCATACTGATGGATCGCAGATGTGTCTTGGTCTGTAACAATCGACTTGGCCCTCTAGTCAGCATCAACTACTCCTTGCTGTCCGTCCTGTTCATGTATCAGCAGATGAGATGATGCGTTGCATGCATCTCTGGGGAAAGACTTGAGGCTCCGCAACGGCTAGTATTACTGTTTCGGGAATCTGTGCTTTGTCTATTACTTGCATTAGCAGAAACACAATATAATCATATAGTTGCAGTGGTTGTTTGGACACTTCAAAATAGGTGATCAGGAATGATAATGAGAACATGTCTACAGGTTATACACATGGATGGTAGTTTGAATCCTCCACAGCGTACACAACCGAATTCGAATTATCTACATCTGCATAAATGTTGCGCGAATTAGTCTTCACCACTTGTCTTGATAGTGAACAAGCCAGGTCTAGCTATAAATCGGTCAATGTCTTCTTCCAGCTTAACATTGTCATCCATTTCAGCATCAACGTCCTTGGCGGTGTACATTACATCACCTTGTTTGAATTGCTTAGCCTCTTTCTTTTGTCGCAATTGTAGCTCTCTGGCGGACTCGACATGACCAGCCAAGTTCGCTTCCTCAGCGTGCTGCCTGTTGAAGTGCCGGAGTTCTCGTTCGTTCATGATGGACTCGCGCACATGATTATCGCGAGATTCGACCTTGGCAATGTGTTTGTCGGTCCTTCGTTCTAATGACGTTCTCCTCACTTGCACTTTCTGTAGTTGCTCTGCCCTACGTGTTTCCACCTTGTCCATGTGTTTGAAGATTTTGCTTTCAGCCTGTACGATGCTAGGCAGTTCTGCTATGCCTGCCTTTTGGTAAGCTTCTTGACGAGCAGCATGAGCGCGATCTAGTGCTTCTTTCCTTTTCTGTTCCACCATGTCGAGATGTCCGTTGACCTTTTCGCGGTGCTGCAAGGTCTTTTCAATTCGCTGCTGTCGATGCGCATCGATCCGAGACTGGTGTGAGGAGTCGCGCTCGAGTCTCGAGATCGAGTCAGACAGGGGCGAAGCTCTACTCATGGTACTGATACTGACACAAGGCTGGGATTGTATACAATCGCACTTCTTATTCTATCAAACTCACGTCTGATAGAATCACAGCTCTCGGCTTGTTGTGTAATACCGAAAGGTGGAGAAGTTCATTCACAGACTGTGGAGTAAAATTCACGTGTGCACGATCGAAAGGGATAATGACGCTACAATTCGAAGTTGTGATCGATCGTTTCTACTGTACAAAAATCTCTATTTCTTGATCCAATGCCAAGGAGGCCGTTCAAAAGACCCGGAAACGCCGTGAAGAGGCAGTATGCTTCAAGGTCGTACACTTCGAGTCGCAGAGCAGTCGATAAGGCGAGATGCAGTTGTGTCCCAGAACGGTAGTCAGAGTAATGACAAGGCCTCATATCATTCACCTACATCAAACTAGTGGTGTTTCTCGCGCGAACACGAGCGCATCATAGGTGGCTTTCCACAAAACTAGTCGTTCCACGGCATCCATTATTTTTTTGCAGGCCTTTCATCACCTCGGGTCGATCGCAAGCAGAGTTCTCTGTAATACAACCTGGAATTGCCGCTTGTGCATGCAGACAGTGTCGTGCCTTGTGGAGTGTACCGAAACGTGATGTACATCTAGTATACCACAGATGTAGACTGCTGGACGATCCCAATCGACGATCTACAGGGCAGACACGATTATGACGTCAATGTGGGATTTAAGCCCACAGCGGGGATCTCGGCAGTTTGAAGCTTAGGCATGCCTGCCTGCAGTTGTGCATCGCAACGCGAGCAAGCTATGACCAATTTTGCTGATCTTGGGTGTCATTCTGCATGGGAACTCTCTTTTACCAGAGATCTGTATTGAATCATCGATTCATCAAGATTCAGCCATCGGTCAACTTAGTGGTAAAATCAGTATGCCATCGTACAGTACTTGCAGTCCATTGTGTAGACAGTGTTCTCCGACAAACACGGGTATATCTGGCTCGACTGGGCCTTCCGGTTCAGGCTGCACGCATTCACGTCTGTCCGTGTACACAATGTGAGACCCAAGCGCTCGTAGTCAACCTTGCGTAGTCAACCTTGAATCAGGCTTTGCTGGTGAATACCAGGGGTTGTGGCCCAGGTAAACACGCGAAGAAAGGAGGCTTGCCAAGCCCGATTGTCATTAGAGATGCAGATCTCAAACTCACGTCAAATCTACATCGACAGTGCACTCGTAGGAAAGCACCACACGCCGTACTAGTAGAAACCTTTGATGGCCACGAGTAGATGTGGTCGTTCAATGAGAGCAGATCTCCCGGAAAATGTCCGTTAGACAACTCGCAGCCACCTGCTCACTCACTCCGGCACGCACAGTAAAGACAATATAGGGACGGATCTGCAGGAAGAACCTTAATATATGCGAACCAACACAGCAGAACCACGACATTGGTCCAAAGTATGGGTTGATCCTCCGTCGATACGACGGACACTGGGCATGGGAGCATGTACGCCGTGGCGACACTCGACTCGGGCGAACATAAATTATGTCACATCTGCACCGATCAAGTACTTCCCAGAACTTTGCATAAGAACCTAGTTGATCCTCACTCACTTGATCTACAGCGTCAGCAGTCTCAGGAAAGATGCAGTACACAACGTTGGCTATAATCTTCTCCCTACTTAGTAGTACAGCGGCGGCACCTCTCAAGGCTCGCAGTGAAACTTCGGGGACGAGCAATATCTTGGGTAGCATATTAGGAACTGGATCTAGCAACGAAGCAGGCGACGGAAACTCAGCTTCCGCGAACGGAAACGTAAGGTGTTTACCACAGGACGATGATGCAGGTATTGACATTGATCAGGGAAATGATAATACTGGAGCAGCTACCAGTGCCTGGGATTTCCTGAATGATGCCACAGCTACCGACAACGGTATCGGAAATGGCAACGATAACAACAATGGTATAAAGATTGCAAGACGAGATGGTGTCGAAGACATTATCGGGTCCTTGGTCGACGATGGTGCCAACAATGTTGCTGGCATTGGCAATTGGGCATCTGCAGTCGGAAATGGCAATGACAATACTGGAGCTACAGCTGGTGCTTCTGACTTCTTGAACAACGCTGCCGCCACGGACAACGGTGTCGGTAACGACAATGACAACAACTCCGGGCTTTCGATTGGCAAACGTGATGGAATTGAAGATATTCTGGGCTCAATCTTAGGCACTGGTTCGGGCAATGAAGCTGGTAATGGCAATTCAGCATCTGCTAGCGACAATGGAAATGGGAACACTGGCGCTTCGGCCTCCGCTGGCAACTTCTTGAACGGTGCTAGTGCTACAGGCAACGGTATCGGGAACAACAACGATGGTAACTCTGGGATCTCCATTGGCAAGCGTGGGAATATCGAGGACATTCTCGGGTCCATTGTTGGTGTTGGCTCTGACAACTCTGCTGGGAACGACAACTCGGCATCAGCTTCAGGAAATGGAAACGACAACACAGGTGCCTCAGCTTCTGCCGGCGACTTCCTTAATGGAGCAAGCGCCGATGGCAACGGGATTGGCAATAACAATGACAACAACTCGGGACTGTCCATTGGAAAGAGAATAGCTGCTCTAGAGGCAATCGTTCTCTCGAAACGATCATCCTGTGAGTCCTCTACAGTCGGGTCGATAGTTGCCGCTGGTTCTTCAAATGTCGCAGGCGTAGCTGACTCTGCTAGCGCAATAAACAACGGCGTTGCAAACACGGGAACATCCGCCACTGCGACGGACTTTCTAAACGGTGCGAGTGCTTCCGATAACGGCATCTTGAACGATAATGATGACAACACTCTGGTCGCCTTGACATTGCCCTCCAGTATCACCATCTTATAGGGCACGCAACGAACGAAAGCTAATGACATGATCGTAGATACGAAACGATGGTTAGAATGATAATGCGCATATTTCTTGACTTACTATATACGAATGTTAAATTTCAATCCGAATTGATCACATCTAACACTACAATTGACGTCGCGTGTGCAAGGAGTAAACGCTGATCTTGCCGAATATTTGGGCTCGTGTTTCTGACCCACTTTGCTGGACCGGCAACACAACCAATCACATATCGACTTTTGCCTTCCTGCCCGGCTCGTGCAAAAACATGGCTTACAGACGGAAATCACATCATTATAAAATATGTTTTGCTATTGATGTGTTTGGTTCGCGGCGAGCTGGAGAAGAACACGCATCGAATCCAATAAAGTTCAAGATGTGCTCGGTATGGAGCCCAACGTAGCTGGGGAGATTCACAATCTTTCGCACAAAGACACGCGTACGGTACCTTAACTCGTCATCGGCTTTGACCTGCAATCGCTATTCGTATCGATTCTTCGTGGACTTCGGCCGATCGGACATCGGTGCACCGGACTTGCAGGTCGACCCGCGGACGCCATTCCCGCGGATAAATGTTCACCCCCACTTCGCGCTTGTGCTCACGTAGTACAAATAGGATAGTGATAGATTAAGAACAATACAAATCGAAGAGACGAAGGAAAGTATCATGCTAGTACTGATGTCGAGTTGACAGATATCAGTAAAACGCTTCCGAATAGCTAATAGTAATCAGGCTATTTGTTTTTGTCAGCTGTCGGCTCCCGCAATTCGATTGTTAAGCCGCCGCGACCCCAGTATTGGAAATGCCTGTTTCAGAAGGCGTACGTGTGGGACACCGATAAGTCATGGTGGCTTTCACTATTTGTAATAGCTGTCCATGCTTATTGACTCACCAGATAAGTATTGAAGCATATAAGATGTGGGCGCCTATCGCTTTGCTTAGTGCTACATTCCACAATCTATCCTGACCATATCATTCAACATGGCAATCAAGAATTTCTTTGCCAATAGAAGGTCAACAAAGTCATCGGCACCTGCAATCAGTAACAGTCCGACCTTTGAGAAGAATTCACTCGAAGAGCCTTCGGAAGACGCGCCTGTAACCGCAGCGGGGACACCTGAAGATGACCAAGAATATCCAACAGGCGCCAAGTTGTTTGTCATCATAGCAGGTCTAGCTGCTGCTGTTCTCCTCATTGCGCTGGACCAGACGATTGTCGCCACTGCAATTCCAAAGATCACCAACCAATTTCACTCGGTGCAAGATATTGGATGGTATGGCTCAGCCTATTTCCTCACGGCCGCCGCTTTGACCACAGTCTGGGGAAAAGTGTACCAAAACTTCAACATCAAGTATTAGTTCTGTGCTACTGTCGGAATCTTCGAGGTATGCTGCGATCATCCGCATCCATGCA
Organism: Taphrina wiesneri; assembly: GCA_005281515.1. Classification (NCBI taxonomy): domain Eukaryota; kingdom Fungi; phylum Ascomycota; class Taphrinomycetes; order Taphrinales; family Taphrinaceae; genus Taphrina; species Taphrina wiesneri. The sequence goes on from RHGK01000013.1 coordinate 390,265, forward strand.
TAAGCTAATTTCGGCAGCTCGGTTCTTTGATCTGTGGAGTAGCTAATGATTCGACAACTCTGATTGTTGGACGTGCAATCGCTGGTCTCGGTGTGTCTGGCATTTTCTCCGGAGCTTTGATTATCGTTGCTCATGAGGTCCCACTACAGAAACGATCTTCTTTCATTGGACTTTTAGGTGGAATATACGGTATTTCCAGCATTATCGGACCACTCGTTGGTGGTGCTTTTACGCAAAAGGTAACCTGGCGATGGTGTTTCTACATCAACTTGCCTGTCGGTGCTCTGACCATTGTGGCCGTACTGCTCTTTGTTAAGATCAAACAGGCAGCAACGACGAAATCCTTGAAAGAGAGGCTGCTCGCGATCGACCTCTACGGTGCGTCTGTCTTCATCCCGGCCATTATTTGCCTGATCCTTGCGTTGCAATGGGGTGGCTCAACTCATCCATGGAACTCTTCAGTCATCATTGGCCTCTTCGTAGGCGCAGGGCTTATGGGAATCGTTTTTGTCGCCCTACAGATCATTCTTGGAGACAATGCTATGCTACCTCCGCGAATTCTGAAGAACAGGACAGTATGGGCTTGCAGTATCTTTGCTTTCTTCTTCACCGCTGACTTCTTCTTGCTGACGTATTACATTCCGATCTATTTCCAGAGTATCAAGGGATCTTCGGCCATACATTCAGCTATCCAGTTATTACCGTTCATGATCGCAGTCATCATCTCCAGCATAGTGACTGGTGGTCTAGTCACCAAACTGGGTCGCTATGTGCCAATTCTGTGGGCTGGAATCCCGTTCTTGGTCATCGGTACTGGTCTAATCACTACATGGCGTGTCGACACTGGTCACGCCAAGTGGATCTCATACCAGGTCATCATGGGTCTTGGCACAGGAGGATCCTTCCAAATCCCCCTCACCGCGATACAAGCGAGCTTACCTTTGGATGATATCCCAATCGGGTCAGCATGCATTTCATTTGCACAAACTCTTGGAGGCGCCATTGGAGTTGCCATTGCTCAGTCATTGTTTGTCAACAATCTGACCAAATCTCTGCACAGCACGCTTCCGTCCTTGTCGGCCGCCACCATAACAGAGGCAGGCGCGACTGGCTTCAGAAGTGTCGTCAGTGCTGAAGACCTGCCACTCGTTATCGAAGCATATATGAACGGTCTTGTCTCGGTCTTCAGAACTGGACTCGTCGCAGCTTGTATCGGCATTATCTTCGTTGCTATGGTACCTTTCTATGGTACCGTCAAGAAAGACGAAGAGAGCAACGACAAGATTACGAGAGACAGTAGCTCCGTCTATGTAGACGTATAGATCTTGCATCATGGATCATGACCGATATTCTAACAGCACTTCTTATGTCGTGGAAAACTTCTCATTCCGGTCCACGAGTGTAAATATTCGTGTTTTGTATCTGAATGCATATGCACATGATTCACTTCTTCTGCTGAGCTATCCATTTTCATACATATACAGAGAGAGACAGCAGGCTCATAGAATAGACAACCCTATCACCAGTTGATGAAATTGAGTCTACATATTGCCCTAGAGCTAATTCTTTCCGTCATAGTTGGGTAAGTTAGCCTGCCAGATCAAGATCTGCGTAGGGTTGTCTCCGAACTGCTGAGCAGTCGAATCACTGTACGAGACACATGCGCCGCTAGCACAACCATATGTGCCGTCCACCGTGATGAAGTCGTTGTCAGAAACACTGATTATGTAGTACTCATTTGTTCCTGCTGGACTCAAGCTTGCAGGCACAGGTACCACCGCAATACTTTCCCACTTTTCACTCAATTCTGTAGGACCTCCAGGTGGCCCGTTATGAACTCCAAAACGAGCAAGATCGGTGTTGTTATTGAAATTTAGGAATGAGCAGTATCTGGCCTTTTCAGATGATAGGAACGCTGGTGCTACGCCGTTGGCAGCTACAGCACCTGTGTACACGTTGACAGCGTCATCGGTCGCGAAGTTCGTAGCTTGAGAAACATCGATGATGTCAATGTGTCTATACACTGATGAAGTGTCACTTCCAGCGCCATTACCATTTCCAGAGTCTCTTGACAAAATAAAGAACTGTGATACTGACAAGTAATGTAACTCAGAAGCGTCGTTTGTTCTCGCGTTCTTTGTGTTCTGCGTAGGATTTAGTGTCATTGGTAATCCGACAATGTATTCTGCTACCAAGGCATGAGAGGACGTCGAGATGTCATAAGTCAAAATTCGAGTTGCGTTCTCCTTAGTCGCCTTGGAACCTCCGTCCTGCAGGAGCGCAGCTTGTAACAAGACTGTCAGGTATCTCTCGTCAGGCGATATGGCAATGCCTTCGAAACCGTGATTGTTCACTCGACCACTTGCCGGTTCTGCTGGAATGACAACAGCAGCTCCAGCAGGCGGATTCCCTGACGCAAAGTTCTGAGAACCATTGCGAAGTGGGATGAAAGTATTTGGAGGCCTGATTGCAGCAAGCATAGTGCCAAAGATGTCGTAATGGTATATGTATGGCCCATATTCGTCAGATATCCAGTAAGATCCATCAGACAATCTCACTATACCCTCTACGTCCAGGGCTGACACATTGTGTCCGTGTAGAGGGGCTGCCGGTAAGTCGGGGAATGGGGCATGTGCTGGAATGACTGCAGTCGCATCAAGACCTGTCGTCAAGGACAAGATTCCTGTAGAGCCGGATAAAAGCACGGTCGAGATGTACTTCAAATTCACATTGGCAGCTTGCGACGCGTTGTCGAAACGAGGAGTGAACGTAATTTGAAATGTGTGAATTCGGTTGCGATAGTGGATGGTTCCTTCTGTGTTCCATCCTCTGTCAGGAGTTGCATGCAAGAGACCGGTGACACTGCCATCGGGCAAAGCTTTAAACGTGCTCAAATCAGGAGCAATTCCTGAACCGATCCCGCCAATCGTGTCTCCGAAGATATCCTTTGCAGATGCTGATAGTTCTCCGAATCCAACCAGACCTCGGTTCGTGTAAACAATTCCAAAACAGGTCGAGGAGGAAGAAATCGCTGTTGGCCTGGTCTCACTGATAGGCGACGGGAGTGTAAAAGCTTGTACAGACCAGGATCGATGAGTCGAGACAAACCAAATTGCCTGGCAGAAGATGAATGGATGCATCTGTGCGAGCTATTCGCTTTTCTGGTGATTTGTTCTTTCGAACAGAGCACTGACAGGAAGAATTGTCACTGGCTATAGAACATTGTAGTAGTCATGGCTGGCAAGACCGGATCTCCTTTCCTCAGTATTCTGAAAATTCTCCACGTCCATCTCCGGTCATCCACTGTCAACCAGTGCTGAGCCTAATGTTCACTTATGCAGTTGTGATTGGTTGGGGCTGCCAGACGATCGACAAGCCAAGGATCGTTTCAACTTTCCCTGCTCGCGAGGAAGCAAACAGAGTGTCATCATAGGGCGCGCAGCATATCAACAGGTCTTTATTAGATCTGCATACAAGGTACGGGATATTGACGTTGTTCGTAAACCAGATTAAGGACATACAATGAAGATGATGGAATATTCGCGCATCTCACACAAAACATTATATACATTCAGTTTTCTGCAAAACGCAAGATGTCTTCGTAGCTCAGCTGGCTAGAGCGTTCGACTGTTAATCGAGAGGTCCACAGTTCAATCCTGTGCGAGGACGTGTATTTTCTTTCTTCTCTTTTCCTTGGGAAAGACCGCTGTGGGTTGCTCTTTAAACCCTAGCATTAAACCCTAGCATTTTCAGACCTGAAAACAGGTAAGAGCTACAGGTACTACGTGATGTGAAGTCATCCGACACGACGCGATTCGTCGCGTCCTGGTATCCACCACTTATTTAGATGCGATATCGATGATTTCCCCTTCCATGTTACTGCTTGAGGTCCTTCCTGGTGTAGACCTATCCAAGACCTCCTTCTCAGTAGATAGCAAATTGCTTTGGCCAGCTAACGAGCTTTTGGAATACTTGATTCACCTACCAGAGTTTTGTATCATTATCTGTAAGACTTGCTAGTATGCCGTCGTGCTAGATCAGGTCCGTTCATAGATAAAGAACCACCACTCCGCATTTGTTATCTCCTCTGCTAAGACTATCGAGTCTGCTATTCAGCGTCTTGGAGACAACATTGTATGTATATATAGCGACGTGATTCATCCACAGCGTCTAGACAGCGAGCCAGTACAGCATCTACCTTTGTACAGAAACGCGTTCAGATGTACTTATGAAACTGTGTCTGGCGATCCCTATAGCTATATTTGCAGGTCACTTACAGGTATGCAGCACCACTGCCGCAATACTCACCAATGCATCAACCAGCGCAAGAGGGGCGGCAATGTTCGTGAGAAGGCTACCCAACAGTACGCGATCATGTGGGAAGGCTGCGTTTTCTGCCAGAAATTCTTCGAATACTCTCGATGGCCGGATTTCTTCGAGGTCGGCGAGACTCTACCACGTAGTGACAAACTAAGAACACCAGATCGGAGGTGAAAAAAGCCCTCAAGTCCGAGATAGAGCTCTTTTCTGAAAAGGTCTTTTCGATCCTTGCCCCTAAGAAGGACGCACAGGCGATCGACCCAGATGGTCGCCGACTCGGACCACCTAGGTCCTAACCTGTCTCCTTGGTTGGAGATGATGACGTGGCCTAGATTATGATGAGATTATGCCATGGATGCACGCTGTTGAGATTTTGTATTTCCGCTCCTAATTGCTTATAAGTCTCATGCTGCGTATCATCTATCCAGCAGAATGTGTACTTCCGTTTCCGAGCAGGCTATAACCAAAACATTCAGACGATTTCGGATATCAGCAGAGCAAGGACGGACACGCGTCAATCTCGAAAGCAGCCCGATCACCCACCTCATCGAGTACAGGTCGGCTCGCTGTGTCGGTTGGTAGACGGCGCTCCTTTACAGAAGCTCGCGAGGTACCTTAGTTCTCATATTCATATAAGGCCTGCAGCACGGCGCAGTATAGTTGCGGAGTTTTATACAAAACATCCAGACCTTAGCAATGAGAAAAGCCTTGGACAACCTATCATATCGGTCTACAGTACGTTACTGCCTCGTCCAAGGTCATCTCTAGTCGCCGGACTCCACTACACCAACGTGCAAATCAGGGTCACTCCAATGCGCCCGAAGACCATTCCGGCTCATAGTCTGGATCCTGTCTCCTTTCTTCGGCCGACGAAACAATGCCAACACTTGAAAACACTTCAGCCGGACTAGAAATGTCCATGACCTTCTTCGTGCGTACTTGGGAGGTGTCTCGGGCTGGGGAATAAACACATCAATTGGACGCTCTTGCGGGCCGGCGGCCTCGGATGCAAGGCCCGTGAGGGAGGTGAAGCCCATATCGCAGACGGGCCCTGGCGTGGCAGGCGCAAGGTTGAGACTGCACACCATTGTGGCCCAGGGCCCTCAATTGACGTCAAACCACCTGATGGCGAAAGTATCATCTGACGGAGGACCCGGGTAGAGACGCAATCTTTCAATGACGATTTCACCGGTGGTAGTGCCGGGAAGGCCAGGCCGAACACCAGGCAGTACCTTCGATCTATAGACAGAGACACAAACGCTGTATGACCTCTGCGAAGATGAGAGCCGTCTCGGTTGGCTGTCTGTATCAATTACATATTTACGGCTTGGACCACACAGAGTGAGCATGTGGTCCAGTGCCATCTTTATGGCTTGAATTTGCGATGAGAGGACCGAGCATGTCCTAGTCCACCCAATAGTCTTATCTACACGACTTCTGATGTGCTCGTGCCAACCTTCCTAACCCACTGCGCATCCGCATATTCCGTTCCCCACGGAACGGTCGGTGGAGAACACCACGGCCCCTAAGTTCTGCGCTATGCGTAGCTGTCGCTCTGCTCACCTATATCTATAATGCACTGTTTAGATCGGTTATGCTATGGGTGCATTATTTATGGCTGTAGCAGTGCTTGTGCTGGGCGATTTTTCTGGAAGTATCTTGCCGGTTGCTGTCGCCACGTTCCGTGTAGTGAAACCACCATATTTCTCCTCTAGATTCGATCTGCCGGATGCTTGTCCAAGCCGGGTTGTCGTTATCGGCTGAAAAGATGATTTCCAGGTGTTGAGCCACCTACTCGTTAGTCAATCTGCCACTGGTTCGAATCAGGTCTCGACCTTGAGGATCGCGGCTGAGGTTTTGAAGGACCGTAGCACAATTTGAGCCCCCAGCTTCTGGACTCACTGTGGTCTGCTGATGTACCGTTTTGTTCCCCACTTGTCTCTGCTGAAACAGGATGACGCTTCGTAGTCTATGGTGGCAATGGTCACTGAGCGATTTAGCTACCGCATCTGGTCTGGGCGGATGCCTTCCAGCCTCACCAAGGCTAGACAATTGACTGTGCTCGTCCAGCATCTTTATGTGGGCAATATCGACAACCACTACCTCAGCTGGTCTCTCTTATGTCTGTATGATGTCTAACATTGAATCAACCCACGACGTAGGGCACCACAGAACAAGACAGACATAATCGCAATCAAGCAAAGCATGACAACAGGAGTGGCGCACGTTGGGATCGTAAAACCAGAACAGTAACATATAAAAGTAAGCCATGATCAGTATACGTGGAAGGCCAGGCCAGGCCGTTATATATACTAAAAGACTTGGCTAAAGACACATGGGAAGTAGAAGTTTATGGGGCGACATGGAGAGACCGACAAATCGGTAGAGCACCCCTGAAGAAAATGATAGTATGAATCATCTACACAGTGACACCTTGGAAAATATAAGCTTGAAAGAGGTTTGCAGCACGAATGACGCATAGAGGAAACTTAGGATGGAACAAGTGGAGAGCTAGAGACCATAGATAGATCTCATGAGACGGCTCATGAATTGACAAGAAGACCTCGTAGCGTGATCGATCGTTCATTTACTCGAGGAGCCAGAGACTCTCTCTACATCTTGATGATCAAAGTCATGATTCGTGGCTAATTCTTGCAGCTGAGACCAGTCCTTGCCGTAACCCTAAGATCGCCGAAGGCGCATACGACCTTACAGAGTGTCAGGTCCAAGGGGTCAATTGGTTCAAAGATGAGCTTAGGCCGAAGAACGGTCCAAGATGTAGCGTCGTGAGGCTTCGGGAAGTAGGGAAAGGTAGTACCACAACTATAGACCTCGCTCTATGAGAAGAAAGCTACTTGACGCTTTGAGACTTGTTGTTGAGATTAGTGGATCTATCTACGTCTGTTCTACTGCATTATATAGGGGGAAACTGGACGTCGTTGTTCTTGCCAGCTGAAGACGTTTCTGAAACACATACATGTGTACGGCCCGAGATCAATTGAGATGAAATTGTACATGAAAGGTGGCGTCTTCACAACCACGACAAGAGATAAATGGCCGTGCGGAGATTACTCCAGAAGAGCACGTGACCGAACTGATCAGTAACAGCCTCGACTGGCGGTGTACAATAAGACATCGAGTACCTTGACGTCTGTATTGTTCAGCAGTCCCGTTACAAGAAGAAACACCACACTTGACAGCTGAAAGGCCTGGATGACCACCTCCACTATAGCTACCACAAGAGCTCAGTGTCCTGACTGACGGTCTGGTCTTGAGACGTACACGGAGTCTCACTAATGGCGCGACAAACCTCAGCCGATTCGCCAGACTACAAGGCCTTGTTTGAACAAGCAGAGGAGAGGTGGCGGCTGGCAGAAGAGCAGCGAAGACTGGCAGAAGAGCAGCGAAGACTAGCAGAAGAGCAGCGAAGACTGGCAGAAGAGCAGCGAAGACTAGCAGAAGAGCAGCGAAGACTAGCAGAAGAACGCAATCGGCCAACAACGTTTGACGAATATATCGTTGCTTGCCATACACTACTGTCTGCTCCATTGCAGGTGGGACACCCGTCTCGGTCAACAAAAGGTACTATTCCAGCACCCACGGGAAAATACTGTCCGACGAGATTGCGAGAGTGGACTGAATTTCCTGCTCAGCAAGCACTACTGTACAATGATGTACGTCGCTTTCTTCAGCCTGCTGGACGGGATGCGCCACGATTGTTCTCACCTTTGGTCGCACTAGAAGACCTCGGCCGGTCTATCTGCCAGCGTTCCATCAGCAGTGAGAAAGATCTGGAAGGAGTGGAGAGGTTTGGTAAGGACCGCCATGTTAGTGACATAGTTGAGGCGCTCTCCCAGAACCCTGTAGCTTGTCGGAAGCTTCAGCTAGGCCATGGCTTTCGTTTCGATAGCCACTCGAATGCTCTGGATGAAGCACTCGCGGACGTGTCCGGGACAGGCGCGTCGATGGGAAGAATGCAGCCCGATCAATTCTGCGTACATCGTGTGGATGATGAGACGAGCACACTGCTTATGACGGTCGAATACAAGCCGCCGCATAAGTTATGTATTGAGAGTCTGTGTGCTGGGCTTCGCCCGATGGAGTTCTGGGAGGAGGTAGTCAACACCGAGACCGTTCCCACCGACGTAGCAGAGAAGCTGAGGTACAACGCCACGCGACTCACTGGAGCAGCACTAGTGCAGGAATATGATGTTATGATTCAAGAAGGCCTGGCGTATTCGTGCGTGTCCACGGGGATAGCACTGGTTTTCCTCTACATTCCGGAAAACGAGCCGAGCACGCTATATTACTATCTTTGTGTCCCAAGCAGGGACACAAAACCCGAGGACGAAAAGTGCTTTGAGCAACCTGTCACAGCTGTCGCCAGGCTGCTGTGCCTCTGTCTAATGAGCTGTCGAACGTCTCTTCGAACCAACGCGTGGCGTAACATGGCGATGGAGAGAATACATCTATGGGAGACTGATTTTGAGTACGCACGATCGCAGATACCAGACGAGCAGCTGCAGCAGACCCCGCCAGGATCGGAGTACGTGCCGTCATCGCCGATTCAGGCTCTCACTACAGAAAGTTCTAGGCGTATTACACGGTCGCAGACTCGCTGTACACCATCGTCGGACGCACTTCGGGACGACGAGGATGATGATGATACTGATCGTTCAGATTCTGAGTCACGGTCACCCGCATCGCCACGAAAGCGCAACTACAGCCAAGTCGCTTCGTCGCCTCCACGTCGTATAACACATCCTCAGACCACCAGGCAAAATCAAGGTGATCAAAGCCAGCATGCCAATTCACCGTTCTGTACGCAAAAATGCTTGCTTGGCCTCAAGCAACGCGACATGTTCGACGTTGCCTGCCCTAATCTTCTTGAGCATCGCAAGGGAAAGGCAGGTGATCGACACCACATCTCCATACCAAATCTGGTACAGCTACTGAAACAACAGCTGGATCTAGATCTGGACAACAACTGTGTTCCTTTGGGAGACTGTGGGGCATATGGTGCACCGTTCAAAATTCGCTGCGCATCGTATGGCTATACTGTCGTTGGTAAAGGGACCACCGCAGGACTCTGGGGCACTGTGTCGCGCGAAGTGGTAGTCTATCAAATTCTTCGTAGCGCACAAGGGTCAGCGGTGCCCGTCTTCCTCGGCTCCATCGATCTCAAGCAAACTTACTTCTTGCACGGAGCAGGCGCGATACGGCACATGCTACTAATGGCTTGGGGTGGAGAATCACTCACGAACAAACAATGGCAGGAAATGTCCGGTGCCATCCGTTCGTCACACCACGAAATTCGCAAGCTCGGGGTGTTACACTGTGACTTGCGACGACAGAATGTGCTGTGGAGTAAAGAGCTGCAGCGAATGGTACTAATCGACTTCCACGATTGTAAGCTGATGAATAGGCATATTGCGCTATCCAAACGGAAGGGTGAGAGCATGAACAGCACGCCAGGCAAGATAGTCCGTTTGACGATGACGTGATGGTATAGACCAGCAACAACGCTCGTCCACAACACACAGCACACCATGCAGAGATGTTGCTACGACCACTTTGACATGATTACCATGACCTATATCTGTAGGGATTGACAAGTTCATCGTCCATTCCAAGTACCGTGATCCCTGGCAGTCTTGACGTGAGCACCCATATCTTCTACTAGCTCGATCCCGCTGCATAGCAAGGGATCAAAGGTCCCTAGGTCAAGGTGGTGAGTAAATCAAGCTATGTGATCGGTCCTGGAGACGCCAGCGCTATCGATAGTGAGTGAAGTTTGGTGCATTGCCGGACACACGTATTAAATAATGTTATATCCTCACGCTTGTTCGCGTTCTTGCGCTGAAAGTCATGTAGTGGCCCTGGTATATATAACCAATTCATCGAATACGTAAAGGCATATCGTAGCATCTTAGGGTTAGGGTTAGGGTTAGGGTTAGGGTTAGGGTTAGGGTTAG